>CM026260.1:26229476-26560009 GCA_014851425.1 Senna tora | reverse complement strand
TATTCCATTCAACCCATTACCCATACAATGTACCCATCCTGGACATCGATGAAGCAAAGCAGATCAAACCATTGAAGCGAAACACAGAACTGACAGAAGCAACGACGCAGAAGCACCGCCACGGCGCCACCGTCGCTCCATCCACCTAAAGTGCAGCATTCTTCACCTGCTATTGTATCAAAAATTAGGCAGTAAAAAACAACTAAATAGTCAATAGATTCCACTCAAAAGTTAATGATTTTCAAGCAGGGGATGTAGTGCAGCAATTCCTTTCTAATATTTTCAAGCAATACTAATCAGATCATATATATTAATAAACCTCTTCATTCTTTTCATCATAAGTATTAAGTACTAAAACAATATATTCGTCTCCTTTTTTTTCAAAAATGAGAAAAAGGAAAAAGAAAGATGCTTTTCTTTAGAAAGTAATTAGCAAAACGAATGAATAATACAATCTGTAAATAAGAAATGTGAAACATGTATAATTTTCATGAGTAGATACAAACGAAAATGGAGCTTCTCGGCTTATTGCTCCTATCAATGGATGGAGCTTCTCAGCATTGAAGACCCGTCTCCGACGGTGGACGTAGCAACAGTGGTCTTTGACGGTGGACATAGCGCCTATCTCTTCGACGGTGGATGGATCGACGGTGGCGGTGCTTCTGCGTCGATGCTTTTGTCAGTTCTGTGTTTCGCTTCGATGGTTTGATATGCTTTGCTTCATCCATGTCCAGGAGGATGGGTACAGTGTATGGGTAATGGGTTGAATGGAATATGGGTGAATCTTTGAGATTAATTGTGAATGACAAAAATGCCCCTAAACTAATATGATGATGTGGCACTCAATGGAGATTTTGGATGAAAAGTTAACGGAAGGGTACTATCTGTTCCTTAATAAAAATTCAAGGGATCTTTGTGTAAAGTTTTAAAATTCAGAAGGTGTATCTGCCCCTGACCCAAAACTCAGGAGGTCTCGGTGCATTTTAGCCTATTTATTATCATTTCTCAACTTACTAAATAACAAGACAATTTCATTATGAAATTTCAAAATGCAACTCGAAGATTTTCTTTTTTTTTTAATGTTCCTAAAGTGAAATTTGATTATCCTTCATTTGCAACTCCTGCGTCGTCTTGTGAACGCCTATTTCACATATCACAAAAAATTATTATCAAAATATTTTAATTAAAATTGTCAATACACTAAAGTTGAAGTAATAAAGTAAACCTGGCTTAACTGAGTTGCAAAAACATGTAACCTTCCCATTTAGAAACACTAGTTAAACAAAAGAAACACAAGTTAAAGAAATAAAACATGACAAGAGTGAATTGAACATCAATGGGAAAAACAAAATAATGATAATCTTTAATTACATCACACTGATAAATTTCTTAGTTCCCTATGAGCATTCAGCTACTTTTTTTAGGTTGCTCCCTAGTTTTTAAAGTATCATCTCAATTAATCTGGACTCGACCCCCATCGCACGCCCAGTTATGATGAGAGAGTCTCTCAACGAGCATGATTACATTCATAATGTCTCAAATTCGAGACCTTATTTAAACGATATCAAATCACTTACCACTTGGACGAAACTGCTTATAAACTTTCAGCTTTGATACAAAGAAATCAGACTATAAAATCTTGGACTGTGGTAGGTCTTCCAACTCACTGGGGTACACTAGTAGACCCTATTATGACATTCACATTAGGCAAGGCCAGAAATTCAGAATATTAGAAGGCATTCTTTGGCCATAACATACACTCTTGAAAGATACAGATCAACTTACACTATGAGAACGTTCAGTTACTAACAAAGTGAGAAGAATACATTATATACATTACATACATTATCTGTGCAACGTGATCTTCTACATTGTATTCTTTATAACAAGCCTCTCTGAGACTTCTGAACTCAAGTTAGCCTCAAGCCTTAATTAGATCGTCGACGATAATAATATCTGTCAAAAAGAAAAAATGTATAGATTAGCGCATTTGCATCTGTCCAGAATCCGGTCAGTTTATCTATGTTTTGTACACACACATACACACATATATATAAAGAAAGAGAGAGAGAGAAGCAATACACAAATATCTTGATGCCGTAAATGGAAGCATATTTTCGTAGAAGTCGTTCTATGGTGTACCACTCAGAACGATCTGATCCATCTTGATAACCTATGCGAGGCATGTGGATTGATGCTTTGTAGCAAAAGATAAATGAAACTTCTGTCAGTAAGCAGCAAACGTATAAATGGAAAAAAACTTAAAGCAAAGTTCCTTATATCTTTGTCATAAGATTTCTCCAATCATATGATTCATTTACACTCTCTCTTTTATGATTGGTCATGTAAAAATTGGTCTTCTATATTCCGTCTCTATTGGTCATTTAAACACTTTTTGCCGCGTGTCTTATTGATATTGGGAAACCTTATAACAAAGATATAAAGAACCTTACCTAAATTTAGTCTAAATTAATGCCGTTTTCTAATTTTTTACCTTTGAAGTAGTAAGCAAACAAACAACAACCTAGCAGTTGATGTCCTAGTACTATATGCTATTTTAGAAAATAAGTTCTAGTAAAAGAATACGTAGAGCTTTCATAAGACTTCTTGTTCAAAAGGTGTCACGTATCTGTAAGAACAAACTAATCATCAATTATGAGATTATGCCACATTTTGAACCTTTCATTTAAGAAGGTATGTGTAACTACCAATAAGAAAGAATAAAACAAACAAACCAAAAGGATAGATTCGGATGGGGTGGAAGATTTAGGTAACAACAAAAAATATAACATGAACCATAAAAAACTAGGAAGGAAGCTACCAGAATTTTGCGTGGCTGAGAATGCTGCCTTTGATAAGCAACTTTCCAAGTGGAGAAGTGAGATGTTACTGCGAGGAACTTTACGCCTTGGATTGTAAGACTGAACTACAGCTAAAGCAACCCACTTAGGAGTACTTCCATCCCCATTTGGTTCATCAGGATCATCTACAAAGTAACAAGAAGATTTCATAGGGAAAGTTGATGATGTATGATAATGAAGCATGTTGGACATGATATCACTAATATCAGAAGGATTAAGCACTGCCAAATAAAAACATATATTCTAGTCACTTTTGTATGACCAAATACACTAAAGCATGGCCCCAAATAAAACAGAGAATGTGTTGACGATGTGTTGATAAGTTAAGCTTAATTTTTTTCATCATGATCATCACAATGACAATCCAGATAAGCTATCCCCATCCCACTAAAAAGGAAGTGGTAAAAACATTCCTCGTAAGAAATATGTGCTGCTGTAGGCGGAGTGACAATCACTTTGAAAGAGACAGTTCTATGATTACTTTAAGAAACATGGACAATGACATGAACACTGACAAAACAAAATTTGAAGTGTTCATATGTAATTTAAAGTGCCGCGTCATATTTAAAACAAATGTCGTCATGTGTTGGTCACAACATGGCTCCTTATTTGACTAGTCTGTGCTTGATACATAATTATGTGTAAGATGATTTCTTCCCTAAAAGTGGAAGGAACTGGGATTGTCTGTAGTGTCATAGTGGCTCTACATTGTCCTACATGAAGCATCTTGTAGGCTAGTTGTAGCTTGTAAATCTATCTTACAAATTATCTAGTGTAAGCACTCACCTCCAAGTCTTATAAGATGTAGATCACCAAGATGTAAATCCCCATGTGCTGAAGCCCGTTCATATGCATCACCAATGCTCGAAGAAAGTTTGGTCAGTGCATCAAACATACCTCCGTGGCCCCAGTTTCCAGAGGTATCAACGCAGCTATATAATCAGCTAATAAGTTAGAAATAAAATCAACAACTCACTATCATATGAAGTGGTAGTCAAAACAGAGTCATAAAGTTGATACAATAAGAAAAATATCTAGCGGGTGTACATGTTAAAAATTTGATTCCACCACAGAAAAATGTTAGTCTATTGCTCCATCATTTTCTAGTGGAACTATATTAACAATTAATACACAAGCAATAAGTTGCTTAACAGATATAATACTCCTGTTCTTATGAAGCACAGCCAGAAAGGGGAACACACAAAAATGTCTACTGTTTTGCAAACTCTTGAGTACTAAGTTTTGACCCTACTCCTCGATGCTAAGAAATAAGCTAAATGTAACAGCACAAAACCAGAAATTTTTTTAGTTAAAAAACAAAGGGAGACACGCACATAAAGAGAGCAGTTTGCACATAATGTTTCAGAAAGCTTTAAGGCTGGGAACAATTATGAAGACCAAAAGCAAAAAAAGTAGCCGATTACCATAAAATAGTTAAAAATATATTTCAACAGAGAACAATATGATATAATAAAAGTTCAAATAGAAGATTAAGTTGAAAAATATCAATAAAGTTAATCAATAGCTTATTGTAACAGAACAAGAGATGCAATGAGGCAACTACAAAAGAAAAAGTTGACCTGAATATTATGGCGGGTTCAGATGGACAAACATTTGATGGATCTGTACAATCTCCATAAACAAAATGAACAGATCCAGCATCTGATGTAATACCATCATCTGGTGGGCTGCTAGGGTCATTCACTTTCAATGAATGGTATCCAAGTGCTTCCCACTTAGACAGCTTCTTTTCCTGTGCCTTCTTCTTTGCATCCTCAAGCTTTACACGCTTGTCTGCATCCAATATTCTTCTATTCCTCAACTCTGTGACTGAATCAGCACTTGATTTTGACACTTCCTCAAATTTTTTAACCCAGGAGAGGTAGGAAGCCTCATCAAGACCAGGATCATGCGAAAGGGAAGCAGAACCTCCTTTTTCAGCATCATATGCTTTCAGAAGATTTCTAGGGTTTACCACAAATTTCCTGTCATCCTTGTCAGATATTTGTTCATCACGCATTTCAATCACCTTGTCAGTCATAGCAATAATTTCTGAAAAATTAATGTCCCCAAATTTTCCTTCATCTATTTCACTAGGATCAAGCATATGTAAACCAAATATAATAGATTTCAAATCATTAGTTCCAACTCCTGACGTTTCTTCATTTTCTTGTTTCTGAATATTATCTCCTATAACATTGAGGCTTAGCTGCAATTTCTTCTCAGCCCTCCGCATAATTACCTACATTTTAATATTTTAATTCTAAAACATAAGTAAATGACCTCTACTGTTAAAGATTAAAAAAAGAAATTATAAGAACAAAAGGAATGACACCTCCTCTACTGAACTTTCTGTGACAAGCTTCATGCACAACACATGGTTCATTTGACCAATCCGATGAGCTCGCTGCAAAGCCTGCTTGTCCACTTGAGGATTCCAATCTTGCTCATAGAAAATAACCTACAAAACGCAAGGAACACTAAATTCTCAATATGATAGAAACTTCTTTTGTATATTATTCAAAACCAACTCAGTACAAAAGTTGATGACTACACAAGAGAAGTGAGGGTAAATGAACTGCAAAATAGTAAAATGATAGTAGAAGAACCAAAGAAAAATAGCAAAGAAGCAAAAAAGGATATCTGACTTTCGAGAGGTCATACTCTCTCCTTTTCCTTCAGAATTTTCTCCTTAAGTTTAGACTCTAACCAAGCCCAGCCGACACTAAAGAAATTTGGGAAACATAGCCTTTTTCTCTCAACAAAATGCCCTCAATTCAGTTAATGCCCTTCCAATAATGACTTTCAAATGGATTGATAAATGAAACTATTATCTTAATCTCAGGATAATATACATCTAACATTATTTTTCTAGAATGAATAGCTAATTCCATACTTCAGATCAGTTTATGCAGGGATATCATGCATTATCATCTTTGGACTAACAAAAGAAGCCCATATGATGTCATCTAATGTTTGACATTTTGCTTCCAGCAGTCATGCTTGTTAGAAACATTGCTTCTTTCTGCCAGGGCTACTTTTATTTACGGGTGGGATGTCGGGAGCACAGAAACAATTTTATGAATTATTTATTTCAGTCATAATTTATATGCAGGATTGAAATAAAACTAGACATGAAATATTAACCTAAAAGTATAAGATACCCAGTCAATCTAATACAGAAAAAATGAATAAATAAATAAATAAATAAGTAAACAACACCAACAGTGATGAAACTTCTGATTAAATTAAAATTTTAAAATGAGTCACACATATAATTAGGTTCAAATTAGTTATACTTATATGGTTATATTATACCTAAACTCCTAAAGCTAGATATTACAAAGAATTGGCAATTGCAAAACTTTAATCCATTAACCCTGTCAAGTGTCAACCATTATGCTATGCTTCCACAAAGAAGGACACAAAAAAGTTTCTTACATATCAAAAACTGCAACACTATTATGAATATCTATTTACATATAAACCTGAAGGTAATGCAATCAAAAGAAACTCAGAATTAAACAAATAAATACATATAGAACACCATGAATTGCCCCCGTTTAAAGCCAAGAAAAATCACAAACTTTGAAATGTGTCAAATGAACAGACATTGGTCATAGTAAATGCCAAAAGGTATATCTAAACGGGTACATCTGCCCCATCATTCTTAAGCTCACCGTTCACACATATACCAATATAAAGAATTAAACAAGTGAACACATTAGAAAGAAGATTCCAGTTTAAAAAATAAGCCTTAAAGCTTGATGAGACTTAACAGTATCAGCTGCCACAAGATTCAAACCAACTCCCCCAGCTCTCGTTGAGATCATGAAGACAAAGGCTCCATTGTCAACGGTTTCAGAATTAACTGATGGACCACTGAAACTTCTTATAGCAGCAAAGCGCTCCTCAGCCCTAATTGATCCATCAAGACGTTCATAGGAATATTTTCGTAATTCCATAAAGTCCTACATTAGTCAAGACGTAAGCCATCAAAATTTTCACCAGTTAAAGTTAAGGAATTCTATGCATTTGGTAGGGATCTAACCTGCAAAATGTCAAGTGTTTGGGTCATTTGAGCAAAAAGAAGGACACGATGTCCAGAATAATGTAACTTCTGAAGAAGTTGATCCAGTATCAGCAGTTTACCACTGGCCTGGTCAGGCAAAAATTTATAATAGTGCTGTGTTCAATAAATATTATGGCGGAGCAAAGTTTACATGTACATAATCAGAATCCAATGGAGAACAAATATTTGGTCTTTTCAGGAAACTATAAGCAAAGATCAAATTTAGTAGCTCCTGAATGTTTTCAGTAATATATCATGGAGCTAAGTTATTGGAATTTGAAAGATTATGTATTTTAAATGTCATTCTATCTCATAGACAAGCCGACCCTACCTAGTGGAAAAAAGGCTTTATTTGTTGTTGTATTCTATCTCATAGACTTTTCTGGGCCTCAGTGACATGTCAAACTTTTGATGCATATGTTGTAACAAGACCACAAATTATGTGAAACAGTGAAAGAGATTTTAAGCATAAATAAGTGATGAGTGGTCAGAAATGCCTGACAAAAACTATTAATGGTTCATAGTCATACATAAACTTCAACTGGACCACCTAATACAATGATTGACTACAGGAAAATTTTATCTCATTTACTTTAATTTTCTTCTGCTTTTTCCTATTCTGTCCTATCTTCCTTTTTATATTTTTTTTTTCTTTTTTGGAAAAAGACAAATGTAATACAAACAAGTTTGGTGTACTGCTCAAACAGAAATGACACTACTTGTTAAAGAGAAAGAACCAGAATAAGTTAGGAAGAACACTGATACTTCCCACATGATGTAGTAAAAAACTAAAAATGAGATTAGTAGTTACCTGAACCAAATGTTCACCCTCTTCATAAGGTTCAGGCTCAATACCTGGGAAAAGATAAGGATGGCTGCATGCTTTCCTTAGCTGTAGCACCTGCAAAAGTAAGGTGTAGGTTTAGGTTTTAGAGTTTAGAGAGTCTAGAACCATGGGGGGATTTCCAGGAGTCCAGAATCATGCACTAATCAGATTCAAGTGAATACACCTTTCCCTATAGTAATATGAAAATTCGGTTATTCTATGAGAGAACAATACAAATTATCAAGGGCCAGAAACGTCATTATGAACCAAAAATGACTGACAGTTACCTAAAATGAATGTAACTAACAGCCATACAATTTTGGATTTAGTTTAATATCCAGATTTAGAGTGAGAACGCAAGAGGGACAGAGGTAAATAAATGTGTAAAACTAAGAGGAATGAGTAAATATCACAGAAATCTGAACCACCTGTTCAGATGTTCCATTAAGTAGTTAATATCCTAGAAAAGGATAAACTATTTAATATCTAATATATTTTGAATTATGAAGTTGTTAATCTTTATCTCTTATTTTAATAATTAGTTTACCTTATCATTTGAAACTATTATTTCTTTGGGCCCTCTATATAAGTTAGCCCTTTCCCAAGTTGTAATGTAAAGCCGTTCTGCATTGAGTGAATAATATTCAGATAATTAAGTTACCAAGTTATCTTCCCCTTTTTTATTCTCTTCCCTCTTGCCTTATTATCTCCCCTTCTCTCTCTTCCCCCATTGGTAACCTATATTATCTTTTTTTTTTATAGAATACGACCTACATTATCTAATCTAGCATAAAATGACAATTCAATCATATAAATGAAATTGATGTGTCCTACATAAAAATCACAAGTCTTAAAGGCAATGCACAAGTAATTTGTTGCTAAACTTTAGTCAACAAGCACAAATGTTTACAATCAATCTCCGAAGCAGAAAAACAAGGTTTTCAAATACTTACTGCTTACAATCGTGTTAGCCTAAACCATTACTAAATATAAATTCAAGGTAGAATATGGAACAAGAGAGATTACTCTTTTACTATAGATAACAGAGAAAATAAGGCTAATGGCCAAAAGAATAAAACAGAGAAAATAAGGCTTGGGTGCTTCACTTACAATATTCTGCAAGGACTGAGGATTTGAAGTTCCTGAAGATAGTGCAAGTAACTTAGGAAGCTCCTTCCTCAAAATTGACATGTAGACCTTTTTTTGCAGGCTGACCAGGGGTGCCATCCTATCATGACAAGCATTTCAGTATTGAAATATAACAACTTTGCATTTAGAGATATCAGAAAATAAAGCATGAACTGCCAATTTTCCATATAATTGTTTATAGTTTGCTAAGTAATTCAAAATACAACGTACACAGTTATTTCTGTGAGAGGTGGTAACACTAGACTTCCACACTCAATAAGCTTTGATTTGGTTCGACGAAGCATAAAGGCAGCTAATATGCTTTTCAGAACCTTAAGCTGTTTCTTTACCTTCAGTGCATCTTGACCTGTTTAGAAACAACAACTGCAACAATTAAAAAAGGACGTTTTACTCAGTTGGAAAACAAACCTTCCAACTTAAGACAAGGCTCTTCTAATATTTTTCCAGAAAAATAAAATAAAAAATTTGAACATGCTTGACACCAAAAAATGATATTTTCAAATCTAAAGACCATTGTTCTAAGGACGACATAGATCAAAGTCAATAATCAAGAATTCAGACACTTGAAGTATGCAGCAACCTTCTACAATAGTCAAAACTCTTCAGAGCCAAATAATACCAAGTAAAAAACAAGGGGAGGGGACAAAAATAACCTGATGTTGGATCACTGATGTCCTTGAATGTGGAAAGGAACTGTTCTAGTGTACCAAAGACAGCAGGCATACAAAAATACATCAATGCCCACAGTTCAGATAGGTTGTTCTGAATAGGTGTGCCAGTCATCAACAACCGTCTTGGCATGACATAGCGGTCTTTGAGAACATTATATAAAACCTGTTAAAAATTTAGCATTTTAACCACCAGCACCAACAATCTTACCAAGGGACGATTAAAATGTCTTATGACTCTGTTCACAATCACATCATCTAATTTTTATCAAGCAGCCCATACGTACTATAAGTCTATAACAGTAACTATTAAGTCAAAACAGTGAGATTCTACTCTGATTTGTCGCTTTTCCAAATTAATTACAAACTTAACATATAAAAAATGCAAAAACAAAATGTATAACATTGAGGTGTAGTTCGCCCGGCCATGCTAAGTGAGTGTGATGCTGAATAAACATATTGGATGTAATACGAAATGACTACTTCTTCATAAAGCTGACTAATCACTAGACTAGTTCAACATACAAAAGCATATATTTAACAAAATAATCTACATAGACATTTATGATGTCTTCAACATACACTTGAAGGGTTTTTAAGTCTTTGAGCTTCATCAATAATTGCATACTTCCATGGTATTTGAGCGAGAAAATCTTGATCCATCAGTGCAATGTCATAGGTAGTTAACATCACGTCAAAAGGTAAGAAGTCCTGACAAGAAGTTCATTTACAAAAAATATCAATAGATTTAAACATGATGGGGATTTTGCACCATTACAAAAACCAAACCAAAAGAATCAACGGGCTCATGAAAGTAGTATATATAAACAGACAAACTAGTATAAGTAAGCCATATAGAATAGAAAGCAAGTAAATCTGTATACTTACATTGACTGCTGATGGCTTTCCTTTCACATGCTCATGAATTTTCATGCGTAGGCTGCGCCGGTGTTCTTTCTCTCCAACATATTTAAATACTTTTAGTTTGGGGGCAAATTTAACTGTCTCTGAAACCCAACCATCTGTTACACTTAGAGGACATAAAACCACTGCAAAAGAGTACAACAACACCAGGAAAAGAAAAAGAATTTCCTCAAACATATGTTGCAGGAACAATTGAAGTTTTCAAACCAAATAAAGGTTTCCTTACTCACAAAATGGACCAGCTGATAACTGACACACTTTTAAATAGCTTAAGAAAGAGATAGCTTGTAAAGTCTTGCCCAGTCCCATCTGCCAATGATTATATATAACTACAGCAAAATAATAATAATAACAATAATAATAGTAATTGTGCCCAGCACATTCCATACTGATATGATTGTGAGCTTTGTTTAATTTTGCATCTGCTGAATTCAAAATGGTAAACATTTAAAACCAAGCACAGTACCAAATGGTTGACCCTCATCAAGATAATGCAGATCAGCATAACTGAACAAATCAGAAAAAAAATTATTCGCAGCAAAATTCATAGTGGTTAATATATCGCTATAGTACGTGCTATTGACAGTGGAGCAACACCATGGTGTGGCGTTACCCAAGTCATTTGGTGGAGCAATGGCAAGTGCACCATGGCACATGTTATTGGGGCAATTGAATTAGGATGATTCTCATTCTCATATAAACCCATCTTAAAAATTTTTCTTTCATTCACCTAGCTAGCCCTAAGTTTCATCCCATTCTCTCTCTCTCTTACACCCTCTTTCTTACAAGTCGCACCAAAGTTTCAAGTTATATCCTTCTGCAATTATGATTATTTCTTTCTTTATTCTTCTTTTCTAACTTTCTAATTATTTCTTACCTTCCTCTTCTTCATCTGTTTTGAGTTTCATTTTAACTTGCTGATTATTTTTACCCTGCTTCTTCTTCTTCTCTTCTGAGTTACTGATTAATCAGTACTTTATTTAGAATTCTAGTATTTTTATTTGAGTTACATTATAATTTCTTGATAGGAATAGGATTGCCCCTAAATAGGCCAACAGCATTTGACAGACAATTATCTTGATTATTTCAATATTTGAATATAGACTAATTGAATTTTAAAATTAGTCTTGAGTTATTTTCCTTTTGTTTCTCTTCATCTTCTCCATCACATGGTCTCCTCATGGCAACTATAGGCAGCTTTCTTGACCTTCCATAAATATATTGATAATGCTAATGGTAACAGTCTAACAGAAAAAGAAAACTTGGGCTGAAATGGTAACAACATGCATAACTAATTCACTTCTTGAAGACTTCAAGGGTGAGAGTGCTTTCTAGACACCATCAAGTAATTCATCAAATGCAACAGTGAGACATGTTACATTTCCAAGTTCCAACCAAAAACTTCTACTGGTGTGTAACGAATTCAATGAAACATAAAGCTCTCCAATTTTTGGTATATATTGGCTTTACAGGATCATAACTAAAGCAAAGAATGAATTTCCAGAAAATTCACCATTTTAAAGGGTAAATTTCTCTTAACTGTAAGACCAATCAGATACCGAATATTTCCCCTTTCCAATACTGATTAGCCTCCAAAATAAAATTGAACAAAGCATACCTCATCTCCTGCAAATAAAGAAGAAATTTTGATCACTACATGATAAAATTTGTTTCTTTAGCGGGGAAAAGAAATCTGACTCATCTGAAAATAGTTAGTTTGAGTTTAGTTACTCTATGTTTCAAGACTAGGGCAACAAGTGAACAAACTTGCCAACTCCAAAAAGTTCGCTTACCTTGTTTTCAAGACACGGATACAAAACGATAGACAAACTTAGGCAACAATACAGAACACAGATTCATTGAATTGACATTTATCACCGTAAAACAACATGCATTGTTGTATTCAACCATTCAAATGTTCAGATTGTCTTCCCTTAAAAAAAAACAGTGCAAGCTTACTACGACTCTGCTAATCACAAATTTTAGTATATTAGTTGAAAAATAAACCATTGGTTTCATATCTCTCATTCAACCAAAAGAAACTCGCTTACAGAAAACTCCTCAAACCAAGAAATCACAATTCCGAGGAACTAAAACGCAGTAAATAGGGACTAATAAGAAAAAAACAAATCTCACCGAGGACGACGTTGACGCCGAGTTTATATCTTCGAATAAGCCACGAAACTCCCTCCAGCTGGTAGGGTTTGAGGGTCGCCTTGAGCCCAAGCTCCTCGTGGTTAAGCGGCGCGTCGTCGGCGCGTGCGTCATGATCGAGTATAATTTTCGCCGCTACTTGGAGCCTCTGCCGGTAGCTCATATTCAAATACTGGGAAGTGTGGTTGAGAGGGAATTCTCAAAGTCGCGGGAGTGAGTGCGTGAAGAAGGTGGTGGTTTTGAGAGGTTCGAACTTGGAAGTTTGAAATGAGAAGTTGCGAGGGAGCGGAATAAGGAAAAAACTATGTACATTTTCTTAAGTGCATTTCATCCCATCTTTTCAATATAATATAATTATGACATGTGATAAAAAGTGTTTAAATGACCAATCAGAGAGAGAATATAGAAGATCATTTTTTATATGACCAATCATAAAAAAAAGAGAGTATAAATACAATATAATTGATAAAATTAAAGAAAATGGACATAAAAAAATAAACATAAATTTTTTCTATAAAATAAACGTGTCGATGGAAAATTGGAAATGACCTTCCCGGGTGAATCAGTCTTCCACTTGTTCCGCTCGATGGCCACCTGGAAATTTTCTTTTACAAAAAGGTTACATATTGTTTCACATTCGTTCGGTATGCAAACAAATATACTTATTGTGAAAACAAAGAGCAAAGATGTTGAGATGGCCGAGTTGGTCTAAGGCGCCAGATTAAGGTTCTGGTCCGAAAGGGCGTGGGTTCAAATCCCACTCTCAACAATCTCTGTTTTTTCTTCAATTTTTAGCGTAGAAATACTTTGCTGTTTATTTAAAGTTTTGGAATATATATATGTTGTAAAGGGTTCAGTTATTATTATTGTACTTCTTATAGTTTAACTTAATTTTAAATTGGATTTCTATAGTTTATAATTAAGGTTTTCTTAATCTATTCTCTACTATTAAGTTGTTGTCAATATTTCATTAAATTTTGGTGATGTATTAATTATGAGTTTTTTTAACATGTGATCTGATGGCATCAACCAATTATTTGGGTGAGTCAATGATACAATTTATTGCATCTCAAGTCATCCTACCCACATGTCACAATCATATCGGCCGAAATTATATTGTATGCATGCAATAAATTGTATCATAGACTCGTCCGTATAATTGGTTGATGCCATCAGATCACATGTTAGAAAAACTCATAGACTAACCCCAATTATACTATGACACATGCCGAATCTTATTTTTTAAATATTTATAATTATGTTCATGAATTTTTTATTAATTATTTGTTTAGTATTGATGATTTTGTGGGCTTTACTTTACATGTTATTTGGATGTTTTTAAAGAAATTTTTTTTTATTGTGATGTTATTAATCACTTAGGAGAGATACTATGACATATAGGAGAAAGAGAATAGTGTCACATCATTATATGGAGAGAATTGAGAGATTATAACGGTTAGACTAATCTGGAACATAATAAAAATGTATGGAATCAATATAAAATAAATGAAACATTTAAAACCAATTTAAAATCTATCTCATACTTTTAAAATCAATATGAGTATTTAACCAAAAGAAACGAAATTTTTTCAGAAACAAAATTTCTGTTGCACATAATTTTTCTTTTCTCTTTCTCTCACTCTCTTCTAGCTCTATCACTAATCCTAACTCTATCTCTAAGGGTATGTTTGGTAACAAACCCAAACAATAAAATCGTGGTATTTCACGATTCCCAAAAAAACTTTACATCATATTTTATAGAGTAAATTACACTGCCCTCCCCTGAGAGATGCTGAAATTACACTGTCCTCCCCTCTAGTTTGCAAAATTACACTGGTCTCCCTTGAGAGATCAAAAGTCATTACACTTTGATTCAAAACACCATTTTCCCATTAAAAAAAGGTCTAAAAAGTCAATATAATAAATATTAATGACTAATAAATATTCATGACTAAATTGACCCTCACACAAGATAAAAAATGTTTAACCTTATGCTTTATCGAAATTTATAAAACTGAATCTTTAGAGTTTATAGAGTAAATTACACTGCCCTCCCCTGAGAGATGCTGAAATTACACTGCCCTCCCCTCTAGTTTGCAAAATTACACTGGTCTCCCTTGAGAGATCAAAAGTCATTACACTTTGATTCAAAACACCATTTTCCCATTAAAAAAAGGTCTAAAAAGTCAATATAATAAATATTAATGACTAATAAATATTCATGACTAAATTGACCCTCACACAAGATAAAAAATGTTTAACCTTATGCTTTATCGAAATTTATAAAACTGAATCTTTACCAAAAAAAATTTATAAACCTGAATTCTAGATTTTTAGTATACCTAAGAAAATTTTTTTAATATATTTTATTATTATTATTATTATTATATATATATATATATATATATATATATATATATATTAAACTTAATTGTCGAAAATTAAGTAAAATAATAGATATTTTTTATTATATTACATTATTAATATAAAAAATCTGTAAACTATTTTAAATTACAATTTTTTTTTGAATTTTTTTTTGTTAACAATAATAATTACACTAAATACTAATAAAATAATAAAAGACAATAAAAAATGAAAGTATGTAAAGGTCATATTTTATAGAGTTTCATTCTTTTGTGAGGGGTAATTTAGTCATGAATATTTATTGTATTGGAAGTTGAAAAAATTCGACCTTCTAGATTTTTTTTTTTAATTGGAGAATGGTGTTTTGGATCAAAGTGTAATAACTTTTAATCTCTCAAGGGAGGGCAGTGTAATTTTGCAAACTAGAGGGGAGGACAGTGTAATTTCAGCATTTGTTAAGGGAGGGCAGTGTAATTTACTCTATTTTATACATACCAAACACACTTTTTATCATATTTTTTCTCCTTCTAATTTTTCTCTCTATCTCTCTCATCACTTTTCTCTACAGTACTTTCTTTTATTCTATAATACTTTACCCTACAATATTTTTTTTTACAATACTTTACATCCATGCATCTATACCAAACATACCCTAATACATACCCTAGTACGAAGGATAACCATTAGAGTACATACCCTAGTACGAAGGATAACCATTAGAATACACTCTCATCTATGTCTCTTCCGGTTCATATAGGTCATGAAATTTGAGAAACTTTTATATTTGTTTTTAAGTTGAATTGCATGTATTTTAACCAATTTATTACGTACAAATTTCAAATATAATTTGATGACCGAAAAAAACTATCAAATTAGCACTTGGCGATTCTACAATACATTCACATCAAGATCCGCAAATTTCTTGAGAATTTAAACATACATTTCACTCTAACCATTAAAAATAAATCAATTAATGACAAGAACATTAAAAGCACATTTTCTGAAATTGCTATCAGATTGAAAATCATCATTTTCTCTCTAAAAACCCAACGGATTAAGATTTGCATTACATACATTACGACCTAATTTTCATTTCAGGTTCATCCAACATTTCCCTTTCCAATTAGTTTTTCTCCTCCTTCCTTCTTTGATTCTTTCATGTGATTTGCATTACATTACGACCTAATTTTGATTTAAGGTTTATCTATAAATTTGTGTTTTCAGATACAGTGGCGATATATAATGGCAGAGGGACAATCGAGGTACGTGAAGTTGACGAGGGATCGAGGTCGATTGCAGGAGGATATCACTCCCGGAGAGCTTAATCAACCGATTGAAGTTCCACAGGTGACGTATCTTTTACGATTCTTGCTCTGGAAAATTTTAGTATTTCGTTTGAGAATCGTTCCTGTGATCGACGATCTAAAATGGCTTTTGAAATTTGGTTGTGGATTTGTTTTTTTGTCCTTTATTAGTTTATTATGCTTTTATTTTTATGGAAGATTCAGCTCTTTTTTCAGATTTTCAAGTCTTTGTTTGTTGCCTCTGTTTATTTGTCTTTGTTCCATTTTGTCGAAAATGGAGAAACGTAGCAGTTGAAAAGAAGGAAAATATGTAAATGCTCCGTTCCAATTTTAAATACTTTGAAGTTTGAACTATTTGACGTGGCATGCCTACTCCACTAATCAATAACTTGAGTTCCACGCTTCAAACATTCATCCTGCACTCTGGAAGTTTCTTTTGAGATTTGGCTCTCCAATCATCATTAAAGAATGTTGTTGAAGGTTTTTATGGTTGGGGATTTGGATCCTCAAGGAGAAAGAGGTGAAGTTTCTGAAGTAAAAGAGAGATAAGAAGGGGAAAAAATGGCTCTAATCTAGTTAAGGTAGTTCTTCTCTTTCAATTTGTTTCCCTTTCTAACTCTCTTTCACTTAAGACTTCAACGAACTATCCTCTACACTTAAGAAACGGCAGAGGGATAAGAAGAAAAAGAAAGGAACCTACACTGATAGGGACCAGGGCCAAATTTCTTTTCTTCCTATATTTTTTTTTATGTAGAGAAATGTACAATAAATGCATAGGATACACTATACAGACCAACTAAAACTGTCAAACAGGCCGGCCTAGTCCGCACAAGCTGTCACAGGGCTAGCCATTAAACGGGGCAGGGCAGCCCGTTTATTAGATAGGCTTGGGTATGTATGCCCAGGCCCGTCCATTATGTCCCACAGCCTAAATTGGCTAGTTCGCGGACCAATATTTTTTTTTTCAAATTTTTTTTATTATTTTAGTGCTGAAAATTTTAAAAAATGCACTAAAATGTGTCTTCTTGGTTTGTATTTTTTTTATTTTTTATCATCTTCATAGCTAAGTAACATTTTTTTTATAGTTACATGTTCAAAGGTGTATTGAATGTGGACAAACCCTTCCTGAAAGATATGAACCTCCGGCAGATGAAGATTGGACAACTGGAATATGTGGTTGTGCTGAAGATACTGATAGCTGTAAGTAAGATTCTGTACACTTCACCATATTCAGGTTTACTAATATATATATAGATTTTACATTCTCTTCTTGGGATTTATTATGTGCTTCTTTATGATATGAATGCCTATTAAGCAGTGGAAGTGTATATTGTGTCTGAAGAAAGGTTTTGAGAGGGATAGGGGAGGCAAGAAATTATAAAATGCTCCACTTTGCATAGTGGAAGCATTTGTACATTATGGAGATGGTACCATATTATTGGGGAAGACAGAATACTTAATAATGGGACTATTTTGCTTGTTAGTTGTGATGAACATTACCTCAGCATATATATTATATCTGTAAATGAATGTCCTAGGTTGTGATAACCTGAAATTTGCTTGTTTTAGGAAAATCTCTCATTCTTCTCTTTAGGTTCTCAAAAGGAGCGCAGTTGATGAAACAATAGTTCAAATCATCTCAATTTTCAAGTACTTTTTCGTCTCTTCCCATCTAGTGACTTTTTCTTGGGGAAGGAGGATAAATTATTCAGGATAGGGGGAGGGGAGGGAAGGATGGAATAATATTGTTATCAATTATCATAATTATATACATCGTGATGTAGGTTATATAGCTCTACCTTTGACAGGAAGAAAAATTGTTATCAGCAAAATTTCTCTTTTCTCCCAGAAAAATTATTTAGTTGGTTAGATTTTTTTCTTCTTATTCATAAAGATTCGACAAAGTTTTACGCAGGCTATGGACTACCCAACGCAACCTTTTTTTTTTTTGAAAAAGCAAAGAAAGAACACATTAGCGTCGCTTGTTCCATATAACCAACCTCACCTAGTGGGAAAAGGCTTTGATTGTTGTTGTTGGTTAGATTTTTTTTTAAAACAAGGTTAATAGACAGCATTTGATTTGATGATCATAGTCCCTTGTAACTTGTAAGTGACTAAAAATTTTAATCCCATAGCACTTGAGAACTTCTCGTTGAAGAAATTCATCCACCTCTAAGATTATCTCCTTTAATTTGAGATCTTCTCCACAATCATACATCTTTCTACAATAACGGTGCTTGCATTGTAGGCTGCACTGGATTATTCTGCCCATGTGTTCTGTTTGGGCGTAATATTGAGACATTGAAAGAAGACATTCCTTGGAGCAATGCATGTGTTTGTCATGCTATTTTCGTAGAAGGTGGAATAACACTCGCAGCTGTGACAGCACTTTTCAATGGCTTAGATCCTGATACAACATTTCTCATTGTCGAAAGCCTGCTTTTCACTTGGTGGATGTGTGGCATATATACCGGCCTGTTTCGACAATCTTTACAGAAGAAATATCATCTTAAGGTGATTTATTCGCTTGCAATATCAGTGTTTTGGATTTATGCCTTTAAGAAGTAATGATTGGTACTTTCTAGGATTTTTTTTTACGCATCTGCACCTGGTATAAAAATTTGTTTTCAACTTGAAATGGCATGCATCTTCGTATTAATCGAGTATACTTTCAGTCATTCACCACTTCTATATAAAACGATAGTCTTATAAAGGTTGTGTACATCTAACCCTCCCTATACCCTCTACCTAGTGGGAGCCTTGGGCCGCCCTTTTACATGGAGGGCCCGGTTCTAGTAAAGATTTTCCTCTTCAAATCATAGTTTTAGACTTTTAGTTTAAGAAGTGTGTGTGGTACCAGTGGTACACCATAAATTGTAGTGACAGAGCTGTTTTCTCAGGATATTATATGTGCAGAAAAAGAAGCAAAATATGATGAAAAAGAATGTGATTATTGCTGAGTATTATGATGTGATATTTAATAATACGATGATTTATTTTGCAATAGGATTAGGGTTTACTGGAAACATGAACCACAGTCAAAATATTGAACCTGAATGAATCATTGAATATTTGAATATTTGTTTGATGCAAAAATAGGATACTTATTGAACATATTATAGTTGGACTTGCGGATAGAATTGCCATTTTATAATTCTCATCCCATAGTAATTGGCAAGCTAAGAAGTATGGACATTGAACATGATTACATGAATTTAGAACACAACACAATATAAATACTATAAAAACGGGCGGCCCAGTGCACGAAGCTTTCACTAGGTAGGGTCTCGGAAGGGTTAGATATACATAATCTTACTCTTGCAAGTAGAGAAGCTATCTCCAGGTGCCCTCTACGTCACATGCTAGCAACCTTATTGTTGCTACAAGACTCACCTGACAAGATAAAATATGTAGTGTACAAAGTTGCCACCCAATAGAGTTTAGATAGAGTCAGATGTACGCAGTTTCAGGGTCACTTTAAAACTCATCATTTATTATATAAATACTATGACAAGATAAAATATGTAGGGCTTATATGCAGATTGAAGTGTTTTATGATGAAGAGGATGTATTGATTACACATTCTATTTCTGTTCAGAATTCACCTTGTGATCCATGCATGGTGCATTGCTGTATGCATTGGTGCGCCATATGTCAGGAACATCGGGAGATGAGGAGCCATCTTTCTGATAATGGCGTGCAAGCAACCGTCACTAATCCCCCTCCAGTTCAAGAGATGAACTCTGGAGACAAGAAGGAGCCAGCTGCATCATCATCGTCTACACAATCTTCTACAAATACTGCACAAAACAATTTGGAGTTACAGGCTGTTTAGGAGTTTGCTATTAAAATATGGGTCAAATTAAATAATATTCATTCTCATCCTTTATTTCTGCTTTTCTTTTCTTATTTTTTTTATCATCTCCTTTGAGAGAATTTTAAAGTACACTTCCCCTCATAAAAAAAAAATTACAATTTCAACTATTTTAACCAAAATACCTTATACTTATTATTTATATAATTAAATATATATTTGACTGATATAAAAAGTTATTTTTTAAAAAAAATTAAAATAAAATAAAATAATAATTCTTTGCAAAAATAAATAATATTGAAATAATAAATTTAAATTATATTTTTAATAATGAATTGTTATTTTTTTTAGAAAGTCAATAATACTATTAAGAGTATTTTAATCAAAAAGGTTGAAATTGTAGAATTTTAGATCTTTTGAAGTTTTTCTTTTTTGTTTAACTTATTATTAAAATTTTGTTAGTATTTTATCAAATTTTGTTTAGGTAGTTTAATCATATATCAATATCATTTTAATATTTAAGTATTATTTATGTCAACAAAAAAGAAAGGTGGAAAGTGAAATGTAGCTCTATTTTTATTATTTTTTGTCAAAAAAAATAATAAAATTATATTATCAAAATAAATATTTTATTTGACTAAATTTATTTTCACTATTTAAATACTAATTTTGATCAAAAAGTAACCTTTAATGACAAAATTATTTTTAAAAACCTATTTTTAAACAAATGTGTACATTTTAAATTTAAATTAAGTGAAGTGCATTTTAATTTGTAATTTGGGATTTGTGCATCTTTGATGGAGGCATGACACCATTAGCGTTGAATATAGATGTCAAAATGAGCCGGTCTACAGGATTGTCTTGGACCGGCCTACAAGTACTTTTAAGTTAGATTGGGCTTGAGCCACCTTTTTAGATGGGCCTAAAAATATTGATCCAGTTCAACCTTTAAAGGTCCGTGGGCTGACCCATAGCTTTTTTATTTTTTTTTTGAAATCTTTTATTTAATTTTTAAAACAAATAATTTATTTTATTTGATTAAATATCAATATATTATGAATAAATATTATAAATTAGTTTACAAAAATAGTAATTAAAATTTTATTTGGCATATTTTAATTTATAAATCAACATATTGTGAATTGATATTGTAAATTGACCTATAAAAATATAATTTATTTTATATATTAATATATTATGAATAAATATTACATATCAATAAATGATACATTATTCTATATCACATAAAATTTCTCTAAAATAGTTCCTTTAAAAAGAAATAGAAAAGTCCATGGGTCGACCTGGTCCAATCCAACCCGTTCCTTGTACACTATGGGCCTGAATGGATCAAAGCTAAAAGTTCTTTAAAATTGACCAAATTTTTCTGGGCACAATTCTTACTATTTAAAGGTCAAGTTGGGCCCAATTCACACTATGGGCCCATTTTAACAATTGTAAGTTGAGAATAGCATGAGGAAAGCATTTTATCACATTAAAGATGTGTGTGCATTTCTTTCCAACCAAAAAAATATTATCCCATTATTAGATGGTACATAAAAAATGTACACATTAATGTTAACAGAAGAATCTTCTGATGAGGACATTTAAATAAATGGCAATGTTGAAGAGAATTTAATTTGAATGAGAGTCGCAATTTTCATGTTATATTTTGGAATATTATGTATGTCTTTACTCTTGAATATTGAAGAGAATTTAATTTGGAATATTATAAAGCACCTATACCTAAAAACAATGGATTTGCAAACATTGATATGATATAAACATAATAATTATCATAAAGTTGTATGTGCCATTGATTAATGCTTATTGGCATCTAGTCTCCTAAATAATTATGATAAATATGAATTTAACTAAATCTAACTAAGAAAATGAATCTTAGAAGAGTTCTCAAAAGTATAAAAAGATTTTTAATATAAAAATTTAACATATAGTATTTTCTCTACTGATCACTTATTATTTTGGCATCTCTCTACGTATCACTTTAATTCTTAGGATTTGTTAGGAATGGGGAAGAAGATGGGAGGTTAAGTGATTGTTTCTCTCCCTTGATGATCTTTCAAATTCTATATTATCTCTCGATCTCTTTCTTAATATCCAATTCAAATATATTCTTAAAATCTTCAATAAGGCTTTTGACTCTATCATAAGTCATAACTTTTAACTATCCTCTATTTTGTAGGTTTTCATCGTCCACAACTCTACATCATTCGAAGAGGACTGCCCCTACACAATTTGTACTTTTGCATATTGACGACTGAGTCTGCATATATTTTGTTGAAATACTTTAACGGATTTCCTCGACTTCCAAATCGATTATTCCATAAAATTTTGCTTTTTATCAAATTTGTTTAGTTATTTATCAATTTTATTAATATAAACTCCATGTATTAAAATCCTTTATGTATCTATTAATTTTGAATAAACGAAAATTTAAATCTACAAGTCTTATAATTTAATGACACACAACCTCCTCCGATCCCAAGGGGGTCCCCTTGCTTTCCTCGTTTCCCCACTTAGAAATTATCAACATAAAACCAAAGAACATGTGTATATTTGTGTTCAGAAGAAGAGTGAAATGTACTATTGTTCCCTCAGATTGGGCAAACATAATTACATATATGGGATTTGAAGTGACATTTGCATTTGTAAGACAAGTGGATCCATCTCAAATATTATCATTATTACTAGAAGAGAAATTAACATTTTTAGTCTTGAAAGATACAATTTATTTTAATTTAGTCCCTAAATGATGAAAATGTTAAATTAGTATGCTAGGTTGACTTTTTTTTATAGTTTTGTTCATTTTTTTTAATTTAAATTTGAGAAATTATAAACTCTTTCTAAAGAATATCTAAAGTATGAAAGATATAGATACAAAAAAAATTAAAAACTCTACATAAGTCAAGATTTACTATGAGTGGATTAGGGACTAACTTTTTAGTTCCTGATAAAAGTAGTCCCTAAACCATTCACGGTAGGTCCTTATTTGTGTGAAATTTTTTAATTTTTTGTCTATAACTCTTATTCTTTAGATAAAGTTTACAATTTTTCAAGTTTAAATAAAAAAAGTGAATAAAACAATGAAAAAAAGTCGGTCTAGCATACTAATGCATAGAAGAGCCAAGCACCGGATCCATTCTCCAACTGAAACCGATAGGTGCACTAAATTTTCACTAAAAATCACCCAAAACGCCCGCCGAACACCCCTACCTAAAAGATGCAATTTATCTCAATTTATCCTTCAAAAATTTTCTATCAATTATGTCAGTGAAGATTGTCATAGACTAATTTGAGACGATCGACGAATTGTATCTTTCAATAACTAATTTGTTATGTCTATATTTTAATAACTAAATTATGACAAATTACATCTTTCAATGACTAAAATATTATTTTACTCTTATTATTATGGATTTGTGAGTGTAGCTAAATGAGGTTTGTCTTGGCCCTGAGTGTGCTGTTTGCTTCGCTATTTTTATCTGTCCACGTACTGTCGTTTATTAATTTCAGAGGTTCTCATATTCAGGAAAAATCATCATGTGGCTCTCTATATATCTTCACATTTCTTTGTGGTCCCCTAATTCTTCATTGGAACGTACGTTTTGATCCCCTTGTCACCCCTATTTTTGTCGTTTACTCCCACGGGAGATGCATGTATTATTATGGGCATTTAATTTCTATCTCTCTTAAGTTTTTCACATTTGGAAATGGATTCTCTTTGGCAAGTGGTGTTAGGAATGGTCACTCTCTTTGAAGAGAGAGAATTTCTATATCTTTAAGTTTTATTTTCTTGAGTTGTTGATATGCATATAATGTGTTTCTTCCAAGTCAGTGGCATGTATATATTTTTCTTCTTGACTTGGTTCGAGACTTCAAGTGTGTAAGGGATTATAATCACCGTACAATTAAATTAACCATATACTCTTAGTACTCTTCTTGTTGTTACATATATCTATAAATCTTTAACGTTGCATATATAATTATATACATATATAAGCGTAAGAACATTTTATGTCTCTCTCAAGTTTTGAGGATCTAGAAAAGCATAAAGGTAAATTATTTGATGAAATTATTTAAGGAAATTTGATCATTAGTGTGAATATTTCTTGTGGCTAGAGAGAGTTTGAAAGACAATTATCCAACCTTGATCTAGGTGGCGGATGAGGCGATCTAATCCGGTGAGATCCATTCCAATCTTATCTAAATAAAATCATTTTGAAACATTTTTTATTGTTATAACACATCGACATTAACACTAATCCATCCTCTTCATTGCACTTTTTGTTTCTAATTATTTTCTTAATCCTTCCCTAACTAACTCACCGTTTTTTGCTTTTCTTATCACTACCTACTATATATCTCTCTCCAATTCTAGCTCTCCAACCACTGTATGTGGGAATCCTAACAACCACTACAACTCTATACTCCTTCACTCACATCAATATCAACTCAATCTCTATACATTAAATAATATTGTAGCACAACCACACGAAAATAACAACACAACAGGTTGAAGAGATACGACGTCGTCTCCCAGCATATGGCTCATCCACCGGAAAATAAAGTAAATGTAGAAGACCACACTAACAAATACACTCTTCTTTGTGTCATAATAACAACCAATGTGTAGGGGCAAGAGAGAATTTTTAAAAAAAAATGAACGAGTTTCTAATAAAATTTCTCCATATTCAACAACTCAAAAAAGTAAATCTTAAAAAAAAAAGTTGAGTTAAAATTTTATAAAAATCATTCATTATGATGGAAATTTCAAGTAAAATTGTTGTTTGGATCAAAGTGTAAGGTATTTTGATGTATCAAGAGATGTCAGTGTAATATTTTAAACGAAAGGGAAATCTGTATAATATTCAAATCTCTCAGAGAAAATCTGTGCAATTTACTCTATTCTTTTTTATATTATACTAAACATAATCATATTTAATTATATTTCATTCTAATTAATTTTCATTAATTAACATTTTATTCCCATCCTTATAATTCTCACTCCCTCAAAATTAATCCACTAATCAAACCCACCTTGCTAGACTTCATAACCACGCATCTATTTTATTATAAATTGTTTTAATATATATAAATAATTAATGGTGCGTTCAAGGGAAAAATATGCTCTGAAATTATAGAGATTTGGTGAAATTTAAATGGTAGGGTCATTAATAAATTTCCAACTATTACTTTACTGAAACAACAACAAAAACATGGAGAGGATGAAAATTTATTAGGAGTGCATCGTGTGCAATCGCATTTATACAATGACTGATAAAATTTAATTATTTTTTATTTTATTGATCATATATATGGGTCTTTTAATTAAAAAAAGAAATGAATAAATATTATTGATGCGTGTTAAAATTACGATGCATACAACTAAGATCTTCTCTCAAGAAGAATTGTTTTATAGTTTTCAAGTAGCTCTCTCTCTCTTTTCTTTTTTCTTTTTTCTTTTTTCTTTTTTCTTTTTTGCATAAATACTAAAATTTTGTATTACAAATAGAAAATATACTATGTATACGACCAAGAACAGTTGCAATTAACATTGGCTATAGATTGTTGAATACTTCTTCACAAAATTATTTTTAATTTAAAGTTTTCCTTTTGAAGTATATTAATATTATCTGTAGCATGCTCCTTCTTTGCACTCGTTCTTACGGTATTTTGAAGGATGTATCAATACCAAAACAAGGAGATAACATATAGAAGGTTAACATTTTCTTCTCCTTCCCTCCCTTCTCCTCTAATCACTCACATTTTCATCTCCTCTTAATTCCCAAACAAACCCTTTAAATAGTAAAAGGTACAATTGCATGTGAGAAATGACTATAACTTGAATTTGCTTTATATTACATATTAAATTTATGTTTATAATGTGAATATATGTTTTAATGTTTTTTTATTAATACAGGTATAAATTTTGAATTTGTAATTGTTTCCATCACGAATTTGTTTAACTTGATTAGACCACTTCAAAGTTCAAACATGCTTCATAGGCTCTAAAAGGAAAATTTGATATTGATATCCAATTTTGTTTGGAAACTAGGCCTAGCCCATTAGTTTTTTTTTTTTTTAGAAATTAAGATACATCATTTGTGAGGTAAGCTTAATTTCAAAAACTGGCCTTATTTATAGTAGATGAAAAATTGTCTTGCTTCTATGATAGTATGTATGCTTTGACAAATTATTAGGGATGAAAATGAGGTGAATTAGGGAAGGAAGTCTAGTTAGTATTACAGAAATTTTTATTATTTTCTATTTATTATTATTAAATAAAAAAGTTTAACCACTCAAATAATTGAGTATTCTATGTAGTAAGAAGTGTAAATAATAATGTTGAAAGTAGGGATGATGATGGATAAGGTTCAAGTAGGTATCCTTATTCCCAAATTCTTGGAATACCTCAATTCCAAAAATTGGACCCCAAAAATTTCAAAATAACTATTTTTTTCCTTTTAATTATTACTCATCTTCCTATAATTCATACAAATTATACAAATTATAACTAATATAATAATTTTGAATCATCAAATATATATAATCAATATAAATTTATACAAGTTATATCAAATATTATAATATTTGGTTTCAAAAAAATTATAATATTTGATCATATTATATAGAATAATTTTGAATTATCAAATTTATCCGTATAGAATTATTAAATACAATGACTTATTTATTAATAAGAATTATTGATTTTCTTATAATTCAATAAATATTTTAATAAAAAATAATATTTAAATAATTAATATATATACAATAAGTAGGGCTTGTATAGAGTATCACAGTCGTTACATCGTACCCGCTCATATTCACTTTTTATACTCAAATTTGAACTCAATGAATAAATATTACGAATATCGTAAATATGAAAATGAATCACACGAAGTAAAAGTTACTTTATGTGTGATCGATATAAACTGTTGGTCGATTATTAAAATAAGAGGTAAAATATTATTTAATCTCTGAATTGTTGGTCAAACTACTATTTAGTCCTTGAATTTATCAAAAATACTATTTATTCCTCGAAATATTTAACTATCTCAACTATTTAGTCCCTGAATTTATCAAAAATACTATTTAGTCCCCGAAATGTTTAACTATGTCAACTATTTAGTCCCCAAACTTGGCAAAAATATTATTTAATCGTCGAATTTGCAACTCTGTCAATTATTTAGTCTCCTGACTGTTACTCGTTATAGTTGACAGAGTTGTAAATTCGGCCAAGTTTGAGGACTAAATAGTTGACATAGTTAAATATTTTGGGGACTAAATAGTTGAAATAATTAAACATTTTGGGGACTAAATAGTAATTTGACCAATAATTCAGAGACTAAATAATATTTTATCTCTTAAAATAAAATTATACCTTAACGACTAATTAATGATTTTCATAATAAAATAACTTCACGGAAAATTATTTATCGGTAATCCAAATCCGAGTAAATATAAATATTTGAACGATGGAAAAGGCAATGGGAAAGTGTTGTTAGAATAAGAAGGGAATAGTGATGTCAGAAAGTGTTTGCGGAAGAGAGAGGTAAGTGAGAAAATAAAGGGAAAGACAAAGTGATGGCAATAGAGAAGACACGCTCTCTCTTTGATGGAATAATTCCAACAACCTCAAGGAATGGTCACCAATCAAACGACCTAAGTTTTAGTTTTAGTGGGTCACACTCTTTTCTTTTTCTACTTATGCCTACGTATACATATATCACTTTCTTGATGTGGTGGTCCAAACAAAATCTTAAGCGATAAGATATGAAATTTAACTCATTTGGATACATTATGCTACAATTTTTTTTTTATAGTTTTTGTTATTTTTATGATTTAATATATATATATATATATATATATATATATATATATATATTGAGATGAGACTATTGATTAGTGCTCTTTGATTGAAACAAAAAAAAGGTGAGTAAATTATTATAAATGTCAAAATTACATTATCTTCTAGTTTGAAAATTTAAAGTGTTTATCAAAGTGGGTTGGCACAAATAGTTAAGCATTCGGGAGAATGTTCTCGCATCGCTCATGGGCGAGAGTTCGAATCCCCTGGAGCCATCCAAAATTCTGCTTTGGTGGGCATCCCTCTTCAAGGAGATCCTCTGACATCCAAGGGCTAGTTGAGTAGCTGCGACTGGGTAAAACTGCTTGCGATTTAGGCATGTGCAGTAATCTTTTGGGTTTGGCCTATGTTGGTCTCCCAAACATTCCACTGACGCCCTACCCGGTAATACTTAGGAGTGCCTTCCCTTGCTACCAATTTATTTTTTCTCTTTTAAATATTACAAAAAAATTAATTATTTGATTAAAATATCTTGAATGGCATTATTAACTATAAAAAATGATAAATATTGATCCGGAATTATATTTTAAATTTTATTATTTTATTATTATTTATTTTTTGTTAAGAGTGATAAAAGTTTGCTTTAAATTAAAAATATTAATTTTTTTTATATTTTTCAAATACATATTTAATTATATAAATTGTAAATATAAAAGTATTTTTGTCAAAATAAGTGAATAATATAAAAAGCATTTCACTATTAACATTTAACTAGATAAAATTGTGGATTCATTATTATAATGCTCCTCTAATATTGTTATTTAAGAGTCGCTTTCTCTTTTTTCTTTGCGTTCGTTCTTCAATTAGCTTCTTCTTGCAGATCTAGTAGAAGAGGTTGTCAAATTTGGCAACCCACCTATTTTTCTTCTTCTTTCGTTATTATCGTTATGTTTTTATAAATAAGGTAGATATTCGGTCCCTCAATTTTGGTGGTGATATTCTTTCAGATTTTCTTCTAAGTTTTTCCCTTTCTAAATTTTTTTGACAATCAGATGATTCTGGATTCAAGGTTTGTTATAATCATATCCAAAATCTACGGATCATCTATGTTAAAAAAATTTCACCCATTCATCATGTTGTTGGAATAGCATATGACAATTTCAACTTTGAAGATTATTTCAGATCTAATATGCAAGAAGTATAAGAGTAACAACTCTGTTGGCAATACCAAAGACGGTGATATTTTTTATCCTAAATAAATAGGATTAACTGAACTTACACTTTGTTAATTGGTTCAACAATTGTTAAAATTTATTCTTCAAAATTATTATATTTGAATTTTTTAAATTATTGTAAGTGTTGTTTGATTTAATGCTTTTTATAAAAAAAATATTTAATTAGATAAAATATTGTTTATTACTAGAATTAGGGTATTCTCAACTTTTTGTTCAAGCTAATATTTTCTCCAAAGTATTAACTAATATGAAGAGTACATTTTAATTTTGACATCAATTTTAACATATATATTCAAATTTTTTTTATTCCAAAATATTTCTCATTAGGGTACATTTGGTATAAATGCACAGATGTAAAGTACTGTAGAGTAAAGTACTGTAGAATAAAAGAAAGTACTATAGAGAAAAGTGAGGAGAGAGATAGAGAGAAAAATTAGGAGAGAGAAAAAGTATGATAAAAAGTGTGTTTAGTATGTATAAAATATAATATAAAATTTTTTTGAGAATCGTAAAACGCCAAGATTATATTGTTTGGATTTTACACCAAACATACCCTTAATATATATTGAAGATGGAGAGTGGTAAAAAGCAAACAATATTGAAGTGTCACATCCTCAAATACAAATGCACTATCTCTTTACTTTATTTTTTGGGACAAGAATGTAAATGCATTTATGCACTATCAAAATCGTTCTTATTAGCTTACCCAAGTTTTTTTTTTGGGCATTAATGTTTGGCTATCCAAATCAACCAAGTATTGTACTTCGTGGGCTTTCTGCAATAATAGTGGATAGGCATCTTTCTATGAAACTCAATTTTTGTTTTGTTTTGTTCAAAATTTTGCTTTGAGTTTGGAGCATGTTTGGTTTAGAGTTTAAGGTTTAAGATATTTAAAGTTAATAGTTTATAAATTAAAATTTAGGGTTTAAGGTTTTAGAAATAGTGTTTAGGATTTTAAGATTAGAGTTTAGGATTTGGGCTTTTTGAATCAAAGTTTAATGTTTAGGAATTAGAGTTTTGGGCTAAGAAAAATATAAAGATTTGGGTTTAGGGTTATATATTAATTAAAATTTTGAGATTAGGGTTTAAGGATTGAGTTTTTAGAATTAGGGTTTGTAATTAAAGATTTTAGATTCAGGATTTTTTGTGTGGGATTTTGGAATTAAATTTTAGGGTTTAGGAATTAATTAGAGTTTAAGATTTATGGGTTAGAATTTGTAATTTAAGATTAAAAGTTTACTAATTAGAGTTTAATATTTTTTTTCCAATAATTAGAGTTTAATGTTTAAGGTTTGAATTTTATGATTAATGTTTAGGGTTTGGAAATTAGGGTTTAGGGTTTAACATTTGGGATATAGAAATATTTAGGGTTTATGATGGATTTTGGGATTAGGAATTTAGGATTTTAGTGATTGGAGTTTAAAATTTATTAGGGTTTTATCATTCAAGTCCTCTTCTAATTTGTGCTCTTTATATTAAATAATTGCATCCAAAGTACAAGGGTTGGAATTAATTATAAGTAACCATTATAAGATTAATTTGAATAAAGGACACACTAATTATGATCATGGGAGAAAAATGATTTTCAATCAACACATAAAGGAATTTGGCCAAAAAATAAATTCAACACACGCACCAAAAAAATAAATAAATAAATTCAACACATTTATACTTACAGTCAAAATTTTTTTAGAACTTACAGTCAAAATAATACTTAACTTACTTTAAAAGATATAAAATTATTTAAATAATAATAATAAATTACTCTCATTTATATTAAAAAAAAATACTTTAGAATTATATAGATTCCATTTGATGAAAATACTTTTAAAATATACAGAAAACTACATTTTTTTTCTATTTTAAAACTATATTTTATTTTATTATAAAAATAATAATAATAATATAAGTTTTCTTTTATATCTCTAATACTTTCTGTCAATTAATTTAAATTTGACCTTATTATACACATACCTATAATAAAAAAAGAATTTTTTAATAAATATAATTGTATTCACAAATTTCAAATCTAGAATTATATTTAAAAAGTAAAAGTATCTTTTCTGCCTCCAACGTTTGGGGATCTTGTCACTTTCGCCTTTAATATTTTTTCACTGTCAATTGTATCCTTAATGTTTCTCCCAATGTCAGGCTTTTGGCTAACACCGTCAATTTTTGGATGATTTTTTACGACATGACATCCTATATGGTGAACAATTCTAACTTGACTTCATTTTTTCACTTCAGTCATATATTTTAGGAGTATAATGGACCCAAAAACTTAGTACATTAATAAATCTAGTACACCAAAATACTCATTACATCAGTAAAATGGACCCCAAAAACTCAGTACCATTGACTGCTAATATAAAAAATTAAATTCAGTCAGAATTATTCGCCACATAGGATGTCTTGTAAAAAAAAATCATTAAAAAATTGACGATATTAGCTAGAAGCCTGACATTGAGAGAAACAAAAAAACATTAAGAGCGAAACTGACAGGACCCCAAATATTAGATGAAAAAAATGTACTTTTGCCTATTTAAAAAATACCAAATTGCTTAACAATGGGATAAGCTTGGCATTTGCACATGTATATACTAAAAAAAAAAGTTAAACACAAATTTAGCCTATTTTCAAAAGTATCTACAGATCTATACCACTTTTACTGTTCACATAGAAAAACGCCATCGGTGATGGCAATTTGCTGATTTCTTGACCAGAAAAACGCCATCTGTGAGGGCGTTTATAGGGTTGACCATTTGACCCTATAAACGCCCTCCGTGATGGCGTTTTTCTAACTACTGGTCAAATGAGGTGGAGCCCAGTAGACATGTAGGCAGCCACGTGTGTGGTATGTTTAACTAAAATGCCATCAGCAATGGCGTTTTTACTGCAATAAAGCCGTCAGTGAGGGCGTTTTTGGGCTGGTAATTTACTATATAATGCTTCAACTTGTCTCAACAACCCACAACATTCCTCCCATATTTTCAGCATTTTTTGAGGCATTGTTTTGTAGCATAATTATTCACAAACAAACATGAGTCAGTCATTCACGGCTTGTATTTACAAAGAGGCCATTGTATCGAACTCTTCCAATGACGTTATTTTTCACGTCCTGAATAATCCTAAACTTTCGAGAATCAGCGGAGGAATGAGCTTTGCAAAGTTGGCCACCATGTGTACTGCATCCGTCAAATTTAGGATTATTTGGGACGTGAAAAACAACGCCATTGGAAGAGTTCGATACAATGACGTCTTTGTAAATACAAGCCGTGAATGACTGACTCATGTTTGTTTGTGAATAATTTTGCTACAATACAATGCCTCAAAAAATGCTGAAAATATGGGAGGAATGTTGTGGGTTGTTGAGACAAGTTGAAGCATTATATAGAAAATTACCAGCCCAAAAACACCCTCACTGACGGCGTTTATTGCAATAAAAACGCCCTTGCTGATGGCGTTTTAATTAAACATACCACACACGTGGCTGCCTACATGTCTACTGGGCTCCACCTCATTTGACCAGTAGTTAGAAAAACGCCATCACGGAGGGCGTTTATAGGGTCAAATGGTCAACCCTATAAACGCCCTCACAGATGGCGTTTTTCTGGTCAAGAAATCAGCAAATTGCCATCACCGATGGCGTTTTTCTATGTGAACAGTAAAAGTGGTATAGATCTGTAGATACTTTTGAAAATAGGCTAAATTTGTGTTTAACTTTTTTTTTTAGTATATACATGTGCAAATGCCGGATAAGCTTATATATAAATATTAAAATATATATTAAATTGGAGTCCTTCGTGTCTTAAAATTTTTTTTAATTAGTCAATTAAACTTTTAAAATTAATTTTTAAATAAATTTTTATAAATTTTAAAATATAAAATATTCTATTAACCAATTAAAAAAATTTAAAAAAATCTGAACATATATAATAAAAAAACAATTAAGTTCTATCCTAAAAAAACATGTTAGATAAATCATTAAATAGTATGATCAGGTAGTAGACATTCCGTACATAAAGTCAATGTCTTTGTCAGCCTTTTCTTTACCAAATGCCACCCAAACACACTGTTTTTTCTCTCTCTCTTTCATTATAAAGACTTGGTCTTTCTTCCACGCGCTCTCTACTACACAAATCAACTCTACTCGCCAACAAAGGGTCCACACGTGTACGTTGGGGGTCATCGTTGGACACGTGTCCATATCCTGTTCCATGAGATCGACGGTCAAGATTTAAATAAAACACAGTTTCGGGATACGATCAGATCAACTATATCTTTATATTGTGTTACTATTTTACCCTTGTTGCTCCTTTTGTTTTACTTTATCTGCCCTGCCCATCTGCCATTTTGGTTTGCTATATGTAGTTTTTTAAAAATAAAAAATAAAAAAATGATAATAAAAAAATTCATTCTAAATTTGTATCGTGTAAGATATTAATGACATATTAGAGAGATCAAGAATTTAATCCAAATTATTATTGTATAAGTCATTAAATCTAAACCGCAAATAATTTTACTTGTTAATATATCCTTTTGAAAGATATGTCACTGAATAATTTTGATGACTTAAAAAAATTGCTATATATAATTAAATTGATGGTGTATTCCTTGTATTTTCACTCCATTTAAATTGAATCTTTATAATTTAAAATTTTTAATTAAAACCCCTATAATTTAAAAGAAAAATTAAATTGGTACTTGATGTCAAATTTTTACTGAAGTTATATTAAATTTTAATAATATATATATCGTATCTTACTATTCTCAATATGTATGAGATTTATGTCAACAACAAAAGAATAATAATTTCAATATATGAAATGAAATGTAAGTTATGATAGATCATATAAGTAGATTAACTTGAATTAAATAAATTTATAATGTTGAGATGATATGTAATTAGCATAGATCATCACAAGTTAACAAATTGTTAAAAAATGTAAGCTTAATTAGATAGACTAATTTAAAATTTTGTGAGGGGCTGACTAATTAATTACAAATCTTTTGAAGTATTAGAATTCATTTTTATCGAATAAAATCAGGGTCGGACCATAAGAATAACCCACCCCAATATTATCACTGAACTAGTATTTCGTCCTCCTGTGGTTCCTAACGGTTTTTTGTTTTTGATCATGATATTTATATTCAAATATAGTAAATTAGTGATGAATCTTTTTCACTGAATTATAAGCACTTTAAAAAATAAACAAATTACCTTAAATTTATTTTATACTTGTAATTTCGAAATATTTCATCTTGGGATCGACACGTGACACTGACGTTCTAAAAGCATAATCCCAGCACCCGTTGGAGATACGTGGCACCATTCATCCCTCCATTACGTGGCCCTCACCCACGTTACCACACGGAGCTTCCCCTCAACCAAACATGGGATCTCCACAAAGTCCCGTGGGACGACTCACGTCCCACGAGGTCGTGGGTCAAGCACGATCTCCCCACACAAGTATAAATAGACCCTCACTCGAGGGACTCGGGAGAGACATTTAATTCTGGACAGAATTACTTACAACCTGAAGGATATCACCCATCGCTCTCAGATACACCTCACAAGTACTTTCACCTCCTTGAGCCCCGCCGTTAGCCTTCCATCTGGACCGACCTCCGACCGACTCACCTCCTCTTTGGAACACACCGCTTACAGGGCCTCCAGCAGCCCTCAGAAACCATAGCTCTCTCCCACTAAGGCAACCTCCCACAGAGCGGCTCGCCCACCCGGAGTACCTTAGACACGTCTTAGCCGCACACGGCCCAATACAGGTAACAACCTTGTCTAATGGCTCTGATAGACGTCACCATGACAAACTACGTGGACTTTGATTCCTCCGGAAGGGTACGTAGGCACCTAGGTGCATCACCTAAGGACAAGTCCCCAAAGGTTAAGACTCCTCACGATCCTAAATTCATATTACAATTGTCTAAGTCAAAAATGACCGGAAGGGTACGTAGGCACCTAGGTGCATCACCTAAGGACAAGTCCCCAAAGGTTAAGACTCCTCACGATCCTAAATTCATATTACAATTGTCTAAGTCAAAAATGACAGTTACAATACTTAAGAATTAAGACATTAAGAATGGATAAAAACCCTTTATTTATTTATCTTTTATAAACCGTCATTTTCTAATATCAAGACTTCAGAAAGTTGGGATTTTAAATTTTTAATGATTTCACTCTTGTACCCAAGTTAAGTGTTAGAGAATAAAAAGAATTTATAAAAATAAAACAGAATGCGTCAATTCCATTTATAGTCTAGAAATATTTTTATCAGAGAAGATATATATCTGTATTTAGTGCCTCTAGCTAACAATATATAATTCAAATTAAATTGCCACCAATAAAAAATAATACTTATAGAAAATAAAAAATATATTTCAATCTAATTAATATTATTACAACCATTTATATTCTTGATTACTAAATTATAACCTTACATTATATATGTCACATGTTTTTCTTGGCCAAAAATAAATAAATAAATCTGAAAATATAAAATAAAAATAAATTAAATAAGATATTTATGAAAAAAATTAGATTCAATCATCTTTTTTAAATTAATCTATAATTCAACATTATATATAGAGGCAAAATACTATTTAGTCCTTGAATTGTTGGTCAAACTATTATTTAGTCCCTGAATTTATCAAAAATACTATTTAGTCTCCGAAATGTTTAATTATGTTAACTATTTAGTCCCTGAATTTGACAAAATACTATTTAGTCCCCAAACTTGGCAAAAATACTATTTAATCACCAAATTTGCAACTCTGTCAACTATAACGGGTAACAGTCAGAAGACTAAATAGTTGACAGAGTTGCAAATTCGATGATTAAATAGTATTTTTACCAAGTTTGAGGACTAAATAGTTGACATAGTTACAAATTCGGAGACTAAATAGTTGACATAGTTAAACATTTCGGGGACTACATAGTATTTTTGATAAATTCAGGGACTAATAGTAGTTTGACCAAGAATTCAGTGACTAAATAGATTTTGCCTCTTATATATATATATATTATTAAATTATAACTTTACATTATATATATCACATATTTTTTCTTGGTAAAAAATAAATAAATATGAAAAATCATAATTTGTTGGTTATGAAGGGATTGAAACCATAGAAAAGGGAGAAGTAGCATGTAAAAAAGAGAGGGGAGAAAAAAGGGCGATCTAAAATAAGGGAAGACATACTTTATAGTAAGATGAATGTGAAGTGAAAAGTGGGGTTATGAACTCTTTTTTGTTAGGCTGAGTTTTCTTAGTTTGGTTTTTAATTAGGATATGCTACAAAAGTACTGCCATATACATATTTATTAGACATCATTTTCTGTCTTCTTAAAGTGTTCAAACATTATTGTAAGATATGGATGTGATTGAGCCCACGGAAGCTTCCTTATATAACCCCCCCCCCCCCCCCCCCTTTTTTTTTCATTTCTCTATACCTCATAGTACTCATTTTACTTTGGTTCAACCTTTTTCATGTTAACATTTACAACTAATTAATATATCGTGTGGAAAAATAATTAATTAATATGTTATATATGTCACATGAAGGATTACACAGAGAAAAAGAGAAATTTACTAGTTGATGAGAAGATGCCTCCTATACTCATGGCAAGCCCAAAATATCTTTGGAAGTTAAGAGGCTCTTTGACTACTTTATGAAAAACAAAAATTATTTTAATTTTGGTGCTCACAAGATCGATTTTACTTATATTATAATTTAGTCTACAAATCTACTTAAAAATATTAAATTTAACTCTTAAAAAATTTAACTTTTTTTAATTTGTCATCGAATTATAAAAATGTTAAATTTAATCTTTTAAAAAAATTTATTTATTACAATTTTATTCTTACATTTAATATTTTTTATTTTATAGCAGAGATAAAATTGTGATTTAAGATATTTTTAAAAGATAAGTTTTAAATGTTCATAATTTATTAAAACAAATGAAACTTTTTAACGACCAAAATAAGAATTGACTTAAAAAAAAGTAGAGAAATGGGTTAATTTCTTAAAAAAAACATACCCTTATTCCCAATTAGCTTCAGTTTAAAATTAAAAATATATTTCTATTACAATTCAAAAATACTTTCCCTTGGGTGGTGGCTGGTTAGCCTTGGGTTTGTTGTTCTCTCTTAAGCACAAAAAAAAAAAACTTTTCAAAGAGTTATTAAATACTTCAAAATTTAAAAATAAACACTTTTAACGTCTAAATAAAGGTTGTCAACCAGATTCTTTAGAGTTTGTTTGACAATTAATAGGGTGAGAAAAGGAAAGAAAATGAAGAGGGAGAGGAAAAGGAATCAGAAATTAAGTGATGATTTTTACACCTCTTGTTTGGATCTTTTAAAATCTTTTAGTTTGAATAATTAAAATTAACAAAGAGATAGAATAGTATTAAAAATCCTAATAGCCACTTTCTCTTTTTTCTCTCCGTTTGTTCTTCAACCAATTTCTTTCTGCAGATCTAACCGGAGGGGTTGCCAAATTTTGGCAACCCCTCCCTATTTTTCTTCTTCTTTTGTTACCGTTGTTACGTTTCATAAATAAGGTAGATATTTATTCACTCAATTTTGGTGATTATTTTCTTCCAGATTTACATCATGTTCGGTTCATGGAAACTACAATGGAATGGAAAAAATAAAGTGTGGTGGGGTCCAGTGGGCCCCACCACTTTTACTTTATTTTTTCCATTGTCAGAATTTTAAAAAAAATACAAAATGTCTATTATACCTTTTGATTTGACACAATTCTAACTTTTTTTTTTAATATAAGGAGTAAAGTGGCAATTTTAATACATTCCCATTCCCATTCCATTTCAAATTTTTACTACCAAACACATCAAACCCATTCCCTTTCCCTCTCCCTCTCCCTTTTCCTTTTCCTTTCTACCTACCAAACGTGCCCTTACTTCTGAGTTTTGTAGTCCTCTCTTGTGAGAGTGTAGTCTCCCATTGTTAGATCAATTCAAATCTAGTAAGTGGAGCTTGTTTTATTTTTGTGTATATTTATTTTCTTTTGTGAATTTTTTTACAATCAAGTGATTATGGATTCAAGATTTGTTATAATCATATATAAATCTACGAATCATCTATGTTCAAAATTTTTCACTCGTTCATCATGATATTGAAAGAGCCTACGACAATTTCAACTTTGAAAATTATTTCAGATCTAATATGCAGGAGGTATAAGAGTAACAACTTTGTTGACAACACCAAGGACGGTGAGATTTTTCATCCTGAAGAAATATGATCAGTTGAGCTTACACTTTGTTTACTTAGTTCAATAATTGTTAGGGTTTATTCTTCAGTATTATTAGATTGGAGTTTTCTAAATTATTATAAGTGCCGTTTGATTTTTTTTACAATATAATGAAGCTTTAATGATTTTTTATAAAAAAAAATTAACAAAGAGATAGTAAAAAAGGATTAACATAAATTTCTCCATTCTTCAGACGAAAAAAAAACTCCAATCTCACCTCCAAAATTTTAAAAACTAACCAAAGGAGAATAGTACTAAGGGCACGTTTATGAGGTAGAAATGAAAACAGAATGCATTTGATGTGTTTAGTAGTAAAAGTTTGGTAACGAAAATAGAATGAGAATGTATTAAAATGACTATTTTATTCCTTATATTAAAATAATAAAAAGAAAAAAAAAGTTATAATTTTGTCAAATCATGTCAAATCAAAAGGGTACAATAGATATTTTATATTTTCTTTTTCTTTTTTTATTTTTTTTAAAGTTGATGGAAATGAAAAAGTAAAAAAATAAGTGAAACCCAATGAGTCCCACATACTTTTTAATTTCCATGAAATTGATTTCTTATTAGTGAACATGCCGGAAATGATTTCTCCTTTCTTCTAATTTTCTCTCATGATACTCAATCCAAACATATATTTAATATATATATAAAAAAAGTGGTACGTACCCTCTATATACGGCATGAGTTGGAGGGTGAAGAGAGTACAATACAGAAATGTACGTATAGCTCCGTTTTGGGACTAACAAAGGCACATTCGACTAAAATCCCATGTTAATGCTTCAGTCAGCAAAAGTCCTCTACTTTCTCTACGGACACATTTCATTTTTTACATTTACTAAAACGGTGAGAGAGTGAGTCTTCTCATCTCTATTAAACAAGTTTGTAAAATGCCATGATAAGAGTTATGTGTTCTTTTAACTATAATTTTTTAAGTTCCATTTTTGAAGAGGTAGAAATAGGGGTGTACACGGGTCGGGTTTTGGCCAGACCCGAGACCCGGCCCAGGTAGGGATGGGTCGGGTTCGACCGGGTCAATCGGATATTTTTTTTAAAAATTTGAATTTGAGTCATGGAAAATAGAGAGTAGGCATAGAAAATGAGGAGTAATTAATACATGTTGACATTTTGAATAGATTTTTTAAATTTTAAATTAATTTATTACCTAGTTTTTAGGAATAGATTAATAAGATATTAAATAATAGATATGATATCTTATTTTCAGCTATTAATTTTAATCTTTTTTACATATAAAAATACTTAAAATAACAAAAAAAAAGAAATGGGCCTACCTCGGGTCGGGCCGGGTTTTGGGGAGCCCGACCCGGCCAACCTGACCCGATGGACCCGAATGGGCCCGGGCCGGGCCGGGTCCATGTACACCCCTAGGTAGAAATATAGTGTTATCTATTGGGAGAGTCGTTCTCAACAATGGATCTTGCAATCCGAAAGATTAGTCATCAGGCTCGTTCTGATGAATACTCTGATCATAGATAAAAAAACAAATTGGTAAATTAGTAAAGTAAAAATAAAAGAAACATATGGAGATGCAAAAATGAGGAGAAAAAATTGATAGAATGGAACCTACGCTTTTTTTTTTCGTCAAAGATATATTAATTTTAGGATTTTAAATCATGATATATGTATATAGTATTATTTATTTTGAATTAAAATTAATAAACACACTTCATTTTAAATGCAAAATGTATTTTTATAATGATCAAATACATATATAATTCAATAAATAATAAATATAAGAATATCTTGATCAAAATAATTAAAAGTGTAAATATTTTTCTCTCAAAATATATAATTTATTAAAAAAGAACTTCCTTTTTTATTTTTTATTTTTATAATGAGTTTTCTTAAGATGAACAGCTGTAAAATACTAATTCGTAAAGTTTTGACTAAATAAAGTTTGAAATTTGGGGGATTTTTGCCAATGAGAACAACATGCTAATTTTAATATAAGAATGGAATAATTTGATTATTTTAATTCTATACTCATGTTATACATACACTTGATTATAGTCTTCAAACATAAATAATTAATTGTATTCATAATGTCTTAAATTTATTTTTTCTTTTAAGTAATACAAAGTCATTTATTACTTGAATTAATTTTTTATTAACGGGGATTAAAAGTTTAAATTTTAGGCTAAGTTTAGAGATTCAAAATTGAAAACAGAAATAAAGATTAGCCCATTTGCCATATCCATAAGAGTTTCAGTTAAATTATCACGTACAAAGATTTCATTATTTTGTAATGGGTGACATTAGGGTTTGGGTCAATTGTACAAAATTCAAAAGTTCAGGAAAATTTGATTAAAAGAAAACGAATCAAAATTAAAAAATCAGTACAATTAAAGTTTTGAGAGAATGTCAAATTAAATAATTAACTGTCCAAGAGAGAGAGAGAGAGAGAATATCAAATATACTTATCAAATCAATCATTGTTCTAACTTCTAAATTAATTATTAGTTTTGTTCTCTTTTATGAATAAGTAGTCAATTAATACTGCAAAATTAGCATGATTTATGTAACAACGATAGATTTCTTAAATAGACCAAAATCCTGTCAAATCATATATATATTGTTTTCGGAGAATTATTTTCCCCCTTTAATTAATAAACTCAAAACACTTTTGTCAAAAACTAGTTAAACAGGGCAAAGCCATCCCTCAGATCGACCTAATTTAATTAATGGTTGGGATAATATATATGAGTTGTTCTTATATTGTTGTCAATATTTGGAAGCTTAGCTATTTTTTTTTAAATTAACAAAAAATGTCAAATATTTTTTAGTAGACAAAAAGAGGAATAAATAAGGATGGGTCTAATTAAGTACATGGGCCAATTACATTGAGGAGTTAATTATACGAGTTTATTAATTAACATGCATTTTTTAAATTTCATATTATTATTTAAAAAATATTTAATGACTTAAAATTTTTAAAAATTTCACCAATCAATCAAATAAAATCTTAATAATTTTTTCTTTTTTTTAATGTTAAAAAATTGATAGTAATTGAAGACATTCCCAATAAATGCAGGATAGAACGCCAACAAGATGTTGGGGAGGCATGTAGATGCTTAACTTTAACAATTACTACACAAACCTACTCCATAAATAATTTTATCCTATCACAATTATTCAATTAATTCTTAAACGCGAATAATATATAGTTGAGTATTACGAGAGCCTTCCATTATCTAATTGTTGCTTGTTAGTATTAATAAAATTTAGATGTTAATTTATTTAGGATGAGTCCCTATTTGTGTTAACTGTTAACTCCTATATATAATAATATTAATAAATAATAAATAAAAAGATATAATAAATTTTTTGTATTCCTTAAGTGCAAATTTAAGAATGTTAAATAAATGGTTATAATAATAATATAGATATATGAAGTACGGTAATGATTAAGAAAGATTGGTGGGAAGAATGAGATTGACATTCACATGGGGATGATGAAACATTATAATTAGTAGTGAAAATAGGATGCACTTACTTACACAGAAATAATAAAACACAGGTACTTGCACATTCAACACGAGTCCCTTTCAAAATTTCCAAAACATAATTAAAAGCAAGAAAGCGAAAAATTCAAATAACTCACCTTCAAAATCCATATGCAACTAATCATCTTCTTCTCTATTTTTTGGTTTCCCAAAGTATCTTCCAGTTCGACAGGTTAATGATTAATCCTTCGCGGATCTAAGCTCCATTTAAGGGTTTGTCGCTGGCCAATTGGTTGTTGCATACACAAGGTGAGATTCGAACCCCCAACACTTGCTTAAGCGACCTAATAAACTAACCACTAGACCAATCAAACTTGATTGTGATCTTCTTCTCTATGGATCCATGCGAAGCACAGCAAAGACAAACTCATTGTGAGTCCACACTAACTTAATGTCACCCCGCGTGAGATTAACCTTTCCACCTTCCCTTTCCCTCACACACACACACATATATATATATATATATATATACTACTTCTCTCACCAAAACAATTAAAAGATTAATTTATTTTAAATGAATAAAAAATAAAGATATCAAATTTAATTAAAAAAATAATAATTTATTTCAATTTAATTTGTAATTATAAATTACAAACATACCAATCATTAGGCATGTCCAACAAATCATATGACACTGACACATTATGATACATGTTTTCGGCACAAGCCTGTCAAAATTATATAAAAAAATTTCAGTTTAGACACACTAATTAAATTCTATATAAACACGCGTCGAACAAAGCTCATACTTGAATATGAAATTTCTAATTAAACATGCAATGAAAATCTAATTAACAATTTATTTTAATTAGATTTTTCATATTATTTTTGTTATATAAGAAACTTAGTAAATTTGATATATAATATTTGTAGTGTCAAAACGGGTCGGCCTGTGATCGGCCCACATTAAATGGGCCGGGTGAGCTTGGCATGTCCAAACCCGCCCGTATTGGCCCGCGGGCCACTTTTTATTTATATATTTTAAAAAAATAATTATAAAATTATATATTTACTTAAAAATTAGTATTTTTTATTTTAAATTAATATTTTATTAATTTTAATTATTATTTATACACATTATTAGAATAAAATTATTATTTAACACATAAAATTACATAAAACATATATATTTAAATATATTTTAAATAAATAAATATTAATTTTTTATTTTTTTTTAATTTTTAACGGGCCGCCCTCGAGCTAACCCATTTAGCACACGGGTCTATTTTTCAATGCCCAAGTCCGCTTATTTAGCGGGCAGGTCGGGCTAGTATGCGAGCTTGAGCCCGTTTTGACAGTACTATAAAATACAAAATTGTAAATTATTTAAAATATAAAATAATATTGATATATTATCAAAAGAAAACTTTTATATATATATATATATATATATATATATATATATATATATGCCGTGTTGAGCTTTATCTTATTAATTATTATATATATTAAAATTTGATACATATTAATTTATTAATGTCGTATTAAGTATTTGTGTGAAGTGTTTAAAGTATTCTTGAGAATCTAATGTTTTTTAAAATAGATAAATTATATATTAAAAAAATTAAATTTAATATTTCTATTTTTGAAAAATGAAAATAAGAATTTAGAAATGAAAATAAGAATTTAGTGGAGTAAATAGAGTAAGTGATGCGTTTTGATTTTTGGTTGTTTCATCGTTATATCTTTTCACATTAAGTTACAGCTACTTACTGCTTTGCTTCCAGCTAGCCAGGGATTCCGATTCTTTCTTTCTTTCTTTCTTTCTCCCTCCTCTATCTTTTCGGGTTCTGAATTGCCTAACGCATATTAACTTATAAGGCTGCACTTTGTGCGTGTTTCTGTAATAAGCTCAATTTCCCATGGATAAATTCGTAATTCCACACCTACTACTGTACTACACTTCACCCCCAATGCCAATCTCCCTCTCTCTGCACAAGCCGCCTCATCATTCATAATTCAGCTTCCCCTCACACACACACACACACACACATTTACCCTATACACTATAGAGACAGGAACAAAACTATTTTTTTAAAAAAATATAGGTTATACACTTATTATCACTCAATCTATAATTTAATCTCCAAAAAATAAATTTACTGACAGTTTGGTCCTTACAAAATTATGATTACCAAATTTAGCTCTTAAAATATGAGTTATTATACATACACTTTAGCACTTACCTTAAGAGATTAAATATTGTGCATTGACTAGTGAAGTAAACGGTCAAATGAAGGAAAAAGAAAATAGTGGGTATTATTTTATAAAATTATGAGAGAGATATAAAAAAATGTATTTTTATTATTATTTTTTCTCTCCGGCTCTAAACAGAAAATAAAGATTTTCTATCCACTCTTGGAAAGCATCAAGCTGTACAGTAAACTTATCTTTGAAATCGAAATATTAAGAACTAAATTGTTACTTGAAATTATACATATATAGTCCATATTTTTTTTGAAAGGAGACAAAAGGGTTCAGCTTTTAGAGGGTGAAAGTAAGATCTTTTTATAATACTCATTCATATTTGGAGCAGAGAGAGAAAGAGAGAGAGAGAGAAAAGACTTAATGTACACGCCATTAGAGTGTGTAAGGAGGCAACCCAGTGAGAGACACAGGTAGATTAGGTAGAGACTACTGCAAGTGCAGATTATTAGGGTTTTTCAGATTTCAGACCACCGAATCTCACTTCTTCACTCAGTTTCATACAAGTGACTATCTATGTATGAGTTTGAGTTCTTCTTTTCTAACTTCCTTTCCCCTTTTGAAAACCCTAAATTCTACCATTATTTACCCCTTTTATTTCATTTTTATATATACTAAGCGTTTTACTCTGTTTTTTCTTTCCAGAAGCTCCATCGAAACGGCGTCGTCTTGGTGGACCTCCTCCGGGAGAGACAGGGGGAGAGAGATGTTGGAATACGCCCCATGGGGGAACCCATCTACAATAGTCCTCGCCGGAAACGACGAAGCCGCCGCCGCCGCCGTTGACTCCGACCAGAGCCACCGGCAAATCTTCGACCACTACGCTTCTTCGCACTCCTTATTACCGGAGCACCTCTTTCCTCCTCCACAACACCACCAACCCGGGCCCACCACACACGCCGCCGTGACTACCACCGCGGATTTCTCTCACTACCACTTCAATCCTCAAATCCACCACTCCTTCGACCCACGCGCCTTCCCTAGCGCGTCCTCCTCATCTTCGTACCCTCCGCCACCGCAACAACCTCCTCCTCCTCCCATGCTTTCTCTGGACTCTTTCCACTGTGGGCCTGGGCTTATGGTCGTTCCGAAGTCGGAGGACGTGGGCCGGCCCATGGACTTCCCGGCGTCGAGAATTGGGCTAAACCTGGGCGGGCGCACGTACTTCTCGTCGGAGGACGACTTCGTGAGCCGGCTCTACCGACGGTCCAGACCGGCCGAGGTTGGCTCGACGTCGACGCCGTCGAATTCGCCGAGGTGCCAAGCGGAAGGATGCAATGCGGATCTCTCGCACGCGAAGCACTACCACCGCCGACACAAGGTGTGCGAGTTTCACTCCAAAGCCGCCACCGTCATGGCCGCCGGGTTGACTCAGCGATTCTGCCAGCAGTGCAGCAGGTCTGTGAAGTGACGGAAATGCCCCTATTTTCCGGCCTCGGAGGAGCCAATCATTGGGCTCCCTCGCCGTACGTACACGGGGCTGATCCCGAGGGCATTTGCGTCCGGGAAAGAAATTTCTCTCGTTTTCGTTTTCGTACTCTTTTGCCTTTCCCTCTTATGGTAGCCTAATTAGAAAACTCAAAGAAAACCAGAAACGGAAAAGACAGAAATAGCCTTTATTTTTTTTGGTATCTCTATTTTTTTTTTCCTTCCTTTCCGTTTCCAAAATGCAATGCAAAACGGAAAACGATGATGGATAGAGATGTGACTCTTTTTGCTACTTTCCGAGAATGGTTGGTGCAAGAATGGTGAAAATGACGAAAAAGACGGAAATGCCCTCCGGAGGTGTCTCGCAGGGACAATGATTGAGCCTCCCCGTACGTACACGGGGAAATCCCGAGGGCATTTGCGTCCTTAAAATTAAGATGGTGGTCGCTTCAATTTCCACTCTCAGTTTTACGTACTAGTACCTTTGTTTTCTCTCCTTTTCAGCGACACCTGCATTATCAACCACCAACATTTCAAATTTTTATTATTATTATTATTATTAATATTTGAGAAAAATAAAAATGAAATTTGCAGGTTCCATCTTCTTTCGGAGTTCGATAATGGAAAACGAAGCTGCAGGAAGAGACTGGCGGATCATAACCGTCGCAGAAGAAAAACTCAGCAGCCGAATCAAGAAATCCTCAAATCTCACCTTGATAATGTTTCGAGTAAGCTATATACTATTTTTCTTTCTCTAATCATCTTCTTCCTCACATTCTTCTCTCTATAACTAATTCATTAAGGTTCTGTATGTGAAAATCTCACAAACAGATCTTTCTTTCTTCGGATACACATGACATTCACAAATTAATTATAAATTCTTGGTATTGTGTTGTAAATGAAACACTACAACAAATATGAGTACTTATTTGAACATCAAACTGTCCAAACAAATGTTTGAAAAAAAGATAATAATATAATAGTATTTTTTAGAGTTAACAAATATTGATAATATTTTTTTTTACTATATTTTTCTTAATATTACTTGTATTGTATCGTTAAAAATAATATTATTGTTAAATATAAACAATTATTATCGTTTAAAATATTATTATCGACTTTCTTTAATCTTTCTTTAATTTATTTAGACGGTTGAAATTTAGTTATTAAAAAAATATATTTATTTCAACAGTTAAAATTTTATTATTGAAAAAAACATATTTTTGTTGATAATATTTTTTTTAAAAGAAAGCACAGGGAAAAAATAGAAAACACAAAGCCAAGCTAGAGAAAATACTCATTTTTCTTATTGTGAAACAAGAAATTCAGACTGGACTCAGTATAATAAGAGTTTTAGATGGACGAGTGAACATAAAATTAAGCTTGTATAGTTGAACATGAGTCAGATCTTGATGATTTTAAGTAGTTCATCAATTGTTGGTTTAAAAATTTAATAATATAAAAAACATTTTTATTTATATATAGATATAATAACATTCTTTTCACGGAAATAGTATTGTTTACACAAATATCTTTTTGGTATTAAAATATTTAAAAGATAAATTCAAAGGTTAATGGTATCACAAATTAATTAGTATATAATTTTTTAAATTAAAAATTAGTATATAATTAATTTGCATTTAAATTATCTTTATGTTTAAATTTAGGAATCATATATGTGTTATTTATAATATTTTTAATTTATTATAGTGCATTGTACTCGTTTAATTTATTTTTGTAAGTTAAACTATCTAAATCCGAACTCTCATTTAATAAAAATAAAATGAGTCCAGTCCGAACAAAATTTTAACTTCATTTTATTAACGAGCCAAACTTGGTCTCACTAAACTCAACTTGGTCCTTTATAGCCCTACTCTAAGGATGTGAAAATTCTGTGAGATATTAAAATGTGCTAATTTTGTACAAAATGCTCACACTTCAGAAGATTTGTTAGAATAGACTGAACAAATAGATTATTCATACGTTAATATAATATATCAAATAAAATTAAATATACTTCCCATCATTATATGTATTAATTAATCTTAAGTAATTTGTGTTACTTGTTGACTGTTGTATAATTGGTAGGATCTCCACCGGATTCTGGAACTCAAGCGATGTCGTCGGTGACGGTGGCGGTGTCGCCGCCGGATTATTTCCAGCAAAGGGCATATCAGAATCCCAGTAATAATAATAGTTCGTCAGCAACATCAAGTTCACTCTTCTTCTCAAGTGGATAGTGCATGTGGGTGAGCGAAATTTGCATGGCTATATATATATTATATTTAAACCTAGGGAAATTAATGGAGGAGGATCAATAATAACACAGTGAACTTCCACTTTGTAACTTTTTCTCCCCAATTTAATTTTTCTTTTTTGAAGTTAATATGGTATTAGCAAGATTGATCTTAAGGTCTCTCTCTCTCTCTCTCTATATATATATATATATATGTTATTAGTGTTTTTTCTTTGGGTCCCAATTGAATTATTATTAGTATTATAGTTAATTTTGGTTATATAGAATTGTATTAGGAGTTTAATTAATCCTAGGATGGTGGAAGATTGAAAGTTAATGAAACTGCTCCGATTGTACTTTTTTGTTTTTTTACTTTATCTCCTTCAGGTTTTACTGCTTGTAATTAATTGTTGCTTACGGAGTTACGGTAAAACTAGTGCCTATTTGTGTTTCAGAGCTGAGCATGTATATGTGTACTGTTTCCACTTTCATGGATTACAATTTGAACTAGACCAAAGTGAATTAGGTGTTTGTTATAAAGTTTTTTAATAAAAGTAAGATACGTGGCAAAAAGTATTCATATAACTAATCATAGGGGAGAGAGAATATAAAAAATTAAATTATGATAACCAATCAATGAAGAAAGAGAATATAAATAAAGCATGTGATTGGTAGAATTTCATAGCAAGCACTTAACTAACTTTACCTTAATTTTTTCCTTACAATTTATAAGTTCATGTTGGGCTTTGTAAAAAAAAAAAGTGTTATATATATAAAAGAAAAAAATTACTTGTTATAGTTTTTGAATAATAAAAATAAACTATTAGATTACTGAATTTTTATGTTGTTACCTATTTAGTTTAAAATGTTAATTGTTATATAACTAAATGATTTGACCGTTAAATGTTGATGTGTCACTATTAACATGTCATCTTGTGTTGATATGTCACATTGTACGAGAAAAATTTATTTTTAACTACCATAATTTAAATATAATATTTTTGTCTAATTTGTATTAATTTTTTTTAAAACAACAAATTAACAGTAGCACGTTAGTATTTAATAATCATGTCATTTGATTAGATAATCACTATCGCAAGGACTAAACAATGATGAAAGTTAAAATTTATGACCTAAAAAGTTTATTAAATTTATATTATTCAAGAATTAAATATTAAATAATAAGTTGACCAATGTAATGTGAAAAAGTAAATTAGTGAATATTTTTGTGCTCTGTATAAATGAAATTGCTATAGATACGTTTTTTCTTAAAAAAACATTTTTTATCGACGAATTTCAATTTTCCATTACAAATTACCCCTTTTCAAAATTATTTCTTTCTTGTTGGTGCTGGAATTATCTCCGAATATAATGAAAAGATAAATAAAATAGATAGACTTTGATATATGAACGATTATTTATTATTAATATAAAGAAATTGACATGTAGTGTCCGGTAAAAATTTGAACACGATTGTTTTCTAATTCAAAAATGCTCGAAAAACAAAACAGGATATACTACATTTAAAAATGATGAAAGTTTCAAATTTTTTTGTAGTAAAACAATTCTTCTATAAATAAAGTTTCGAAGCCTGTATCTGCAAATATAAATTAATTATAAATCAAAAGTGAAAAGAGAAATAGATATAGTTAAAATATTAATTGAAGTTCATAATAGAGGCACTGAGTTAGCTGTGAGGATATTTTCATAAAGTTGAAATCTTGCTTTAAAATATATATTACTCTAATCAACTAGGTGTTAGATTGTTAGGCTGCGTTTGGTTAGCTTTAAGATTTTAGAATTAAATTGAAATTGGTGAGAATTAAATTGAATTATTGATTTTTGGAATTAAAAAGTGGGTTTAGTATGTTAAAATGGAATTGAAAGTTTGTAAAAAATGTGAGGTAACAAGACTAATTTGTCCTTCAATAAATATTTAATAACTATTTTTCTCTTACATCCATTAAATTATTATAAAAGAAGGACAAAATGGTTTTTTCATCCCAATTCTATAAAATTCACCTATTTTTCATAAAAAAATACATAGAATTCAATTCTAAAGACTACTAGCATAATGTTGGAATTGAGCACAAAACTCTTCCGTGTCTTCAAATATTACACCAAACCCCGTGATTTCTCAATTTCTAGCACATGACCTCCGCCATGAAGAATTTTGTCTAATTTCTAATAGAATTTTGTCACGTCGGTATTTTTTCTTTCATTGAATGGTATTTTGGCCATTTTAAAAAAACCAATTAAAATCACTTTCAAATTAATTTAACCGAAATACTTTTCAATTAGTTAAATAAATGTTGATACGACAAAGATGCTTGCAATTAAAAAATGGACAAAATTTTTTAACGAAAGGAGTGTTGTGCCCAAAATTAAAAACTCATAAAGATTTTACACAAAATTTAAAAACTCAAGAGTATTATGTGCCTGTAGCCTAAAATTTAGGGGGTTATATGTATTTCAATTTAACTTTTAATATAAGTGTTTGTCAAGAATGAATATGAAATGACTCACATTAATTGTATGAGGAGATGGGGTATTAGCTAGGTAAACTTCTTTATTGGCCAATTAATGTTGCGTTGTCAATGTTTGGTTTTGTTAGGAGGGGATAAAAGTTCAATGGTACCGTACCACTGAATTTCAGTGCATCCCTCCAATTATGTAGTGACATTTGTTAATATTAATAAAAATTCACATTAATTAGGGCCCACCTTGAATGATTTAGGGACCAACTGATTGGAAGGATGTACTGAAGTTCAGTACTACTATACCACTGAGCATCTAGAGGATATGGTATATATATATAAGTGTATATGTATTATGATTTAAAGCAGAGGAGCTTTTAAGTAAATTTGTCATTTCATTAATTACCTAAAATTCATTATTAAAGGTGAAGTATTAATTCATGTTTAATTTATGGGTTATATAAGTTTAGAATTGGACAATTATATGCATGTCACACTTTATTTTGTATCTAATAATATGAATTTACAGCTTGGACGTCTCAATGGTGGCTTTCCAACTTTTCAGTTCACGTTTCTAATCTTGCTTTTACTCATGCAAACTTGCTCTATGGCGATTATAGCAGGCTGGTTCGACTCAACCCAGCGTAGATCGGCTATTGAATGGGTTGAAGTAGGCTGACCCGTTTATTAAACGGACATTGAAACGAATTGTACACTCTTTTTCTTTGTTCCAATTTTTTTTATTATTAAATTATTTTAAAATCATTCTTTCAATAAAATAAAAAGTGACATTTTTTTTAAACTTTATTTAATAAACAAAAGCCAATTAAATATATTATGATGAAAATAATATGTCTAAATTAATGTTTTTATTTTAAAATTAGTATTATCACCACTTTAACTTATTTTGTCTAATTATTTCAGTAATTAATTTTTATTTATATTATAAGAATAATATAGTTAAGTAAGACATATAGCCATTCTAATATATATTATATATATATACTTATTTTTACCTAATTTATATTAATATTTAATTTGTTTTTAATTATTTCATCTATGGGGTCGCGAGCTAAAAGAGCCTAATTTATTCTTCTCAAACCCACACATTTGATAGATTTAATGGGCCTGCAGACTACGGACTATTTAATAACTATTCATAATATTTACTTTTTCTCTCTCACGTTTTCCTATCAAATTCTTCTGTTATACATTATAATTATTAAATATGTATTTTATGACATTAATAATTAATAAAAAAATTTAACAATCATATTAATATAATATAATATAATGCAGTTATGTTAACTTTTTTTTGGAGAAGAAAAGTTTAGATGGGAGTAAGCATCGATATTACATGAAGATCTGGTCTGGGAAGATCTCCCAACTTTCTTTGAGAGTTTATGAGATGATTTATATATAATCTACTAATAAGTCCCTCACATCGGTCATAGAATTTGAACCCCGTCCCTTATAAAATAAGAGTCTAAACCTTCAAGTGGTTAATGTTTCAGTGAAGCAGGGCAAGTCCTGTTATAGTTCCCTAATTCTCAGCTTTACATGCGTTCTCTCATAGCCACCTAAATATCATTTTCTTCATTTAAGAGTAGGACCTACTTTCATTATTACTTTCATGTTGATCATATAAAACACCTAGTTATGAAGAGAAGAGTGGACCCTCTTCCCCTTTAATTTCTGAGCAAGTGTTGCCCTTTAACTCAAATCAAATAATGTCTCTCTTAATTCCGGTATAGATAGGTGGAAGAGACTTGTTCATTCATTTTTAACTAAAAATTTGATTGTGAGGATGGTTTGAGAGATATACGACCCGTTCGCTTGCTGGATTTAATGAGAAAAAGGAAAAGTAAAAGTAGGTTACTTTTTTTTTTCTCTGACATGTTTTAAAAAAAATACAAAATGTCTATTATACCTTTTGATTTGACATAATCCTAACCTTTTTTTTCTTTTTATTATTTTGATATAAGGGGTAAAGTGATAATTTAAATACATTTTCATTCTAAATTTTTACTACCAAATACATTAAACTCATTCCCTTTTCCTTTCTACCTACCAAACATGCTCATAATGTAGAGTAATTTGAAGTTCTTAATATTCAGTTGAAATTTTAATGAGAAAATGGTGTAGAATGGTTTAGAATGGTTTGTAACGATCCTAAACCACTTAACATCACAAGTTCCAAACTCCTCCAATTTGAGGGGTTGTGGATGGTTTACATACAATTTATTATTTAATTCTATTTTGAACCATTTTTTTCAAACCGTCATTTATTCATTATAAGAGCAATATTGAAATATTTACCTCCTTCACCCTCTTCATTTTTTAAAACTCTAAATCAATAGAATGGTTTGTCTGACCCACTCCACTCCATACCACTTCATTACTAACCACTCCACACCACTCACTTTAAAACTCTCAACCAAGCCCGAAATGTTAATTAGAGGTTTGATTTTGCCCTCAAGTATAGAACAACTTTCAATTCTTGAGATTAACTGTCCTATTTTTCGAAGAAGTCAACGAAAAAATTAATCATTGTACTTAATCATTATATTGATACATGATTTCACAAAAAAACAATGCCTATGCTATTTTGTACCATCATATATACATTTCAAATTAATTAACCTCTCCACCTGCAAAGTTTCAAGCTTATTAACATTCATTGCCCTTTACTCATGAGAGAATAGGAGTAGTTAGGTGTATAGATTGTATTAATTACTTTATCTGTAAATTAATTAATAAAATTTATCACTTTTTTAATTTTTAGATCAGAGAGATCACACATGATATATAAATTAAAACATGAGTATATTAATGATTTGTTTTCTAAAAGAATAAAGATATAAGTTCTTTGAATTTGGTCTCTAAAAGATATAATGTTCGATACTTTCTCTATTAATTATATGTCATTTGTCAATAGTAATAACAATTTGTTTTATAATTCTTTTATGATAAATCCTTATTAGTATGAGTATTTATTAATATTGATAAATGATATTAAATAAATAGAGGGACATGCGTATAATACTAAACTTTTATCTTTCAATTTGATTCTTAAATTAACAATTCTAAATCAATTTGATCATTTAATTAATGGGATCGATAAAATAAAAATTAACTTGCCGGAGCATTAAAATTGTTAATTTGACTATTAAATTTTATTGGATTAGTCAATAAGATCATATTTAACAATAAAAAAAATGAAAATATTAGATTTACAAAGTTTGCAATTTTCTAGTTACTTGAATGTGAATTCTTCAATTCATTATTTAATAGATAGTTACCGTCTATTAATATTATTGTCAATTAATTAAAAAATTAAATTAACGGTGAATTGATTTTTTATGGATAAAATTGAAACATAATTCTATCTTTTAAGAATTAATTAAATTGAGAGAACATAACTAAAATATATATTGATTTTCTTTGAAAATATTTTATTAAATTCTATTAATATGCAAACGAGATGTAATATATTTTCTTAGTGGGGTACCGATCTCGTATTTCAACTTAGGATGGAATATATACTATTTATCAAATTGGGGTTTGTAGCTATGCAATAAGGAAATGAAATAAAACAATTATTAAATTAGTCACCTCTACCCCCATGGGTTTTGATAACTTTTCCTTTGCCTATACCAAATTCGTATAAGATTATTCATTATTGACCCAAAAAAAAAAAAAATGAAGCAAAAGTATAGGGTGTTCTGTAAATTTTTCCCTTATAATATTTTTTTTATTATTTTTGGCTCTAGACTCTCTATTTGTAAGTAAATTTTGTCATTCATCTTAACTTTGTCTAAATAATTAACAGCATATATGCAAATGTGCCGTCCACGTAGCCTTCAATATTGCTGATTGATATACCAAATCATATAATCAGCAATGACGTTAACACTACAAAATAAAAGGGCATTACCATAATTAATTAAAGTGACAAAACACAATAGCTAAACAATTAACTTGTTGGTATCACATTTAATATGGAAAGGTCACGAAAATAATCATATTTATATTCGTCGTTAATTATTTAGACAGAATTAGAATGAAGAGCAAAATTATTTAAAAATTAAAAATTTAGAGATGTAATTATTGCTAATTAAATAAAATTTATGGATCAAATTGACATAGATTGTATATATAATTTGGAGCTAAAAAGATATTTTTGCCAAAAATAAATATGTTGGAATGATGTAGACAAAGCTTACAGGAAGCAAGAAATATGCAGAGTGTTGGACAAAAGAAAGCCTATCAATCAAAATGTGTAGATTCTGGCCCTTTGCTTTACGGCCCACTTCTGTTCATGTTTTTTAAATCATGTTTATGTCCCTCTTTTTTTATTTCTTCCCTTATTCTTCTCCTCTTTATTTAGAGTTTTACACAGAGGCTTCATTAATATATATTTTTTTAAAAAAAAAGAGTGGATATTTTCCTAGGCCACTTCAATACTTTAGACTTTAGTATGTTGTTCGATATTCTAAATTTGAGATGAAAAGATTCACCGTTGTACAATATTATTTCTTCCGTCCTTGAATATCTGCTTTGTTGGATTTTTTTGTCCCAAAATATTTGATGTTTTATAAAATCAAGAGAACGTTAATTATTTTTTATCATTCTATCCCTATTAAATGGCGAAGTTGAATATACATTTTTCAACTAGGAGTAATTTAATGAGGAGTCTTTTCATTTTAGATAAATTAATAATTTTTTTAGTCTCTGTGTATTTACCTTAAAAATCAGATATTCAAGGACAGAGGGAGTAATAAATAAAGGAGAGATATATAGACACAGTAAGGGGTCATATATATATATATGTGGGCCCCACTTGGTGTGGAATTCACCGCTATATCAATCTTTCTCCTTATTTTTAGTGTCTATACACAGCTCCGGATCCATTCTCTCCAAAATAAGAGAGAGACAAAAAAAAATTCTCTAATCCATCACGGTGAATCCCGATTAGTGTAGAGTCTTTAATTATTTTTGTTTCTATTTTTATCTTTTTTTTTGATGATCCAAAAGTCAAGTCTTATTATAAATATTTCAAAATTTGAGTCCATACAATGAGCACTCAAAAAATGAAAGCAACACATAGAATATATATATATATATATATATATATATATATATATGAAATGTTTGAGTCTTGTTTACGTCGAAAGGTGGTAGAGAAGGAGTTGAGAACATCACTTTGTGTAGGTTATGAAATTGATAGGTTTGAGTCATTACTACGTTTAAAAGATGAGAGAGAGAGAGGCAACAGCAAATAATGATGGACTTCAACTACCCTTCATGTTACAAAGCAGAGAGTGAGAGTTTCCTCTTCTTCAAGAGAAAACAACTTCACACATTTTCTTCTATTCTGTTAGAGATATCAGAAATTCATAATATATATATATATATATATATATATATATATATATATATATATATATATATATATATATATAGGTAGGTCTATGATGCAACTTGTAGTATGCATGCAATTTCGCTCGATAGAATTGTGACATGTGGAAAATTGTATTACATCTCAAGTCTTTCAACTCACATGCCACAATCATATCGGTCGAAATTGTATTGCAACAAGTGTTGCATCATAGACTATATATATATACAGTCACTTTTAACTTCCAACAAATTATCCAAAGAAAATTAATGATTTCGTTTCTAAAAGTTATATAATCTCTTAATTTAGTGACAAAATTTCTCAAATACTAAAAGATTTTCTTTTGTTTTTCACATGTATTATTTTATTGGAAATAATTTTGTTCGATGTTCTGTCGTAGTGTCGGGCACTAAATGTAAGTATTTCTTTCAGCGAGAATTCAAAATTGAATTTATCACGTTGTAAAGGACTAAATTAAAATATTTTATCGAATAGGAACTAAATTAAAAACATATATAATTATTTAAGGACTTAATCATTAATTTAGTCTTTTATGTACAAGACATCAACTTCTCATTTTGCTAACACTTTCTGACTTCAATTGAATTTTGTTTTGTTCCTAAGTAACTTCACTTTTAAAGCAATTTGGTAAGGTAGCACACGTTCGTCAGGAAGGCTCATTTGCTATTCTTAATTTGCTCGCCATTGATATGACCATATAAAGTAAAAGAAGATTCTTTGTAGTTTAAAAAAATGTACCTAAAATAAAGGTTTGATTCATACTGGTTTTTTTTTTTATTTTTTTTATTGGGGTTACTTTGGAGGTATAAAGAACTCTGGGAGGAGAATAAGGAAAAAGGGGAAATCATATTTACCATGCTAGATTTTTTTTTTTTAAACACACTGATAAGTTTGATTCATACTGGTTCTAATTTTTTTGAAGTCTCAAAACGATGATAAAACTATTAGTTCAGTAAAAAAAATTTTATACACAAAACTTAAATTTAAAATTTTGTTTAAGAAAAATAAAATATAATATCCATCACTCTAACTAATCATATATATTAAGGAAAAAATTTATGTTCATTTCATCCAATTCTCCAATATAATTATGACATGTGACAAAAAGTGTTTAAATGATCAATCACAGTAGAGAGAGAATATAGAAGACCACCTTTTATATGACCAATCATAAAAGAAAGAGAGTGTAAATACAATATATAATTGGTGGAATTGGAAGAAATGGACATAAGTTTTTTTCATATATTAATATACTTAACTGAACGCTGATGAAAATAAAATAAAATAAAAATTATATAAAAATAAAGAATATTTTATTGATTAATCGAGGATTAGTCAATAATATCATAATGAAATGATGAGTACTACGTACTCATGACTAACTACCAAGATTCTTTCCATTATTATTATTATAATTTATATCTTCCATGTTATTATTATTATTCTTATACCTTAAATAATTAACATATATATCCTAATTAACCCAACATGATCCATAATAGCTATCATGATGTATTAATTAACTAATTAGTTAAACACATTGACCCTTTATATATTACTTTATATCAAAGCTTCCTTCAATTCCCCATATTCTTCAAACCATACACAAATCCATCATTATGTTCTTCTCAAACAACCCCTTCCTTTCCCTTCTCTTCTTCATCATCTTCTTCTTCTTCTTCTTCTTCATACCATGCATTGTCTCAAGAACAATCCCACATCACCATAATGGTAATTTCCAACATCTTCTAGAAGCTTCAAGAGGCAGCCACATCACTGGCATTTCACACATCAAAACCTACTTCTCCCATTTTGGCTATCTCCCATCATCATCATCATTGCACCACAACAATTACACTGGTACTACTTTCTCCGATGATCTCTTCGATGCCGCCTTCGAGTCGGCCCTCATCCGGTACCAGAGAAACCTCGGCCTCGGCGTCACGGGCAGGCTCGACGCCGGCACGCTTTCTTCGATCATCACGCCGAGATGTGGCGTACCGGACAAAGTTATTCGTCGTGGAAACTTGCACTCCACGCAACATTATGAGTATTTTCCGGGAAAACCTAGGTGGGTCCGATCCGAGACCCCGATGACACTCACCTACGCGGTCTCGCCGGAGAATACGATCCACAATTTGAGCTCGCGGGACGTTAAAAAGGCGTTCAAGCGGGCCTTCTCGAGGTGGGCTTCGGTGATTCCGGTGAGTTTTGTGGAATCTGAGGATTACGGCTTTGCCGATATCAAAATAGGGTTTTACAATGGTGATCATGGGGATGGAGAGCCCTTCGACGGGGTACTAGGCGTGCTAGCCCATTCGTTTTCCCCGGAGAGCGGGCGGCTCCACCTGGACGCGGCCGAGACGTGGGCGGTGGACTTCCGGGTGGAGAAATCCGCGGTGGCGGTGGACCTGGAGTCGGTCGCGACGCACGAGATCGGGCATTTGTTAGGGTTGTCACATAGCTCGGTGAAAGAGGCTGTGATGTACCCTAGTTTGAAGCCAAGGGATAAAAGGGCAGAATTGAATATTGATGATATAAAGGGAGTGCAATCTCTATATGGGTCAAACCCTAATTTTAGATATGGGTCGTCATTGGAATATGATGATATGTCTGCAAATAATGGAGCTTGTAATAATAATTTGGGAGGGAATTTGAAGAAGAAGATGGTTGGTTTCTTCATGTTTTCTCTACTAGGTCATGCCTTATTATGTGCATGTTTATAGTAGTTTCCTTCTTTAATTTTTTGTGTCAAATGGGGAAAAACAAATTAAAATACTTTCATATAGTAGAATAGAATTTGGAGATTAGTATATATATTTAGTTTTTACTATATATATACCAAAAAACGTTATATAATAGTATAGTTGTGATGATAGTCATCAGAAATATAATCATGCAGTGTGTATCATAATTGACTCAGTCGTTACAAGGCTTTTGGTTCACGTTTGTATACATACATACATACATACATACATATATATATATATTGATTCGATGGATTTGTTGATTTGGTGTGGTTGTTTTCGTGTATATTAATCAAAGCTAATATTTGGTGATAGATTATAGTTAATATGGGATCCACATACATGATTATTTTAATTTTTTTTCCTCAATAAATTATAGCCTATTCATGAATGTTTTGAATTTTGAGCTCTTTGAATGAATATTTGTCGTCTCACTAATTGGGATTTTCTTCTTTTCCCTTGTGAGTTTTGATTCATTTGAATCAAATGAAACAAGTAGCTCAACAATGGTGGAAGCTTCAAATTTGAATGAATAGAGTAGAGATAATGCATATGTTTGGTATTAGGGAAATACTAAAAATTCAATTTAGTCCTCAATCCTCAACCTATTCGTTATTTATCATTTGTTAATATTAATAAAAATTCAATTCTTAAAATTCAATTAGTAGATCTCTATTAGTATTGATTATGTTTCTATTAATATTAACAAATGACATTAATAAATAAAAGGGTTATATTGAAAACTCAATATTCTCATGGTACTAGCCTTTTATCTACTATTGAAAAATGACAATTAATGATTATATATATAATTTAATATCATCTTAATTATTAGATGTGATTTCCTTTTATCCACTTATTGAAAATAACATTTAGGGGGATGAATAGATGTGTGTGTAAAAATATATTCAACAAATAAATTAAAGTAATTTAAAGGTCTAAAATGAATTATATAAAATTAAAATAAGAATGGTAAGATATGGATATCCATAGGCTCAGGCACCACTAGGCCATAACAGTGAGCCATAATGATCGATCATGGGCTTAGGCTTGGACCCAAGCTCATATAAAAAAAAAGTCGAATAGGATTAGGCCTAAGCCCAATTGGGCTTAACCCATAAATAGGCCTTTAAGTTGGATAATTTGGACAGGTGAGTGCAAATCCAGGTATGCTTGTTTACACTTTAATTTTTTGTGGATCAGATATATTCTTAAAGCATATGATATTTTTACACACACATAGATTCATCCCCCTAAATGTTATATATATATTTGCTTGCTATCTATTGTTTAATAGCACTTTAAGAATATGTGTGTGTAAAAATATAATATAATTTAATATAATATTAACAAGACAAAACTCCATTTTGGTCTTCTGTCTTTCTCATTTATTTTATATTAGTTCTTTATCTTCTAAAAATTTTAAATCAGTCCTTTATCTTTGTAAATTATTCTAAATTGACCCTTCTGTATTGTAATATCATTAATTTGGTATGTCAATTGATGATATAATATGATGAAAACTTTTTTTAAAAAAAATATTTTAACCATTTCTTCAATATGTATTGGAGATAAACATTAAGTCTCACATCTGATAGAAAAAGATACTCAATGGAGTACTTAAGAAAGCTTTATTCTTTCTCCTTACGAGCCAACTTTTGAGAATGAGTTCCCCAAGTTACCTTAAGTTTCAACAATACGTAACTTTCATTTTAACCTTATCCTTGTATTTATTATAAACTCATGAATTATCACGTCATTATCAAGTACATATAACCAAAGCACACACCTCATGATCACCTCCATATAAAATAAAACTCATATCTCTAACACATTTTACTAGATGCAAATAACAAATTAAGAAAATAGTATACAAAACATGATGCTAACTTCAATACGTTGAAAAGCACTTTATTGGATTCAATCCTAGTAAAGTAAACCTTTACATATATATATTATACACATTTTCATGCAAAAAGGCTGAAAGGCACAAAGTACATAGAAAATTGGAAATGATAAAACCAAGACATTGACCACCGTATATATATACTTTTATATAATAAAATTGAAGGCAATGCTATTAGATCATTATTATAAATTTATCACATGAACATGTAATTGTTTTTTTCCTTCTTCATAAGCTTCTATATTATTAACCACAAATCTAATAATAAAAAATGAAAACATTGTTCCAATATAATAGTATAATATATATTGCTTCGATCATGATGATAATAATTTAAGAACTAAATTATCAGAGTAAAATTATTAATTAATAACCTGCTTCAGTATAATATGTGTCGTTTTCTCCAATTATATGTATCGAGCTTCAACTTATAGATCAGCCATAGACTAAATATAGCTAGGAGGTGACAATTCTATATTCTAATAAAAATTAATGCTGTGCAATTTGTCTAAAGCATAGGCAGCTAGCCCACGTGTTCCTTTAACCTAATTTAAAATAAACTTTAATTGATGTTTAATTAAGTGCACAATTCTAACTTTATTTTGTCTCCTTTGTATTATATATTACACTCCTTTATCTAACTTTAATTTCAAATCATAATTTATGGTGGAAAGTATATTTACTATTCACTATATATAATTTCGTTGTATATATTGTTATCTACTAGATGATTTGTATAATAAGCTAAGGAACGTCAATTTACGTCTAGGAATTAACTTAATTAAGTGATTTTAGAAAGAACCAACCAATTTTACAAAATGTTAGCCACACATGCAGTTATTTGATCCATGCAAGCACAAACATTAATATAAAGAACATCAATATTAATGATGTATATGATATAAAATCCATCCAAAACTACTTCAATATAGTTAGTTATATATTCAAATATTAACCTCTTTGCAAGATACTATAAAGTAGTGGTTTAGTAGTGAAGAAACTAAGGTTAACAAATAATAAGCCTTAATTTCTTAAATCTCCCTCACACACACACACACATATATATATATATATATTAACCAAAGAAAGTTAGACATGGATTATCAACTTAAAAGTAAGGATCATGCATAGATTCATTCTACCTCCTTAATTAACTAGCAATACCTTAGCTTACTATAATTAAGACCCCAAAAAAATGAAAAACTTTTTTTAAATTTATAAGAGGTTTATGTTTTCTTATCATATATAACTAGATGTACTTTAAGATATTCTCACTAATTTTGTTAATTGATAATAGAACAATTTCAAAATGTATCTATAACTTTGCGAGAAATTCAACTTCCTAAAATTACAAGGTAAAACTTTTTACAATCATCCTTTAATTTTTTTAATTTTAATAATAAATTAGACTTACAATCAATTAATATTTATATATCCTTACCGGTCCTAAAAATTTTCAATAAAAGCAAAAAATCTAAAAAAAAAATTCAATCATCATGAGGTAATATATATGTATTCTAAAAAAAAACACCATGTTTTTTTTGGGTTAAAAAAATCCAAATTTCTAGACAAAATCTAAAGAACTAAAATATAGATATAGATGAATGGTTAAGAAATGTGTGGTTGGTGTTTATTAAAATGATTGCATTGAAGAAGGAGAAATTGAGTGAGAAGATGCATGTGGAATATAGCCATTATTGCATGTGTTAACATATGAGCATTAAATCCTACATATGGAAAGTTGCTTGTAGTTTCAGACAATGGAAAGTGGAGGTAGCTAGCAAGGGATGAGGGTATATATATATATATATATATATATATATATATATGAAGAGGAAGCCAAGCAAGCATGTGACTCATATTGATGATTGATTAGAGAGAAAGAAAAGGGAAGTGTGTGTGGTCAGACCAATAAGCAAGATAGATCCACCGCTCTATTGGGATCATCATTTTTTTTTATACCAATAAATTTAAAATCCATCACCTCAAATTTATCCAAATACATATATTTATATATATAAAGTTTCCCTAACTATGATTGAATAAGGAGGACTCATATATTTTTAATTAAAAGTATGTTTAGAAATTAAGAGGGTAATCGAAGGGGGAGATTGAAATGAAGGAAAATAGGAGGGAAGATTAAATATGATAAGTTTTGTTGTGTTTGAATTTTTTAAAATCTCTTAATTTAATTTGTAATAATTCAAATTAACAAAGGGTGAGAGTTAAGGAGTTTAATAGAAAATAGTCTAATATCTTTTCCTTTAAAATTTTAAAAATTAAATAAGGGGAAGGTCATTAAATACTTTTCTATTCCCTCCTATTTTTCTCCTTAATCTCCAACCCAAACATACCCTAATGCTAATGGTATGTTTGGAAATGTGGAGGGGAAAGTTAAGAGATAGGTTCTCCCCCTAATGCTAATGATAGTGTCAAGGGTTTATCACTAGCTTGGTATGGAGCAACTTTAATTGTCTCATTCCTTGGGGTGCCTATAAGTCAACGAGTAAATTAGTTATTATGGTCGACGGTAGATACCCTAGCTTAAAACCAAAAAATTTTTGCTAGTGGATTAGTGTCTTAAGGACACTAATTAAAATTTTTTTTATTGGTTGAGAGAGGATTAAAAGTTTTTTATCAAGGTTTTGTTAACCAGTGCTTTAAGGGGCTGGTTAAAAATTTTCTTCATGTAATAAGATAGCTTATAAAATTATTCTGATTGACTTTTCACTAATTTTAAGACAATATTTTGTTACTCAACTAATCAAAGAAAACCTTAACAGATAAACCCTTCTTATTATTTATTAACTTTTTAACTATTTTAAAGTCAACAAAAAAAAAAACCTTAATGTTAGCACTGATCAATTGCAAAGCAATACAAAGAATTGCTAACTAGTGTCATTTTAACGATTCATTTAAACCAACGATACAATTGATAAAATTATTTTTGCTGACTCTTTATCAATTTTTAAAATAATAATTTTTTATAATCAATAATAAAAGAACCTTAAATTTTGTTCTAGAACATTTAATTTATTAGATAAGCCCTAAAAAATACATGAGTTATACTGCCCAAAAAAAAACTAAATTTTAACTACCATCTCAATTCTCAAGTAGAAAAACGTAATCATAATTAATCCTTTGAGATACTTATAATTAAAAGAATTTTGTTAACTAGTACTCTTAATACAATTAAGATGTTATCTCATTGGTTGATGAAGTTTTTATACACTTAAAAGTTATTATTGTTATTATTTTACTTTTTATAATTTAAAAATTATTAAATACTTTATCAAAGAAAAAAAAAGGATAATGATATGATGATGATAAAGAATATGATGAAGATGATCAGAAGAAGAGAGAGGGAGTTTCTAATGCAGATAACTATTGAATAATATATAGATTGTGATAATCTCTTCAATTCTCTTTTTGTGTCCTTCTGATTCAGAATATACAGTATATTAATTGGCACTATGTATATTAATTACACAATTCATCATAATAAATTTAAAGTATTTGTTGTCACTTCAAAAAAAAAGCCCCAAACATGTAGGAGGATATTTTACTTGGATATATATAATCATGCAATTAATTAAAACCATCTAAATAACACAAGTGGTATCATTTATAATAAATAATCAGTGATTAACAAATCTCTAGTCAAATAGATGAAAGGTAAAAGCAGTATTTATAAATGATTATTGAATCATTTATAATAAATAAGATAAAATTTTCTGAAAATGAAAATCTAAGATTTAAATGTGACTATATATATAATTTAATATTAGTCAAAGATTAGACATTTTAATTTCTAATATATTATCATAGATTTGCTATCTTGTGAAAATTTTCATAACAAACCCAATAACAATTAAATAGTGGAGGCTTAATTTTCTTAAAGATAATATAATGATCATCACTATCATCAAATCTTCTTCTAACATTCTCTTCTTCAGGTTTGATTTCTCAGGTGACATAACCCAAAGGAGAGATTTACATCTTTGAGATTAATTACCTGGTAAAAAGAATGTGTAATATAATAAAACGGAAGAGAATTTAAAAAAATAAATTAAGGTGAATATTGATTTAACATAATTAGTTGCATACCCTCACCCTGTTCCTTTATTAATATATTTATGTTTTTTCCCCCTTCCTACGATCTCCATTTCTTACAGTACCTCCTATAAATACAATTAAAGAAAACAGTAATTCTTAGTTGAAACTGAGGAGAGGAAATTTAAAGAGGTGATAAGTATGAAAAAGAGTAAAAGAAAAAAGAAAAACTATATATATATATATGAAAAGGGTTTAATTTTGGTGTGAGTTGAAAAGCCCAATGAAAAGAGATTTTTGTGAGTTTCTCATAAATGGTCAAAACAGAAACAGTAAAGGAAGCCTTATCATCTTCTTTACTTTCAAGATACTTCACAAACTACCGGTCAACACAGTACAAATCTTGTAAGAATTAAACTAAAATAAACAAAAATAAAAAAAGAAAAGCTAGATAAAATAAAACAAAAACTATATGGACAAATTTTTAACCTATACAAATAATAAAGAATTTATGTATCGTCTTCTAAATTTAATTCTTAAATAGATGAGAATGAAATATTATACATAGATAAAATCATTTTTATAACAACGAGTCTCATAATATCTAACAAATTTAATTTATTATTAGACCTGTTTTAATAGACACTGTGATCAAGACTCCAAAAAAGAAATGAATGGCCTAGAAACAACCACCCACTTAGAAGTCAACTCCACCTAGCTATAATCTTAATTTCTTCAGCACATTTCAATTCACCACAAGTTCAATAAACTTTTGTTTTACTAAGTAATATACATTGATAATAAATATATACAGATTATTTAGTATTATTTTTTAATATTTAGATGATGTGATAAGGTGTGAGAGGGCGACATGGTGACAAATTAACAATGCTACATCAACATATAACAGTCACGTCACGTAATGACTTATGGACTCAATAGTTGACGAGAGAATGAATTCAAGAGCTAAATAGTCTATTTCTAAAATTCACGATGGACCAAAAAGTAATTATGGGTATATCTCTTAATTAGAAGAGTAGTATAGTATAGTACTAGTATATATACTAAATATTGAAGTTACGTAATAGTAAAAAAATTTTGCAGTTGGAAGAGCATTGGCTTTGTTTGGGATGGACAATAATAGAGACTAGAGAGAAAGAGAGAGAGAGAGGGGCATGGTAGGAATTAATTAAAGGCCATGAATGAATGTGTAAAAGCTATACCAGACCCCTTCAAGTACTATGAATTTTTCTCCCCAATGCATTCAATTCTATTATCTCCTCAAGAGACTCGTGTTTAAATTCTTCAATTCACACACAGTCAAACCCTACGCCCCAAGGTAGTAGTAGTAGTAGTACTGTACTTTTCTTCTTCTTCCTTTCAATTCTCACCATTTGTCATAAAGAAAAAGTCGAGAAAAGAAGATGGTAAAAACTACTACTATAGGAGATATATCATATATATGTAGAAGCAAAATCAAACTTAATTATTATTCATTTTACTCATTGATTTATTAATTAATTTTATATATTAAGATTTAATTAATTAATTAATTAATTATCTTTTAATTTGCGTCTCAGTTTTGGATTCTATAAAATATAATTTTCCTATAACTTCAGTTGAACCTGCTTCATGCACGAAACCTACTTCATGTTCCATGCATTATTATTATTATTACCACATGAAATATCAAAAAGAAAAAAAAAAGAGAGAGATATATAGAAAAAGATCTGGCAGTTAGTTAATTAATTTGTTTATGGTCAAATATATATTATATGATTTTATGCTCTCTTAATTTAATTAATTGTATATTTGTTTGAAGAAATTGACAGTTACAATTATATATATAGGAAAATGGAAATTAATAAAAGAAGTGATGAAGAGGTAATTGAAACTGATGCCATAAAGCTAGAAAAAGTTATATATAGTTATTATTGTGAAATTACCGAAAAGCCACTCAAAACTAAGAAAGATCGAGAAGTAGCTAATAGCCTAAAATATAATACACACACTCTTTGCGATTAAGCTAATAGTTTTATATATATAAACAACACTATATAGCCTACCACAACATTAATTTTGGACACAAAAAGTCACCTATATAATATATAATATTTTTAATAATTTTCTTCTTGTTCTTGATCTTCTTCTTTCTCTTTAACACATTACATCCTTGAGAAGCTTGTACCTGCGTGTGGTGGGCCTGGGCGACGGCGTCGGACTCTTGCCTTTATCGGCGGCGGCGGCGGTGTCTTCACGGTGGTGGTGGTCGTGTTGTTTGATTTTGTCGGGGCCAGAATATTCGGAGCGGTTGGTTAAAACGGCGTCGTTTCCGAGAGGATTCTTGGAGAAGCCGCTGCTTGTAGAACCACTACTAGTACTGATATTATTATTATTCTTAATCTCTTCGCTTTGACACCAATCGCACAGTTCAATCTCCGCTAATTCCCCGTAGTAGTTACTACAATACCTGCAAGCAAGAAATATATAACATCAATTAATTAATTAATTAATTAATAACATATGTATGTATGTGATGATGGTATGGTATGGATCATACGAGTGTTGGAAGCGATGGCGGCATTTGTGGCAGCGGAAAAGCTTGTCGGGGAAGCCAACGTCGCCGCACATGCAGCAAACGGTTTGAAGAAGATCCACCATTCTTGAAACGCCGTCGTTTCGCCCAAACAAACGCACACACACAGAGAAGAGAAAAGAAAGAAAGAAGGAGATGGAGATGGAGATTGGAAGAGAGAAATAAAGACAGAGGAAAAAGTGTTTATATAGAGAGAGAGAGAAATTAGCTGCTGCAATGGGTGGATGGGTGTGTGTGTGGTGTGGGTTACTTGAGTCGGTGTTTTAATATTATATGATTTTTATTTTTATTTTATTTTTTAATGAAGAAATGTAATGTGTAGTAGTATCCTACACTGGACGTTTTGTTTTTGATAATAAAAATTAGAGAAAAAGTAGAGAGAAAGAGGATATATAGAGAGAGGAGAGGTAGACCACAGGTTGCTTGCAGTCGTTTTCAGTTAGGGCAGGCTGCCCCATTGAGAGAAAGAGAACCTTAAAAGGGAGGAACCAACACAAGGGAAAATGACATTTCTCTCCCGACACAACCCCCCTTCCTTTTCTTTCTAATTTCTTACCTATTATTATATTTTTCAACTTTCTGTTTCAGATTTATTATCAGAGCTGTCAAAATGAATTAATCCCGACTTTGATCTTATCTTACATATATATATATATTCCTATTAGGACTATGTTACCATGTTTTTAAGATTAGAATTTCATCTTATTAAAATTTAGAATTGGGTTAACTTGTTTTTAATTTTTATTTTTTTAAATTACATTTTAAAATACTAAATAGTATAACGTTTATTTTTATTTAAAATTTAAAATGATAAAATATATTAATAAACATTTAAAATGAAATTATTTTAAAAAAAATAGAAATATGCTAGCCCAATTTCAATTACTATAAAAAAATTTATTGTTCAATTCTATATATTTTATAAGGCTGAACTATGAACTAGTCCGTTTCACCACTTCTATCTATTACTATTAGTGTAGGTATGATAATTAATTACTCAAAGATATCATTAATTCATGCGATTGAAATATGATGATTAAGAAAATACAGATCCTATCTACCATGTGTAATACATTTCAAATGATTATTTTAAATATATATATATATTTTAATTTGGATGGTTAGAGTAGTTTGTGGGTATTGGAAATGGCATATAAAATTGGCAACTGAGGCATCAATGGTGGTAGCTTTCTCAGAGTCAGTCAGCAGCCACGCTACCTCTTCCCACCCTCTCATACACGCAAATCACAGATTCTCTTACTACAATCCAAAAACCAATTAATTCATCTAAAAGCCTTTTTTTTTTTTCTTACCATTTTCCTCTTCCATCTATTTAATTCCTCATCATCACTTTTATTCACCACCTAATATATATTATTAAATATAATTAAATTAATGTATTGTAAATTAAAAAAAAATTAACTTTTTTTTATATATGCCAAATACTTCTATATTTTATTTTATTATATCATGGCCAAAATTTAGTCTATGACTTTTTTTTTTCTTTCTAAAATTAGTCTTGATGCAGATTTTTTTATTAATAGTTATTATTATCCATGATTAAATTAAATTTGTTGTATATATATATTAGAGTCTAATTAATTACCAGTGATTTATTAATTCTATATATATATGTGAAATTTATATGGCGGATATATACTGATCGATTAACCTAATTAACTAGATAATGATTAGCAGTTTTGCCAATTAATAGTATCAATGAGTAGATACCACATGGGAATTGCAAAAACCGATGTTTTATATATACAAATTAAATTGATTAATCAAGTCATCATGTTATGATAATTGCGACAGCAATCTGATTTGAAGGTGGGGGAGATCGAGAGATTATTAGTTTAGTGATTTTGCTTTACATTAAATCAAAACTTTTTAATATATATTGAAAGAACAACTTACACAAATCTTCCCTAAATTTTAATTAAATTATTATATTTATTATCTCTTTAAAATTTTGGGGTACTGTTATTAATTTCTAGTATTAAAGAGATATAGTGATTAGTATAAAATGTTTGTGTAATTTAGTGTTAATGAAAAATATGAATTGCGAGGCACATGCAATCCATGTGCACAATTTAAAAGAATATTTAATTTAATGCATGGGATTAAATAAATAAATAATTAAAATTTATTTTAGTGGGAGGGGAGAGAGAATAATAAATATAAGTAACGATAAATTAAATAATAGGGTTGTTGTCACCTACCTTATAAGCAAAGACACATGGTTAGACTAAGTCAACTCATATGTCCTTCAATTCTAATTTATATTCTTCAGATTAATTAATTCTAATTATCAAATTTCCAACAGATTTAATACTCTGTACGTATATCGTTTAGTTGTCCAACTTTGGATTCCTTTTGCTGTTTAACAGTCTTCATTTATACTCTCATCGATTAAAAAAAGAAAAGAAAAGAAATTTTTTTTTGAATTTAAAAATTTGATCTCATTCTTAAATTATTCATTTATGTTATATATATATATATATAAACCATCAAAAATAATTTTTTATTGTTTCCCAAATTCGATCATTATACTACAAAGAAAATGAGTATTTTAACAACATATATTTTGACGGTGACTTAATTGTTAAAAAAAATACTTTTTTTAACAATTAAATTTTGATCGTCTAAATAAATTTTTGAAAAAATATAATTTTTTTTATGGTCAATAATTATCGATAAAATTTTGTCGACAATACTTTTTTCAACGGTATTTTTTCGACGCTGTCATTGAAACATGTATTGTCGAAAATAATATATTTGACAAATATAAATCGACAATTGTTGATCGTAAAAATACTTTACTTGTATAAACAAGTTATTTTGACAATCAAAATTCAATTCTTGAAGAGACTTATTTATTTTGATGGTCAAAATTTTTATTTTTTAAAAAAGTAGTTTTTTTCAACAATCAATAATGATCGTTAAAAATATTTATTTTTCTTGTTTAGAAGAAAAAAATAGAACGTTGTAGAAAGATCATCATAACAATAAACTACGTAGTATCTAAGGCTTAATCAATGCGTCGATAAATACAAGGAAGCGTTTGGTTGCTTGAGAAATAAGATGTAATTACTGGTTTAAGTAATTAATCACAATCCTATTAAATCTCTAATAATTTGTCTAATTATACACTTATCTTACTATTCGTGTCTATCCTTATGAGTTAGGACTGGTGGATCTTAAGAGGCCTAACTCACCCCAAAAGAGCTCTCAAGGGGAGATGATTACCTTAGTCTATATATAGAACTTATTAGCCCTTTAACTAAGCAATATAGGACTTCAACACGCCCCCCTCACGCCCAACATATATAGGAGCGTGAAGCCAACGGGTTATTCCCAGGGCAGCCTATTAGGACTGGTGGATCTTAAGAGGCCTAACTCACCCCAAAAGAGCTCTCAAGGGGAGAGGATTACCTTAGTCTATATATACAGCTTATTAGCTCTTTAACTAAGCAATGTGAGACTTCAACACACCCCCCTCACGCCCAACATAGGAGCGTGAAGCCAACGGGTTATTCCCAGGGCAGCCCATAGTAATACTCATCCATCCACACATACTCAACCTTGCTCTGATACCATCTTAAGAGGCCTAACTCACCCTAAAAGAGCTCTCAAGGGGAGGGGATTACCTTAGTCTATATATACAGCTTATTAGCCCTTTAACTAAGCAATGTGAGACTTCAATAGTGAATATTAGGAATCTACCTATTCTTCCTAGCTATACAAAGCTTTTTTTTGGTGTGGATAAAACCTATTCAAAGTTCTTAAACTAAGTGGTTTGGCATAAATGATTATAAAGAGTTTACGTGTTTTTAATTATTGTCTCTCAAGTTTGATTTTTAAAAAGATGAAAATGGATCATCATCGGGAGGGTCACTCCATCCTGCAGTATATAAAAGATTAGTCAGCAGACCCACACTAATAATTACAAATTCTATGGCTTTCTCCAAATTAATTAGTTGATGAATTCGTCATAATTTAATAACATACATGAAATAAATATATACTAATTAATATTTGGTTACACATAGTAGTCATTAAAATAAATTTTGTATACGAAGCATATATTTATATATTAACTGAACAAATGAACGAAGTGTATATATATATATATATAATTCACCTTTACTTGATAGAAAATAAAAGGCAATTAATTGGAAAGAATATCTCAGATTAAACCAATTATATTTATTGAGAAATTAAATGATATATATATGAAAACTTGGAAAAGTGGTGGCTATATATATGCAGAATAATATGACTTTTTTTATGGCTATGGCCTAAGATGAGTCAAGATATGATGCATGGCTTCCACGTTTTCAATCAACGTGTTCACGTACAACAAAAATTCTTAATTGCATATTTTGTCAATAAGATCTAATTATTAATTTTATTATATTATATAGATTTCTTATTGTAAAACAAAAAGTGCTTATTAAATATTATTTGATTAATATAAAAATAAAATAATTAATATAATATATGTCCTTAAGAAAAAAAATTCAGATGTTCTATTATTGTCATAAAATTTTTTTAATAAAACCTGTATGATTTACATAACTAGTTATATATGTATACTTATATAATTGATTCTATATATTCAAAATATTTTTAAATGGTTTATTTCCATTAACATTTAAAAAATTATATTTAAGTCTAGCAAAAGGAAAGTAAGAAAAAGAATCAATCGTTGATTTTCTATCATTAACATAAAGTTTTTTAATCTGAAACCCACATAGTTTATTTTTACAAGTGATCTATCTCATAATTATTATTTTTTTGGCCTGTATCTCATAATTAATTTGTTTAAAAAAATTTCACATATTTTAGAGGGAAAAATTATATAAAAACTGTATATAAATCTAGTCCAAATTAAACAAAAATATATATGACAAAAAATTGAGGGTGCGTTTGACAAGAGTTCAAAACAGTGAAATCCATAATACTTATACGATTCCCAAAAAACATTTATATAATATCTTTTATATACTAAACATATTTTTTAATTTTATCCTAATTTTTTTCTCTATCCCTCTTTTCATTTTTTTTATAGTATTTTTTTTTACTTTACAATATTTTACATTCTTCCACTTTCATCCGCGCATTTATACCAAATATACTGTAAGTAGTTGTCTTGGTGACTCTTCAATTTGTGTGTGTACATAATTAATTAGTTTGAAGACTTATAACGAATAACGATTAGACTTCAAAATAGTCGTTCTTGATGGGTAAGCTATATATATAAACTTTTTTTGTTTGTGGTAAGCTATATATGAACTTTGAAAACACGAAAGACACGTGTTATAAGGGGTTTATAAATTCCAATATTATTGTACTCCTCAAGAAAAATCTTCAAAATCCCTTCCATAAATGATGAATTTATTTAAACACAAAGAGAAATTAATATTAATCAGAGTTTGGATGAATATTACAGAAAATCCTCCAAAATCCCTTCCACAATGTAATTTATTTTACGTATATATTATGAATGATATTATACATTAATATAGACTATAATATTATAAATAACATAAAATATTATTAAACATTTATAAAACAAGAAAAAAAAAATTTATGTGAGTCAGTCCAATCCAACTCTTACAAGTCCACTATGAACTATAAACTTATATGAATTAGGGCTGAAAAAAGACTTCTTTAAAATGAGTCAACTTTTACTATTTTAAGGGTTACATCGAACCAAAGCCATGGACCATGCCCCATTTTAACATTTCTAAAATTAAAAACAAAAAAATGTTTGCAAGAAGTCGATTAATTTTATGTTTTAAGAAATAAATTAAAACAAATCATGATTCACGAATATATATATATATATATATAACCGCGAGTGTAGACACGCGCCATGACCTGAGATTGAGAATTGGTTTGATATGAGACTGTAGAAGCCGGTAAAAGGAGTAAAAAAAGTGAAACGAAGCTCAAAGTGGAAACCATGAAAAGACAGAAGAGGACAATATATTTTGACCCCAAAAAAAAATTAAGGAAGAGGACCATATAATGCCATCAACCAAAAATATAGAAGCTAAATGATGCATGGGTTTTATTTTTCGTATTAATTAATTATTTTATTTATTAGGTACTTTTTTAATAAAAATTAAAATATATATTATTAGTTAATATATAAATAATATAGTATAATATATGTATATAAGGCTTCACATATTTGTATGAGTATTTTATTTTTTTTTTAATTTTTAAAATATAATATAATAATTACTAATAAATTAAAAATTAAGAAATTATTTTTTATAAGAAATAAAAAGTCTTTTTCCTTATTTTTTTTTATAATTATCATCATTCTTACTTTTTAAGTTAACTATTTTGTAATATCATACATACATTTACATATTATTTTTTACAATAAATTAAATAATTAAAAGTTATTTATTTTGATAACTAAACCTACCTTTTCTCTTTTATCTCCTCACATCTTTTATTTAATTTATTGTATTTTTAAATCATTAAAGTTTTATGGGTAATGTTATATGACTCACTGTCTGTCACTTATTAGATCCGTTTTGAGATTTATATTAAAATACATATATTTTTAAATTTAAAATAACACAAATTTTAAAACAAATTTAAATAAATTTTAGCTATTTATAATTCTAAATATATAGTTATCCAATTTGTATTATATGAATGTAATGACCAAAATATCAAACAGATATTACATTAATATTATGGAAAAAACTTAATCAATTTCCTTATGTCCATTACATCAAGTTCTATCAATCATATATTGTATTTATACTCTCCCTCTTCTATGATTGGTTATATAAAAGGTGGTGTTCTATATTCTCTCTCTACTGTGATTGGTCATTTAAACACTTTCTGACACGTGTCATATTTATATTAAGAAACTTTATGTAATGAACATAAGGAAATTGATCTAAATTTTTTTTTAATATTATATGAATATAAACACACTGAAAGGAGGCAAAAAGAAAAGGAAATAGGTCAACTTCGTAGTGGTTCGTACTTGGTACCTATTCTTTTGTCTTCTTCATCGTAGGCGTAGTAGGGGTAGGGGACGTTTTTGTAATTAAAGTATTTTCCGATGGGTATTTTCGGAAACTTCCAAACCCAAAGTTCAGCTCTGTTTGGTTAACTTTTAACAAAGTCCACGACGCCATAAATGGGACTATAAAAGTAGAAAGCAGTCGTAGGGCTATGATACGGTGTTTCGCGTGTGTACGAGCAGACTCCAACACCTGAATCATCTCGGCCGTTGATTAATGTGATGTCATTAAGATGATGATTTAGCATCATGTGTGGGGCCCAACTTCTCTTTTTGGTCTTCCTGTGTGGTTTAAAATATTCTAGTGTGTGTAGTAGTGTTGGAAAAGATGGATCATCCATTTGGGTCCCACTTGGGTCATGGCCTCCTTCAATAATAATAATAATAATAATAATATCTCAACAATATTTTTTTCTTTTCATTTTTAGTTGTAAAATGATGGATGTTCTTGAATTTGGTCCCCAAACTGTTTTTTTTTCTATTTGTCATGATTAGAATCTGAATTTAAACTTTTGGATTGCCCTTATGTATATTAAATTTTTTTTTTTTAATTGATCAATAAAATATTTTATATCTTAAAATTTATAAAAATATATTTAAAAATTAATTTTTAATGTTAAAAGAATTCTAAACTTTTATATGATCTCTAGTTTATAAATTAGTAAAAAATTTAATATGTTAAACAAGTAAAACAGTAAAAAAAAATGAGAACTACTTAAGCCAAAACTCATTATAAGTATTTAAAAGTTCAACGCAATAATTTTAATTTTCATATATATTTATTTTAAAATTTGTCCCTTATTTTTTGTAGCCAATTTAAATCTTTTTCATAAATTTCATTAATGATTTTTTATTCATTGATTCAACTTTTGTTTGGTCATTTGATCAATAAATAGTCATGTATGTTCGGTGCATGTATGTTGTAATGTTCATATTGTATTAAGTGATGCATCTTTCATCCAATAAAATAAATTTATAAAAAAATCTTGACTTATCCTTATATATTTATGTATCACGCCTCACAATAAATTGTAATAACATCAAATATCAAACATGCAATTAACGTTCAGCGTATATATAGAACGAAAACTAGATGTATCTATATTTTATTCATTGTGTATATATATATTGCCAAGTATCATTTTAATTAACTTTACAGTAGCCCTTCATAATTTTTCTATTAATGATTTCATACTTCCTAGCTTCAATATAGTGTTTCTATTTTTTCGTTCGAAAGTATAAATGAGAGCAAGCAATGGTATTCTACCAGAATTAATGCTTAGGATTACAATTTTTTTTTTTTCTATTACCAAGCTGAGGATTAGATTTTTCATTAATTCAAAAATTAAGAATCTTCATGAAAACAGGTTTAAGACATTTTTTTTTCATATGTATTTTTCTATTGGAGGCAATCCTGTCTGAATTAGTTGAGGTCCCATAACGGGAGTAGAGCTCTCCCAACAGAGATTTTTTTTCATACACAAGACTCAAACTCGAAACTTTGCTTAAAGAGAATAGGTTTAAGACTTTGAAATTGACTTCTAATAATGTATCGAATCAAAGTTTAAATTCTTGTTAAGAGATATATTTATATATACTTAATTTAATACATGACAATGCCATTGCAATGTCATATATATATATATAAAATAAAATATTTATGTTTTCTTAACCATCACATAATCGGATGATCCTGAGATCCATCCTTTTCAAAGATGGGAATGAAATGTCATCCGATTGAGTTATCTCCAACAATGATCTTTACAATATTCACAGAATTAATTATTAAATATGCTCTAGTATGATCCAAGACCCCTGACAATAATTCCTCAAACAAAATCATCAAACCAACAAATAAAAAATAAAAAGTTTACAACCTCTAATCATGGTGATTTAATGTGAGATATCAAAGTATGTTTAGGATAATTAATTAAACTTACTATATCACACATTAATAAGAATATATCTCGTGCGGTACTATATCACTACATATTATAATAAGCACATATTAAACTTTTAAAATAACATATTAATAAGAGCGAATTTTTTGCGATACTACACAATATCATACAATGAGAGAGAAGAGATAGAATGATGAGTCCAATGCTTATCGTATAGGAGGATCCGTTTTGCATATTAATATGTTCCAACAAATCACATATACTCTTTTTCTCTCTCATTAGAATAAAGTACATACTATATATACCCACATGTTTTACAAATTATCCCCAATATTCCTAAATTCTCCAATAGTTACCACTTACTTAAATTCATCTTTGATGTTAGGGGTGTGCAAAATCGATCCAAACCGAACCGAACCAACCGATTACAATTTTTTAAAAATATTAAAAATATTTTATGATGTTGATTTTTATGATTTTATGATATGTTTGATTGTAATTTTAAGTTTGTAATGTTAGAATATTGTACTAATAACTTTAATTTTGTTGGTTTTCATGATTAGAAATAGCTTTTTTTAAAAAAATTTTAATTTTTAAGGTTTAAATTTAAGAGAAAAAATAATTTTTTTTAATTTTGTCAAAAAATCGATCAAACCGACTATAATCGATTTGGTTTGGTTCGGTTGACATCCAAAGAGCGGATTGGAATGAATGACTTTTTTAGCTGTCAGATTGGATTAATTCGATTATCTAAATCGTCCAAACCGAACCAATCCGCAAATTTGCTCACCCTATTTGATGATATTTCATCATTCATGGATTCAAATTAATTGCGGGAAGTACATGATAAATAAAGCTGCCGGGTATAATATCCACAAAAGTTGAATAAATGGATAGAAAGTAATAAATTGCAATCTAAATAAAAAAATTGACTTCATTTCCTTTTTCCCTTTTTTTTCCATTTTATTTCTCCATACAAATCCAAATCCCGCTATTTTAATTTTTCCATCAAACTCTTTTAATTTAATTCAGGAAACTAGCTAGGGCTTTCAAAAATCAAAACACATGGTTTTAAAATAAAATATACAATAAGAAAAAAAAGGAGAAAATAGAGATAATGAATAATTATTAAAAGAACTTACATGAAAGTAAATAACTTTATATTATTTAGCGTATTGTCTTAAAATATAATATTAATTATTTTATATATATTATATTTTAAAAATACATATGCTTTTTGTGCCTTTATAAACAATTCCTTTTGCATCCAATACAGAATAAGCGAAGCATATGTATGGACAGAAACTTGAGTGAGTGATAGACGTAAGTGATATAGAAAATAGCACTACAATTTGCAAAAACCACACAAGTGTAAAAGGTAATTAAAATGGACACACATCACTTTAATTTGTGACTACAATTTGGCCATCACTCTCATATTTTACAATCATCACCACAATTCTTACTCCTTCACACAAAAGGATATATATCACCTAATTATCAAAAAGCCACTAATTAATGAATATTTCTCTCCATATTATATATATATGTAATTCTAATTTTCAAATTTAATTAGTCTCTTGAATTATAATATTTGTTTCTAAACCTTAGAGCACAATATATTTACTCTCTAAGAAATTTATCTATCTATTAAGTTTTAATTAGAAAATGAATATTCAGTCAAAAAAATTAGAAAATGAATATAATTTAATTTTAGAGAGTTATAAAATTTGATTTATGTTATTTCGCTTCATTTTTTTTAAAAATCTTTATTTTAAGTGATTTTAACAAAAAAGTTATATTCAAAATATATTGTCTACTATTTTTTTTCAACTATTGTCTACTATTAATTAAAACAAATAGAAGCTGATGTTTTATATCATTTAATTTGTTTCATGAAAATAACTTATTTTTCATAAAAAATTATTATTATTTTATAATACTTCAAGAAATACATAGTATTATTAAAAATATACTTTTCCCTACAAATTAAAAGATTAAAATAGTTTTATAAAAAAAAGATTAAAATACATTTAATTTCAAGCAAATGGGAATTATATAATCGATCACTTAGCTTCTTACTCTTAGGATTATTAAAAATAAAATTAATATATATATATATATATATATATATATATATATATATATATATATATATATATATATATATATATATAATTAAACCTCTATCAAAAGGTGGGGTTGGTGATGTTGATGGTTCATTACAATAAGTGTTGAAAACTGAAAAGAGACGAAGTTGATAGATATAGGTGGGGTTGGCCAAGCTACCATTTGTTTTGTGGGGTTTTGGGATTGGATTCTCTATTCATAATTTAATTATTAATTTCTCCAATAAACTAATTTGACTCTCATCATTTTTATGACTAATCTGTCGTGTTTCATACCTTAAAATTCTGGTTAATTATATTGTCATCACTTTAAAATGTTAATTTAAAAAATCCATACAGGAATGATATATATTGGAATTGGATCTCGAGGGAATAATTTTTTGAAATCACTATTTTACGCATATTTAATTTGTCATTGCCTTAATAATAACTTGTAAGTTGGAATAAAAATAAGTTGTCATTTTAACAAACTTCAGAGAGAATCCAATTTCATAATTATGTTAGAGTTCACAATTATTAAAAATTAGAATAAATGAATAAAAAAATTTATAATAATTATAAAAAATTACATCCTCCTTTTAATTTATAGATATAAATAAAATTATAACTATTTCTTAATTAATTAAGAGAAACTAATATATATTAAAAATAGAAGGTATTAAGAGAATTTAACATTTGAATGTCTGACAAAAGTGTAAATTTATATTTTGAGAAACCTCCAAAGTTGGATCTAGACAAGAGGCCTAATCTTAATGATTCATGTAGAGTATTTTTAATAATTTATATTTAATTTTAATTATTACTTAATTATTAAAAAAACTTTAATTTATTTAATAATTAAATTTTAATCATAAAAATAAATTATTAAAAAAATAATAATAATTTTGACAGTCAATAATTATCGATACTATTTTTTAATAATTAATAATGATTATCGAAATATATATTGTTAAAAATATTTACTTTTCTTGTAATGTATACTGTACATACATGTGTACAAGCATAAAACACAAACAATTATATCCAATCATTACCACTTAAGTAAAAATGCATGCAATAGTAAAAGCGTCAAGAAGGAGGATGAATAAATACTTCTTTTTTTTTTGCCTGAATAAATACTATTTTTGAACCTTTATATATATTCCATAAGTACAAACCTACCGTTTTTTTATATGTACAAACCTACCCTTTAAAATACATGTACATCAAAAATTAAAATGGACCACACTTCCATTTTCTTCCACCAATCACTACTTCCATTTCTGTGCATTTTAACTAAAATTCTTTAGCTTAAAGTTATTAATTACTCTTAACCATTAAGATATCCTCCAAGTAACCAAAACACATACTATATTTATTTAAGATTCAAATTTCATATACATATTTCTAATAAAATAAATGTGTGTGTGCTGGGAATTAATGGCATGTCTCACAATTACCTTAGCTTTCTAATTAATTAATATTATTCGTACGTAAGTTTCTTCCTATAAAATAAATGTTTACAACCTCATCAACCATCTTCATATATATATATATATATATATACACACACACAATATCAAAATGTGACATATATAACATTCTTGTGCTTTTGTATATACAGTTAGATAATAAAACATAATTAGCAATATATTGTGTGCTTTTGTTTTCAAGAATTAAAATTCTTGGAGAGCATAGAATATGTCGTAGAAATTTTTTTCCTAAAAAAGAAAGGTTCTCCTATCAACCTTGTAATTTATGTAATTTTACTTCATCTCTCTCCCTTCGTTAATGAGAACCATGAGAGTATAGTTTTCGAAACTGTTCCCAAAATAAATTTTATCAAATAAGCTTCTTCTTTTTTTTCCAAAACTGCTCGTTTTTTAAAATTATTTTTAAAAACACAAAATTAAAAAAACAAGTACTAAACAATTATGTTAGACTTAAGTACTTCAATTGGTGAGAAAATATAATGATATTTTAGGTGGCATGAATCCCACGTCAAAAAAGAGGATTATGAAATGACAAATTAAGTTTGGATGGCCCCATAAGTGTACGTCCACTCCTCTTAATTAGTGTTAAAAAAGAAATGCTCAAGTCTTTGTCAAGATCTACGATTCTACATCAACTTCGATTCGAATCTCCTTTTTCTCTCTATTTTATTTATTCTTTTTTACGAGAGAATGTTCAATAATAAAATAATATTAAACTTCAGTATATTTTTTTAACTATTCGGCTCCTAATCTATTCAAAGTAATTTTTTATTAGTGTAAGTTTTTATTAATATATTAAAAATATCATTAAATAATTAAAGAGATCTATTGAAATTCAATACTTCTCATAATATTAAACTTTTATCCTTCTTTTCACTATCGAATCTTTTGGATCCTATATATATATGAGCAAAGCATACATGATTTTTAAGCTTTAATTATTAAAGTTAATTAATTGAGATTGGAGTTTGGCGGCTAACTAAAGTTCTATTCAAATATTAATTATACATATATATAAAGCGTTTCTGTGCTGTTTTACAAGTTGAACAAGTCACAATATATATATTTACAAGCAGCAATAAAAATTGTCCTTAGCTTGAATCAATAATAAAAATTGCTGAATTCATCAGGGAAGAACTCGGGTAGCTTTTGATATATACCATACAAGTTATATATAATTACTAAAGAGGAATTACTCAAAATATGAGAGTTTGCAATGCACAAAAATTTTTGAGAAACTAATATATACGTACGACGTACCTTGCATGCAAAATGATCCCAATGTTGTAATGTAGCTTATAGCCTTCCGTCTACATATATACTAGGTTAACTGAAAACTAACAACATATATATATATATATATATATATATATATATATATATATATATATATATATATATATATATATATATATAATTGCAAAAATGTTAAATACTTAGCTTGCAAAGAATTATTAACTTAAGAAATAAAAAAGGGCAAAGTACTATTTTGGTCCTTAATATAAACATTGAGGACCAAAATAGTACTTTAGCCAATAAAAAATAGGCGCTCTTTGATTTTATAATTTTGGTTTAATTTTTCATTTTCTAATATATATATAGCTTTGTAAATTTAGGTTTTATAATTCATATCAATATTATTGTTTTCATATATTTATATGCATATAAAACCATTTATTTTACCAACACTAATTAATTGGATAATGGAGTGGTAGGTATATTAATTTTTTTAAACAATGTCTCGAGTTTGAGTCTTGTATATAAAAAAGTTTCTACTGAGAGAGTTTTACCTCTGTTAGTTCGAACATACTTAAGTAAGAGTTCATGATATCTTTGAGTTCTATGCTTTTTATTCCTTAACTACATATTCAAATAATTTTTTTATATTTTAACAATAAAAAAGACTTTTGAAAAATTAATATTTTGGTTATTTAAAGATACAGTTTGTTTCAATTTAGTCCCTAAATAAAAATATTAAATTTATTCCATAAAAGATGCAGTTTGACAAACATCTTTTAAGGATTAAACTTAACATTTACATCTTTTAGTGACTATATTATATTGAGACAAATTGCATCTTTTAAGGACTAAATTTGACATTTTCTTCTTTTAGAGACTACATTGAGGCAAATTAAATTTTTTGAAAATAAAATGTTAGTTGTTTACTCAAATTTTTTAAGAATAGATTTAATACAAGTCTTAAAGTCTTTAAATTTTCATATATGTTTTGAAAAAAAGATTTATTTGTTCAATTGTTAGTTACTGGCTTACCGGAATCAAGTATACAAGAGTACCAGAGGCTGAAGGTAAGGGAATAACTTCAAAGGGTTAAGACTCAATATGAATGCATGGAGGATTATTTGGCCATGCGGGGGTATATGAAAAGTTTGAGGATATGATAAATAAATTTAACATTGCTGAAAATAAATTAGATATTATCTTTTAAAAATGTTAAAACTCTAGGGATATCACTTTCAATTTAAAAGTTTAAAGGACTAAAACACTTCAATTTGTTTTCCTACCATCTTTTTCAAATATATAAAATGGAATATAGTGTGGAATAACACTCAATGTTTTCGAATGAACTTCAAATATGATTAGATACTATCCGTCTTCGATAAGTCTTTATAAGAGGAGTGAGAATAAAATATCATTTTTTAGGAAAAGGTCGCTTCCGATAATAAGTTCAATACTAACAGTACTTGAAAGATTAATCATCAAGTCTGCTGTGACAGATGATCGATACACGATAAAGAAAACAGATGACGAGAGAATAGATGCAAGAAACAACAAGGCAACAACCTTGTCCGGATCCAAGGTAGGGGACATGGAGTGGAATGATGGCAAAGCAACAAAAGAAAACCCCACCCCAACGTAACCTTGTGATGATGGATGGCCATTACTATATATTAATACCCTTCAAATTTTGCAACCTCTTTCATTCTAAGACTTCACACTATGATATAAGCCCACCATTATAGCCATATTGAGTCTCACTGAAAGGCTATGAATCAATGTAGCCCCACAAGCACAACACACACGTTTATATTTGACAAACACAATAGTAAATGTCAATTTTTTTAAATAATTATTATATTTTAAAATAATAAAAAAAAATTTTGAGTTGTAATTTATTGATCCCGGTCAATTGTAACTTTCTTCTAATCTTTATTTTGTATACGGTTAAATGTTCATTTTAGTCTTCTATGTTTCATTCAAGTTTCAAATTAGTCCTTTATTATTTCATAAGTTTTAAATTAGTCCTTTATGTTTCCCAGAAATTCTAAATTGGTCATTCCATCCAATTAAATCCGTCAATTTCTTACGTTAACTGCTGATGTGGCGTGCCGAGGTGGACACATAATCTCTCCTACGTGTATCAGATAGCTGACGTGGCCTTAGACACACCAAAAACACCTAAACGACGTCGTTTAAGCCAAAAATAAAATCATGCTGAGAGGACCAATATGAAATTCTAATGAAACATAAAGGACTAATATAAAACTTCAATGAAACATAAAGGACCAATATAGAACTTGAATTAAATTAAACATAAAAAATCAATATAGAACTTTCATGAAACCTGAATGACAAATATAAAACTTTTAGAAAACATAAATGACCAATATAAAACTTTTGAAACATAAAGGACTAATTAAAACTTGGATGAAACATAGAGAATCAAATTGAAAATTTGAGCTTTTGTATACTATATATATATATATATATATATATATATATATATATATATATATATAAAAGATATAACTTTAGTGAGAAAAGAGCTCTAAAAGCATAATTCAACATATATAGTTTTTTTTTTTTTTATCTTTGTTATTAAATTTTTAATTAAATAAAATATTTAAAAAAAAGAATTTTTAAAATAATTATGTTGCCTTCTGATTAAAAAACTGGATGATAAAATAGAAAAAGTATACCTTCATGTTTATTATTATTATTATATGATAGATATTTGTGGGGTACCCCTCATTTGATTGGGTAATCCCCTGTTCACACACACACCTTTGATCCTTTCTTCCACTTTGTCCATTATGTGCCCACAAGCCCAGCAGTCTGCAAATCTGCCTGCACCTTAAAGACTATATGATTCCGTACACCCACCACCACTTCTAATTAATAATAATAATAATAACTAGATTATATTGTATTATATATATATATATATTTCTTTTATTACATTCATTTTTGTTTAATTATATTCAATACAACTCTCCTCATATTTCATATATATATATATATTAAGAATTTTTAAATTTATTGTTTTCATAAGAAATTTATCTCTTTTTACATAATATACATTTCTTGCAATATATATAAAAATGCAATTTGAAATGATTCATTTTGATATAAATAAATTGATGGGTTTTTACTTGACAATCTTGTCCTTTATATATATAATGGGACCCCACCTGAGGGGCATAAAAAAAATTGTTATGATAAAAGTGAAGTGAGCTCCAAAATTGGCCCTAAACCAATGTTAGTATATATGTTTGTGTATGCAATTCGGTGATAAGGGATTGGGCCTACAAGGCCTGCATCACATGTGAAACTGAAGCAGTGGGTGGGGGCCCACTAGATTTGAGAGAGGTAGGAAGATGGCCCACATTTTAGATTTTCAGGTAACAACTTCTCTCAGTGAATTAACCATAGTGAGTGGGCTTAACTAACCAGAGTGCAGTCAAGTCAACTAGGGTGAATGTGGAGTGTCTCACCCAGCAAAGCACAAACAACAATAATTATCATAAAGCTCAAACTTTGTGTTACAAATACGACAACTCCATCAATAAATAAATTCTTTCAACACTTATTGGACTAAAGACTTCTACACTAAATCAACAAGATCAAATATATAGACACAAAGGGAGATATATATATATATATATATAAGTATTGATGAATCATTCTCTCGAACTCCAGCTGCCTGCAAAGCAACTCACGACGGGAGTGGCTTCCATGGAGGGACTTCGACGGCCAAATCAGTAGATGGAGGATTATAGTAACAATAAAAGTGTATAGGATTCGGTATTCATACCTAGGAGTTTTGATCCGCATGTATACTATCCGTATGGAGACAGAATGGTCTTTTCGAGCCTAGGAATTATGGCAGGAACCACATAGGTATAACAACCTGTACAGGGTCCGTTATATGCGGAGGTATGAGAATGATTGAAACCGACAGGTGTGACAAATCGGTCGAGGGAGGTCGTTCGATTTTTTTAAAATAGTCATATTATTACACATTTGTGTTTTACTATAAAATTAGGGTAAAACTCACAAAATACTAAGTTATAGGCAAGGAATTCGCCGACTTCTCAAACTTTGCTTTCAACTCCTTGAATTTTTTACTTTGGGCATTGAATCTTTTTTTTTTTTCAAAAAAATATCAAGTGTAGACCAAGGAATTTCTTTCTAAAGTTGTTGTACAAATGACACACACAGTCTAGTTATCGTCAGGGAGTAACTTATTCAGTGCTGGAAGTAAACCTTACAGAAATGATAGTGACACAAATTTTAGGAGCTAATTTGATAGTATGACAAACTTTGAGGACTATTTTGACAACTCAAGAGAAACTTCAAAAGCTTATTTAACCGTGAAAAATGAGGTGGAAAAAGAAATACACAGTCAGCAACTTTCGTCAACCATATTGACGGTGTTAGCAAAAGAGTATGAATGAACAAAAGCCAAAATTTAGCGTTGACCTGAACACAAAAAAAGTTTGAGGGCAAACGCAAACATTACAAAAAAAAAACTTTAGAGACAGCTGAAATCAATTATATTCCATCAAAGACATCAAACCATAAACGTTCCTTTGCTACCATTTTTCCTGTTGAAATAAAAACAACTAACACCAATAACTAAGTTGAACTATGTCTTGCTAGTAAGTCACTGAAGCAATTAATAACATTTATTAAACTTGAAAGCAAAACCCGTGAACATTCTGCCAAATATGTGTAATTGAATCTAGATATAGCTAAGCAAGAAATGACACCCAAAAATGCTAATGGTCATTTTTATGACTAAGGTTTGATATTTAATTAATATATACATGTGGTTGTACAAATATATGATATATTATGGAATGTACTGAAAATTTTGTATATTTTATCACATTTGTTGAAAACGAGTAATGGAGAAATGTATTAAAAGCACAGCAGAGGCGAATCCGGATCTGTTAAAAAAGTGCACAACATGAATAGTTGAATGAAATTGTTACAGTACAAACACGAATATCAATTTTTATTTAACGATCTAGATCATGTACTTCATACACTTTACATATTTTACACTTCATTTGATCCTTTTCCGAGCAGAGGCAGCCCTAGACATCATCATAGGTCAGAATTCAAAAAGCTCCAAATTACATTATTTAAATGAAACTTGTGAAGATTTGTTATCATCAAATCACAATTAGAAAAGGCAGAGAAGAAGAAGAAGAAGAAGGTACAATGCAAAGGGATGAATAAAGCAGAAAGTCACAATTGTCAAATTGTCATCATAAATTCATAATAATTCAACAAAAGTCTGCTCATACAATAGCAAAACTAGCCCACCCACACGTGATGGACCCACCCAACTTTATATTTTTGGGCTTAAACCAATTCAACCACAAGTTGTTTTGAATACTTCTTTATAGAGTAAATTTTTCTTAAGAAAATTTTTAAATTATATTTTTTTTCTCTTGATTTTAAAATTTTATATTCCTTTCATTCGAAAGATAAAAAGTTACAATTTTATACTCTTAATAGAATTATTTTTTTAGATAATAATTATGATAATTATAAAAATTAAAATAATATTTAAGGGAAGGAAGTGTTATTGTAAAGATCTCTTAAAGATGGGAAGTGTATTTATTCTTTTTTATATTATAAATAATTTTCTTTAAAGTATTATTAAACCATAAATGTGAGTATATCTTTGGATAGAAATTCATACTTAAATTATCATTTAGTAGAAAATTAATGTCTTTTACTAGATTCAATCCCGTTTATCCTTGGTAACAAGTTTTGATTTAGTACTATTAAACCAGATTTTAGAATTAAGAGATTAGCAAACGAAATATGTTAATATATAATTTGAGAGGTTAAAGAGATAAAAGCAAACAAATAATGGAAGTGTATGTAAACTAACATGATTTATTTAGTTATAAATTATTTTGTAATTTTGTTTTAAATTTTTATATTAATTTCTTCTTATATGGTTTCAATTTTTAATGTTATCTTAATTACTATGCCAAAAAAAGGTGAGAATTAATTTTTTTTACAAGTATCTCTACTAAAACTAATTTTACGTACTTTAGAGTTATGCGAAGAACTAAACCTTGACACATTTCTTAATGGAATTTCTTCAAACAATTACTTCATTACCCTTTTTTTCCTATGAAAATCCTAGATAAAATTTTGCATTTAATTAAACTATTCTCATTATTTTAAAATATTTATCAATTAATTCTATCAATAATATAAATAAAAATATAAAATTAGTGTGCTAGCTCTTGCATTTGTGTCCATCGCTAGGGTGGGAGACAAGAATCCAATGGGTCAATTGAGGTGTATTTGGATTTTGGAGGAAATGACATCAAATCAATTAATCAAATATTAAAAAATAAGTAAAAAAGAGATTCAGGAGTAGATGTTCAGTGGTACGGTAGTACTGAACTTCAGTACATCTCTCCAATCAGTTGGTCCCTAAACCATTCAAGGTGGGCCCTAATTAATGTGAGTTTTTATTAATATTAACAAATGGTACTACATGATTGGAAGGATGCACTGAAGTTCAGTGGTACGGTACCATTGAACTTTTATCCGAGATTCAGATAGATACTCATACACCTTACTTATACTTTACAAACCCATTATACACTAATAAAAAGATTAAAGGATGATGGCTACTAATATTGGAAATGGATATTCTATGGAGAGCTTAATTCTTTATTAAATTTTTTATTTTATCTCTTTTTTTATTCTTGTTTTAATAAAAAAAATTCAAATAAAAGAAAGAAGAAGTAAAAAAAATAAAAATAAAGAAAGCATACTTAACCTCTCATCCTATACAAAATTTGGTGTTCTCTTATTTGTTATTTATTATTTGTTAATATCAATAAAATTTTGATCCCTAATTCATTATTGTAATTCTTATTAATATCGACAAATAAAATTAAATGAACAGATAAAGATCCCTAAGGGTCGTTTGGTATGAGGGAAGATGTGGGAAGTTAAGTTTGCTCACCTATTTATGTTTGTCTGGTACCAAGTGGGAGATGTTCCATGGTGAGTTTAGTTTCATCATACTAGGTGAGTTTAATTCCATCTCAAAAGGGTGGGAAGTTGTGGCGAGGTGAAGTGAGGTGAGGTAATGTTTAAAGACCAAAATGCCCTAAAAAGATTTGTGGCTTTTGAAAAAGTAAGGGCAAAAAAGGTATTTCATACTTTTATCTTCTATTTCCCTATCTTCTTCCCACCATACCAAACAATATTACTTTTACATTCAACTTTCATTTCCTTGCATACCAAACATACTTTTTATCACTTACTTCCACTTCCACTTCCACTTCCCACTAAAATACTCACCAGATACCAAACGTCACCTAAGACTTAAATTGAGGCAATTACATCTTTCAATAACAAAATTTGATAATTTCATCTTTTATGAACTAAATTAAGATAAATTAAATCTTTTAGATTTAAATAATAATTTACTATATATATATAAACGTTGACTTCGGAGAAATTACAAAAGATAATAAGAATCCAAGTAAATTAACTCAATCTTAATTCCACTAAGAGCAATACTCCCATTATCTAATTCTTAATGATATGTATAAAAAAGTATGCAATATTTAATTTATCAGGTCAACTCAAACTTTTGATTTTTTACTAGTCATATATATTTTCAAGTTTAACATAAGACTAATCTGTTGAAGTATTAAACTATTCTTTTTTTATAAGTTATAGCCTAAATTATATATAGATTCTATTTACAATCGTCAAAAGTTAATAATTATGTATATATAATGTGATGTCTGTAATAGAATAAACCAAATAATTCTGATGTGTTGGATTCATAGATAACAAACGAACCATATTAGAAAACGTCACAAGTCAGAACGATTTCAAGATCTGAATTTAGATGTGGTAAAAAAGAAAACAATTTTTGAAAAGATTGATATGCTTTTTGTTTCTTTGCTTTTATTTGATCTTTCTCATTTAATTTTATGCAAAAATTGTCAATCACTTCAATTCTCATTCACAATATGCAAATCTTTTTATTACATTGGACGCATTTATCAATATTGTAAATTCCTTGGGGAATAATATGGGCTTCATCAAATTTGATGCAATGGGCTTGTCAGGAGGCATTTTATGAGTGAGAATCCTCTGCAGTACCTTAGAGTATCGTATAATAAGAGAGAAGAAATAAAGGGCGGATCCACCTAAAAGTGGAATGGACCCAAAAATAATTTGATCGGGAACAACAAAATCTAAATATAGTGTAAGAAATGAGAAACAATAGATAAAATATTCAAGAAAAAAATTAAGGTAAAATTTATTAGGTGCTTACTATAAAGTTCACTATCGTAAATTGTATTTTTATTCTCTTTTCTTTGATTGGTTGTGTAATTTATTGTCTTTTATATTCTCTCTCTATAATGATTAGTTATACAAAATTTTTTTGCTACGTGTATAATTTTTATTGAACTTGATAGCAAGCATCTAATAAACTTTATCTTAATTTAGTCCAATATTTAATGTGATTCAACTTCTAGCCTATATCTACGGGCAAAAATGAGAGCAAATTCAACTAAATACAAATAGAGATAAGTTACTAAACTCGGTTTCCAAAAGAATGATGATGTTTAAAGCTCTCTTATCAACGTGTATGTGAAATGTGGTGAACTGTACGAGGGTTCTAGAATATTTTATGAACTAAATTTAAAAGATTTGGTTACTTGGACTTCAATTGTGTCAGAGTATGCCATGAGTGGGAAAACATTGGAGGCAAGAAAACTTTTCAGTGAGATGCCTGAACATAATATAATCTCATGGAATGCAATGTTAGCAGAATATATCCATTCTTCTAAATGGTTAGTGGCATTGGATTTTTTATAAAAAAAAACTTATATGCTGTTGTCTACATGCTTTTCCTAAGGTTAACCAATTAAAAAAAAGGCATGTGCCAACTTTTCTCTCAAAATTGACACGTGTCTTTTTTTAATTAATTAACACCAAAAAAAGCATGTAAGCAACAACATATAAATTTTGTCCCTTTTTATATCTGATACTTGATGAAACTAAATCACTGGATCATATCACTCTTAGTTTGATGTTGAACTTGTCCCCTGGACTTTCAAATCATTAAATGGGAAAACAGGTTCACGGATATATCTATTGACATGGCTTCCACTTCAACCTTATGGTTGGCAATGCCCTTCTTGACATGTATGGTAAATGTGGGAACATGAATAATGTTAGAGTCTGGTTTGGAATAATGAGTACCTAGCATGACAAGGTTTCTTGGAATGCTTTGTTGACTAGCTATGCTCGTCATCAATTAAGTGAACAAACACTAGCTTGTTGCAGTTGGAATCCTTCTGGCAGATTGTGCCAATACTTCTGCACTTTACCATGGGAAACAAGTTCATGGATACATGATTAGACATGGAATTGAGATAGGTACTGTACTAAAGGTGTACAATCTCCACACACAAAATACACAAATGGAACTAAAACTTGAAAACAAGCATATATACATTGAAAACCTCCACCTTACTGCTAATTTCTTCACTTCACCTCTACACTTATATAGCCATGATACACATAATATGAAAGCATTAACGTGAATAATCCAAAAAGTAAACAAAAGGTGGCTACAAAAAAAAAAGGAAAATGCATGCCGAAGATCATGAGCCAATTTTCACCATTTCACCTTCAACACATTTAATGTTTTGTCTCCCATGAGTCGAGAATTGTGGCATTTGTTTTCTTCCCAATTAATGCCACCAAAAAATTAACTAAACAAAATTCAAGACATTTTCAACAGTAACTACTTGATGCTGAACTTAGAAAGTCCATACCACCCTACCAACATCATATACAATCCCCATCATAAGCCAAGAAAGGAGGAAAAAGAAAAGTCACTTAAAAATAAAGACTCAATAAATAGAGTACTGACCAAGTGACCATTTTTAACTAATGACTACACTTATATATGCAGTTCTTTATATATATTTTTTTATATAAGGTTCTCCAATTATATTAAAACACGTGAAAAAAAAAAACTTTTAAGAAAACCAATCATAGAAGAGGTGAGTTGTTTAAACTATACACATGTCAAGAACCTGGTAGGAAGGATATAAAAACTTTATCTAAGTTTTTTTTTCCTATAACTACACTTCCAAAGAGTTTTCATTTAGGCAAGATATAGAGCCGTTCATATCATGAAAGGAGTAAAAGATAAAAGAAGGGGGAGGGGTGGGCGAAGGAACTCACAAATCACAATAGCTGTCCTTTTCTGAAACATAAGATCATAAGCCTGATGGATTGTCTGAAAACAGAAATAGCCAGCTTTCACCACTCCATTAGACCTAGCACAAATCAGAGACAGCAATATAAAGAACAGATAAATCATTTCCATAGGATACTAAGTGGTAAAAATCCTCCAAAGGATAATAGAAACATTAAACCCTTTGCTGATCCCATTTGGGGTGCGAATCTGTTCATTTACAGTAACTAATGAAAGAATGGAACTCCTATTTTATCCATCTTTCAGCAAAACGGGAGATGGCTTACTCCTAAGCTTAAACACAGATCTAGCTCCATCCTGTGATACATGCAGCAAACTGAAATAGAACTAATAGTTAAATTCATTAATTTTTTCCATAATCCACTCTCCCAATTTGGAGTACTCGTGTTTCTTACAAGCATCAAGGGCTATATTCAACATTGAAATAGTGGGTTCGATTGGCATCGTCTTTACAAAATTCTCAAGTTCATCCATGTACCCATTCCGGCTGTAGAGTTCAATCATGCAGTTATAGTGCTCCAGCTGAGGCAAGACAGAGTACTCATTCATCATTGACTTAAAGCACTGGGCACCATACTCAACAAGGCCTTCTTCTACACAAGCAACCAGAATACCATGAAAGGTCACATGGTTTGGTTTGATTCCTTCCTCAACCATAGCGCCAAATAGCTCAAGAGCCTCTTTAGCCCTTCGATTGTGACAACATCCAAATATTATGGTGTTCCAAAGACCCACGTCTCTGAAAGGTATCCCCTTAAGAACCTGAAAAGCATACCCAATACATCGACATTTAGAATACATGTGAAGCAAAGCAGTACTAAGTACAGTACCTATCTCGATTCCATGTCTAATCATGTATCCATGAACTTGTTTCCCATGGTAAAGTGCTGACGTATTGGCACAAGCTGCCAGAAGGGTTCCAAATGTATATGTAGTTGGCTTTGTCTCCAACTGCATTTCCGAAAACATAGCTAGTGCTTGTTCGCTTAATTGATGACGAGCATAACTAGTCAACAAAGCATTCCAAGAAACCTTGTCACGCCAGGTACTCATTATCCCAAACCAGACTCTAGCATTATTCAAGTTCCCACATTTACCATACATGTCAAGAAGGGCATTGCCAACCATAAGGTTGAAGTGGAAGCCATATCGATAGATATATCCATGAACCTGTTTCCCCATTTCATGATCTGAAAGTCCAGCGGACAACTTCAGCATCAAACTAAGAGTGACATGATCCAGTGATTTAGTTTCATCAAGCATCAGATATAAAAAATCCAATGCCTCTAACCATTTAGAAGAATCGATATATCCTGCTAACATTGCATTCCATGAGATTATATTACGTTCAGGCATCTCATTGAAAAGTTCCCTTGCCTCCAATGTTTTCCCACTCATCGCATACCCCGACACAATTGAAGTCCAAGTAACCAAATCTTTTGAACCTAGTTCATAAAAAATTCTAGAACCCTCGTACAGTTCACCACACTTCACATACATGTTGATAAGAGAGCTTGAAACAACGTCATTCTCTAGGAAACCGAGTTTAGTAACAACTCCATGTATTTGCATCCCCTCCTTCAGTGCATATATACTTGAACATGCAACAAGAGCATTAGAGAATGTAAAGTTTAATGGCCTGATTGCCGCTGAGAGCATCCTAGAAAACATGAGAACCGCTTCCCTACCATCACCATTATCAAGATATCGCCTCACAATCACATTCCAAGTGATGGCATTTGGATACCGTATCTCATTAAACATTTTCCTAGCATCACTCATAACCTGACATTTACCATAGACATCAACAAGGGAACTACAAAGAATTACATTGCGATGAAAACCATATTTCATTATATGCCCATGAATTTGCCTCGAGAGATTAAGCTCAAATGATGCAGCACAAGAGCCAAGAATGCTGGCAAATGTGATCTTATTGGCATAAACTCCCACCTTATTCATACCGAGGAATAATGAAAATGCTTCATCAGGGAAACCTCCCTGTGCATAGGCTGTGATCATTGCATTCCAAGATCCTCCATCTTTTTGAGGCATTTCCTCAAACAGCTCCCTCGCATCATTCAGAAAACCACATTTCCCATATGTCTCAATTGCTCGATTAAGAAGAAAGATTGGTGGCGTAGGAGAGAACGTAACCAAATGAGACTCGACCTTCCGAGCCTCAACAATGGCGCGTTGTGAGCAACAAATCTGGAAGAGATGAGCATACAGAGAATAAGGGAGGAGTTCAGGGAAACGAAAGAGTGTGGACACGGCTTTTCGGAGGCGGCCAGCATTGAGGTAACCGAGGATTTTGTTGATTGATTTTTGGGCATTGGTGATTTCAACTTGGGGATATAGATTTCGGTTGTGAAAGATATGGTTGAATACAGATGCAGAAGTCTCACTCATATAATAGACAAATTTGCGGATATTTAAATTTTCAAAACTTCAAATTATGTTGTGGATTCCAATTTCCCATGGCATGCTATCCTATAGTGCTTGAAGCAACTCAATCTTCAATTCTTTCTGCTTTCTACCTTACTGCCTCGTCAACAAGTGATCTCAATGATACAGCACAAACTAACCACGACATTGCAGTTAATCCTTTTAGTTGAGTGAGTATTACTCAAGCCTTAAGGCTCATTGATGCTGAAGCAAATTTGGCGCTTTGCATTATCATACTTCAAATCTTCTTTTTCCTTTCCTTCAATTTCTAACCTGCCATTGTGAATCATCAGAAACATTTTTTTAGAAAGTTAGATCAAAACACGTGGTGTAGTTTTCCAATTAATCCATGAAAATTTTGACATCCAGATAACATAATTTTTATACATAAGTGCATGGTTTTCTTAATTAAACTATTTTAGTATAGTGAAGTTTGATTACAAAACAATATTCAATAAGTAATTATGTGAAAAAGGATCATATATGATTTGGTAGTTGCTTTAATAGGATGATGACACGTAAATTAGAGAAAAACAAAAGTGAGAACAACCTCCGAATGTAGTAGTTGAATCATGTATTTATAATGATTAAGGACCAAATCGTGTAGTAGGTATAAGATTTAAGGTCCAAATAGTTGAGTCATTTATCTTTGAAACATATGGATATATTATATATGAAAAACTGCTTTATTGCTTTTATCTCAGAAGAAAGAGCACAAAAGGATGTTTCAGAATTCCTCTTCTTATTGCGTTGAGCAAGTTCAAAACCAATATTAGAAAGTATAAAAAAATATCAATTTAGTAAATATCTATACGTCTAATGGTTTTAAATCATGCTAGTTTGTATATACGCATTACAAAATGAAAGAGGAAGGAGGGGGAGAGAAAGCTCAGAACATTTGAAATGTATGTTGGATAAATTTATGATAAGAGAGAATAATAAAGAGATTTTAAATAAGACGAAAAAATAGAAGTTAACAGATAGTCAGATACTGAATTAATAACAAGTACAAAAAATCAGGGAATTTTTTTATGTATTGCTTGAACTTTGAAGTTTATCTAGTCATCAACTTTGATCAAAATGTACAGGAACAAGATAACTTGTGCTGTTTTTGTTTTGGTGAGAAGCTCGAGTCACTAGCTCATTGGTTCAACAGCCAGATCGCTACAAAAACGGGTTGACCTAGTGAAAATATATAAATATATATATATATATAATGAAATTTTCAAATATTAATTTTTTTGTCACATTCTAAAATAACCAGTCAATAGGCACTAATTCATGTAAGTATGAGATATTCAGAGAGGGCAAGTTCATATTCTATAATGAGTGGAATTCAAAATGTAACAATAGCACTCTAGCAACTAAGCCTGGTTAAAGCAAAGGGACAGATTTATATTTTCAGTAATATAACCAATACGTAAATCCCAGTATCCTACAAATAAGGGTCACAAGAAATCAAAGTACAGAGCACCAAATCAAGGATTTCAGATCAAATAACATGAAGTAATAATGCAGATTCTAATGAGTTGAATATAAGGTGATTTAACAGCATAGAGCCATGTATGTCTGCAATTAAAATAGGACATTCATGGAAAAATTTAGCAGTATGTTTTACATATGGATAAGACTTGACACATTAACACCATCAATTAATCAAATAATTGCTTATAGAGAAAGTGAAGACCTCTAAAATCTCGGACAAATCCAGTATTTACAAAAAATTCATAGAATTGGTAACATGCTCCTCTGCCATACCCAAACAAACCCTAAATAAAGAACCAGCCAACAACAAGCTGCTTCAACGAGCTATACCAAAATAAACCAATCTAATTTCAAGCATCTTAATCAAGAAAATAATTGGAAAAAAAAAAAAAGCAAAACGCACCAGAAATTTGGATGCGCTGCGAGGAACAACGAGCTGTGACAGAGAGCTGAGGTGCTGTGTTTCGATGCTAAACCAGAACGAGAGTCGCTGCAGCCTGCGGTGTTTGATGCGGTTTGCTTTTTATATGGGTCACCTGTTTGCATAAGACCAGGTTTAGTTGAGGCATTGACATACAAAAAAACGCATTGACGTACAAAAAAACATCGGCATAGTCATTGGATTCAGACCGACCATTGACCAGGTGAAAGACTCGATCATGAGTTATTGGTCCAATCGTTGGCCCAGTAAAAAATATATATAAATTAAATATTTCAAATATTAATTTTTTTTTATTCTAAAACTATAAACACTATTGAAAAAAATACATGCATAAGTTCATATCTGAAAAACAACCCAAACAAACATTATGAATAGTCAAATACATTCAATTGATTCAAGCAACCAAATACATTCATACACAAAATAATCAAATAAATTCAAGCAACTAAATATATTTACATTCAATGATTCCTTGGGTAGGAAGATCAGATGAGATTGTTGAAGCAAATAAATAACAAAAGGGAAGGAGAAAGTTTCTGATTGGTCTATGCAAATATAGAAAGCATGAATTAAAGTTAATGCAATTTAGATTTTTTTTTTTTATAGAACTAGAAAAGAAATAAATAACAAAAGACAACACAAGGTTAGAGACTTAGAGTTCTAGTTTGTGCTTTCATGTATGCTCCTCTGTAAGTTCTAGTTTGTGCGTTTCAATTTAAAAAGCTCTCAATTTCTTATTACATTTCAGTTATTTACAGGGGCATGGCAGAGAAGAGAAGTATATGCTATGTTTTCAATTTCAATGGTTGAAGTTGAATGGATTGAATAATGATTGCTCTACTAAAAAAAAGTAATGATTGCCTAACAACATAATAAAACTTCAAACCCTCTTCCTCAGCAAACAAGGAAGAAACCAAGAAACAAAGGACATAATGCACATTCTTAACCTTTCATTGTCAAAAACTCAAAGCACAAAGCCACATATCATAGATTTACTTCAGCTATAACAAATTAAAGCTATTGAACAAACATGTTCCTCAAATTTCTTTAAGAAAATGAAAGAACAGTGTGAACCAACAAAGACCCATATAATAATTCAATCAAATAACACCAAACATAGGGCGAAAAGTACACTAAACTAATTGAAGATTAATAATTAATACCTCAGATACAATCCTAGCCGCAAGGTCATACATATCCTACCAACTAAAACCAGCAAACCAAGCAACATACAGCACAAAAATTAAGCATATGGGCTGCTAAAACAAACTAAAACTAGAAACAAATAAGCTAAACCCAACTAAATCAGCAGCACCTTGCGATGAGCAGAACGACAACAATCCAGGATAGAACGACGATAACCGGCGGCTAAGGACGACGACCACGACTGGGGACAATGAGGAACTGCGGTGGCTTGACTGCTTGAGGGAGAGAGTCGACGTGACCACCTTAAATGACGTCGTTTACAGGCAATTTGGACTCTCAAGCAATGTTTTGGAATGGACTAATATATAAAATAATAATAAAATAAAGAATTAACAAATAAATAAAAAACAATCGCTCGAAAATAAGTTTAAATAGTGAACTAATATGACCAACAAACATATAAAACACCTTAATTTATCAAAACTACAGTAGAAAACAAAATACTATATGTTAATGGGTTATGGCCTGAACATTTGGGCTAAAAAAATGGGCTGCACATTTAAAAAAAAAAAGTAACTGGTCTGAATTTTAAAACAAAATTTGGGCTAAACGGTCAGACCTCTCAACTCCACACTGAATCCTGATTAAATCTCGGTCCATCGGATTTTTACCATCTATTACTTATTATAAAACAATAACCACAAAATGCCAAGTGTCACTTTGTGGTTAATTTGCTTTTTATAATTTAACTTTTATATTTTACTTATTAAAATTAGTATTTAATTAGTATGTATGTTACAATCTTTTTGAAATCCGTGCAATTGAGGCCAACAAAAATCCATGCAATTACTTTTTTTTTTTTTACTTTCTATTTATTTACTTTACTATTCACCTCTCCTAACTTATTTTACAATTTTGCCCTTTATTATATACTATGATTAATTTAAACTAACATGCATTTTATGATGATTTTGAAAATGAAAGAAAATATATTGTAACATATAAATGATCTCAGTAAGATATTTTTATTATGTGTCAGTGTCACATTACGTAAGCCACAACCCTTATATATTTTTACAATATTAGTGAAAGCGTAAGATTACTCCAAAAATGAAACATTTGATGCATAATTAACCGCAATGAAATGTTATAGACGTATTTGATCGAAAGTTAAAACATTAGGATATCAAATTAAAGATACTTTACGCTTTGTTATCATAACTTATATTTACATTAAAAAAAAGCATTTGTGTTTAACATTTGCATTTATTGAAAATTAAGTCAAATTTGCTTAGTAAAGTGAGAAATAGCAAGATTATTGTGAAGGAAAAAATGTTGAAGTTGAACAAAGTGATTAATATAAACTTTAACATTTTTTAAGTATTGGTTAAGGTTGATAAGACAATTATTCAAGTTGTTACTTATTTATTTAGATTGTATGATAAAAAGTACTACAACACCACTTATTAGATTGTTCACTTTCACCTAGGAGCAAACCACCATAATATGTCTCACAATACATATATGACACGGAAAATGAGAGTAAAAATAATGTATATCTTTGATTTAACTTTGTTTTCTTACGCTTTTATTCATATTTTTTTTCTTTAATCGAAACTATATTATTAAACTTTCTATAATTAATAAATTGTTTTTATTTTTAAATTAAATTAGATCATATCAAAGAGACCAAAAATTTGATCAAGATATTAATTATAAATTAAAAATTATTATTTTTATATATATGAGTAAAAATTAAATATAATTATCAATTGATAAACTCCTTAAACTTTTAAAACAATTTGAATAAAAGCATCCCGTGCAAAGCACGGGTCGCAATCTAGTTAGTACATATATATTAGTATCACCTGAGGCCATGTCACCCCTGGTCCCTGCTAGGGATGGCAATCTTACTCGGATCCAACAGGTATTCTGAAAATTTATCCATTGGGTCTGGGTCTGCGTATTGAAAAAATGAGTCTGAGTCCGGGTCTGGAGTTTTTAACGAGTAAAAGTCCGGGTCCGGGTCCGGGGACGGGTAAGGGTGTATTCACCCCGGACCCGGTGATATAATATATATAAAAATTTTATATAAAAATATATTATATATCATATCAAATTGTGTGTTTTAAATTTGTTTTTCTTAAACTTGAAAATAATTAAATTTATGAATCTGTGTTCAATACTTGTGATTAAACTACTTGTGATGAAAGTAGCAAATTTTGTAAAAAAAAATAGTAAATTTTCCGGGTCCGGGGCCGGGTCTGGGGATCTAAGTATTCGATGGATCCGGAGACGGGTATCAAATTTCATACCCGGCGGGGACGGGTCCGGGGATGGGGAAAATATTAATTACTGGGGCCGGGGACGGGGATTGCAGTATCCTACCCAGACCCTACCCATTGCCATCCCTAGTCCCTGCTAGGGGTGTACAGGTTGGCCCGTGACCCGGCCCGGCCAAATTCGGGTCAACTGGATCGCCAGGTCGGGCTGCCCAAAATCCGGCCCGACCCGGGATAGGCCTTTTTTTTGGTTATTTTTATTATTTAAGTATTTTTTATATGTAAAAAATTAAAATTAATACCTGAAAATAAGATATCATATCTATTATTTAATATCTTTTTAATCTATTCCTAAAAACTAGATAATAAATCAATTTAAAATTTAAAAATCTATTCAAAATGTCAACATGTATTAATTACTCCTTATTTTCTATGCTCACTCTCCATTTTTTATACTTATTCTCTATTTCTCATGTCTACTCTCTATTTCCCATATCCATTTTCAATTTCCTATGACTCAAATTCAAAAAAAAAATTAAAAAAAAACGACTGACCCGGTGGACCTGGCCCAACCCGAGCCGGATCTTAGATCCAACCAAAACCCGCCCCGTGTACACCGCTGGTCCCTGCCTCTCCACCATTGGTAGGGAGATTAGAAAACTTTTTCAGATAATGCTCTTTTTTGTGTTTTATGTTATTGCTATGTTTATTTATGGTTGTTCTAGGAGGAACTATACACTGCACCTCTTGTAATTAAACCAAATCATATCCAACAAAATCAAAATAAAATTGATCATTTTTTAATTTAATCCATTTGTTTAATTTAAACCAAATCAAAGTTGTTATTTCGCTTTCCTTTTGTTTTTTCGATGGATATTCGCTTTCCTTTTGTTAGTCTTATAATTCTTTTTTTTTTTTCTTTTTGGTTGTCCATTGTATCACATATATAAGTATGATAATAAAAACTTAAACCAACTCTTCAGTCTTATAATTCATCTTAATACTCATGATTTTCTCACTTTTTTTATAACATACATTTACATGTTTACTCATAACTAATTAATTTTACAAATTTACTTAACTCCGTTGACCATTACTTTACTCACATATCAAAGCAAAATCAAAATCTGCTGGTCCAAGCAAACCAGGCTAGCCAGGCAGATCGCGAAGGTATTCACGGGCTAATCTGGCCCGAGCCGACCCACGTGTTACACTGAGCCCAAACAAATGGGCCTCCGCCCCGGGCCTAAATTGAAGCCCAAATACCAAAACGCATGAACCTACTCTTACTACCGCTATTCAGCATTGGTGCAAATCAATGCAGGATCGAAACGGCGTCGTACAAGGGAAAGCAGATTAGAGAAGGAAGCACAAAGTTTCAGATCCGAGAGCAGCGCGTAGAGGTCACCGCCAGAAGGAACCAACGACGGTGGAGATAGGGCACAGAGTAAGAGTATGTGGCTTCAATTCGTGCAATGGGGCGTGTGAGAGAGAATGATATAATGTTCAGAATGTGAGTAAAATGTCTTAGTCCGAAAGCCTGCCTGACCTGATCCAAATGTCAACCCACATCAAAAATTGAAATATATGATTTTGGGGAAAGAGAAAAATAGAGGTTAAGAAAGAATTACTTACATGCAGATTTGGAGAATGTAGCTATGGAGGAAAATTGTTTTAGCATACATCTTCGTCACAATTAATAATGGTTTAGAGTTGAGGGAGACGGTGCGTTTTATAGTGGGAATTGCATGGAGAGAAGAGTGGGAGGTGATGACACGTGGGTTCAATGGTGTCAGGCATGCCGAGTTTGTAAGGTATGACCAAAACTTCTTTGTTGGACTCTAATTATTCTACAATGAGATACAAAGAGAGACTCCATATGTTAAATGTAAAGTAGTTGAATTATATTAATCGTACGGTCAAATAAGAGTGTTGTAGTATAAATATAAATTTTTATTTTTATTTGATAGTATAAATTATATATTTCATGTACTTACACTTTATTAAATTCAAATTTTATAGGGAGCAGAATTTGGTGAACTCTGAGGCAATTTTTCCTTTTTTTTTTAAACATATTTTGTAATGAAATTTTAAGAATGAGCATATACTCTTTTGCGTAAAATGCAACTTATTAGAGAGAAAATCAAACTGATATCACGCAAATGATAAAGGATTTATATTATCTTAACTATCGACTTTTATATTTGATTTATGAAGAGATGAGAGAATAGAGTGTCATCTGTTATGAATATCGTTCACAACAATGAGTTCAATTATATTCGAGATATTAATTTATTACCAGGCCCATTTTGATATAAACTCTGTTTGACAGCAATAAATAATTAGATTAAACTAAGGTAAAGTTACTTAGGTTATTATTATAAATTATTTTTTTATCATTCAGAATTTTTAAAAGTGAACTTGCTAGTCTTTCAATCATGAGCTCTTAGCTCTTAAATGATAAATGAAATTTTATGTATTAAAAATAAAAGTTTTACTGACCAGTAGGCAGTAGTGCCTTTAGATGGACACTCTTTAATTAGTATTAACTACAAGTTTAAAAAATTGTATTTATTAATTTTTCACTAACTTTAAATAAAAAATTCTTTCACAACCAATCAAATAAAATTTTAACAAGTGCTCTAAGGCACTTAAACCCTAAAATAAAGAAAACGTTTAATAAAAATCTAAATTAAATTATAAAGAACGTAAATAATTCTTTAAAACAATTTTAAAATATGCTAAATTTATTTACTAAAAATGTTATATACTAGAAGTATAAATTTGATTAAAACAATGTAAATTTAATGTTAAGATATTAGTATCCATCAAAATAAGTTTAATGACTAATTCTTTAAATATTATTAGTGTGATTGTTGGGAATAAGTAATAACTCTTTCAATGAATGATATTTTATTTTTATCCATTTGAAAGTTAAACTTAAGAGACAATAATTAAGAAAATATATATTTTTTCAGAGATAAAAAACAATTCATTATTTATAATCCTTCATTAGGGCAATGCTATAGAGAGGCAATCGTTGGATCTGTCTTAGAATCTATGCTACTATATTTGATACGATACCCTTATACTGATTGAGAAATTTCCATCAGTCGATTGGAGCTGTCAATATCACTCAATGATACCCTTAATTGAAGGCGCACAAACGATTATAAAGTGGGGGCCATCCCCCATAGGTAAAAGATCCAAATACCTCTGATAGGAACACTAAAGATATCCACTCTATATCCTAGGTATAACTATTGAATTTTCACCTAGATTTCCTATACTTTCACTTCTGATTTGAACATCAAAGTCCCACCAAAGAAGCCATCTCCCACCTTGATTTCATTCGTGCATGTCACCAAAAGCTTAGGAGAGCTTGGGGATTGATCAATAATTTTTTTAAAATTCAAGATAATATAAATTTCAAAATAGATCCAATAATTAAGAGATGCTTTCCATACTATTAAGCCATTCATTATTATAAATAAGAGTAAAATACATTGTCTAATGTTCTCCCCTAAGAGATGCTGAAATTATATTGCCTTCTCTTCTAGTTTTAAAAATTACACTATCCTCCTCCTGAAAGATAAAAAACATTACATTTTGATCCCAAAAAAAATTTCTAATAAAAAAAGTTGTCTAAAAAGTCTTTTTTTTTTCAACTTTCAATACAACATAGTTTAATGACCAAATTACCCAATTAAATAAATGAATCTAAATAAAAAAAGTAACTTTATACCTATTTTCTTTCATCATCTATCTTTTTTTTTTTAATTTTTTATCTTGTCTTTTAATTATTTTAATACTCTACATAGTTATTATTATTTAATAAAATTAAAAAGATCTGTAGTTATTTTTTGTATGAAAATTAATTTAAAAAAGATAAAGCAAAAAATTAATCTTTTGACAATATATATAATCAGAAATTTTTGTTTCAAAATTTAGAGAGTTTTTTTTTTTTGGACTGGAAATTTTGAGAGTTTATAATTACTTAAAATTATGATTTTTTTTTAAAAATTTTTACATTATATAATAATATAAAAAATAAAATACAAACGTCCCCTTATTTTATTTTGTTTTACGTAATTGACGAAGCATTTTAATAGAAATGTTCTAATTATTGTTACACTGTTTGTTGATTCAATTCATTATCACATGCTTTTCTATCTATTTAATTCTCATTTTATAATATAAAAAATAAAATATAAAAGTTAGATGAAAGGAAATAAGAAAAAATTACAAAAATTGAATTCGCAATTTAAATTTATAATTCTCTCAATTTTATAACAAAAATTACAGAGGGTAATTTAGTTATAGAATAATAGAAATAAATCGTATTTAAGATTTAAAAAATAATTTTTGAACAATTTTTTATTGAAAAAAATTTAGATAAAAGTGTAATGTTGATCTCTTAATTAAAAAACAAAATAATATTTCTCAAGAAATGATAATGTAATCTAAACAACTTTTAAGTTTGGTATGGGTAGTATCAAATTGAACGTGGAGCAATCTGATTTGGCAACAATAATTTTTAAACATATTTATGAAATTGAGAAATTAGTTAATGATTGATGGATTATTTTATTAGAATGGCATATAAGATTTAATGAGTGGCATGTGACAATGCACGTGCAATGGTATTGCTTTGGGATCAGCAATCCCCGTGGTGCTCACGTGATGCTTAAAATAATTCACCAATGCCCAAGCTTTGGACTTCACTCTGCTTCTGCATATGATACTCCATAATCGGTGGAATTATAGATTAGATTCCATGTGCATGTATATATATATACACGAGCCATTCTCAACATATAATATATTTTTTTAATAAAGATTTATCTAAAGAGACGTGTTAAAGATTTTTTTAAACGATTTAAAATTAATAAAAAATTAATCAAAAAATAATTTTGAATACTTAAGAACTTTATTAATTAGTTAGGTAAAATTTTAATATGTATCATAAAAAATAATGTTAGATGAACCATTTTTATAATTATATATATACATATGTAATTGATGTAGTACGATTGTTCGACTGATCGACTCTACATATATATATATATATATATACTAGAGGCTTCGCATGCACCTACGTGTATACATCAAATTTATTCTTAAATTTTTTTAAAATATAATATAAAATAGTTATTATATTTTAAAATCATTAAAAATTAAATATTTTAAAAGTTTTAAATAGAATTTTTATCATACTTTAAAATTAAAAAAATGAGACACTTCTCTATTTTTTTTAGTAACCACTTATTATACTTATTTTCTCTCTCCCGCATCCTCCAATCATTTTATTTTTTTATTTTTTAATTATAAAATATAGTTATAAATATAGATATAAATTTATTGAGAAGTTGGTTATTTATTGGGAAGTTGAGGGAGAAGTTATTTTTTTGGTGTCACACTTTGCTTGTGTGACACCAAAAAGTCCAAAGCCATATATATATAGATATATATATATATGTTACATCCTTGATTTTCTGGTTATTTAAAAGTCAAATATTAAGTATACTTTTACATTATTATCTACATTATATACTTCTCAAATACATTGTACACTACTTATGATAATCCACAATCATCTAAATTAACATTATCAACCACTATTTTGTCCCATAAAATTCCGATATATACCCTTGAGGACATCATAGAAAGGACACTGAGTTTCTATCTATGATATCGATCTAAAAATACACATTTCACATTACTTAGGGTGAATGTATCATCACTTGCAAGATGTTATTATATTTTAAGGTTCAATTGTGTAGGAGTGCCTGTTGTAGGGCAAATCTAGACATCTTGGTCATAAATGTGTTTTGGGTTGTTAGGTCGCGCACCTTCAGCAGACAAGATAAAAGATCAGCGCTTAAGTATGAATTGGTTGGACGAAACATTCTCGTTTACAAACTTCCCATCGAATCATACAAATGATGATATTGAGCTTCCCACGAGCCTATATTTTGAAGGTCACTAGTGGGTACTTAATGCTTGATAAATCGTCCAAAAAAGTGTATCTTATGTATCTACCCCTATTGGTAAACTTGACAGCAGTACGCACTTTCAGTTAGAGCTCTGCTGAATTAGCATAAGGATATATCATGGTGCATGGTGTTGTTGTACCTGTGGGCATAGGATAGGTGGAGGCATTCCTTATGACGCGTGCACGCCCGTGCAACAAACAGGGTTGATGATGGATTTATATATTAAATAGTGAACAATTTCTAACATCGTATTAACCTATATCGTACTGTCAAATACTCGAGTTTACGTTCAATGAGCCATCATTATTTGAAGAACAAAAAGAAGAAAAACCACAACTAAAAAGAACTACTAGAGAAATAAGGACATGTTGAATGGATGGTTATTTGGCGTGATAATAGTTTGTTTATTTCTATTTTTTTGTTAAATTTATCGTATCTAAATTAGTTATTTCTATTAAAAATTGTCTGCACCATTTTATTTTGTGAGCTAAACTATATGGAGAGAAAAAGGGAAAAAAATGAGAAGAATGAGAATAAATATTAATTTTTTTTAAGAAATTGAGCTTTGTGGGCGTCATTTATTAAACTTAAAAAGAATAAAAGAAATTAAAAAAAGTACATTTGGATTTGAGATGGGCTTCTAATTCGTCTAAAGCCTAAACGTATTTTTAATACCAAGGGCATATTTGATATAAATGTATAAATATAAAGTATAATATAGAGTAAAGTATTATAAATATTAATTTTTTTTAATATAAAAGATAAAATAATAATTTTAATACATTCTCATTTTATTTTCATTTCAAATTTTTACTACCAAACACATTTATTCTTCCTTTATCAAACGTCCCTAATACTCTTGAAAGAGATTGGTAGTAAAATTGTTTGAAGTATATTTGTTTGAAAGCATTAGGCTATGTGAAAAGGTTAAGCACAAAATATAACAAGTCAAATCAATGAATAAATGAAAACAAAAGAACCGTACCGGTGGAAAGGAGAAGGACAATAATGTACGTGAAGTAGTACCCTTTGGCTTCCCTAGACCCCTCCCTACCCTACTCAACATAACACACACCAAAGGGACCCACGCACGCACATTGTGGCAGCACCACGTGCTCCCCACGTGAGTGTGATTTTATTAATGACTCCTCAATTATCTTACATATACATACACTCAATCGTCCTTCCCCCCTTTCCTCTTTTTGCTTTCAAATTTGTGTCTGCATTTATCACACCCACAAGTCATAGCCAGCTGGACTCTAAGCCTACAACTCCATATATTATTATTGTTTAAATTAGAGTATTTAGAGGCAAAATACTATTTAGTTCCCGAAATATTTAACTATGTTAACTATTTAGTCCATGAATTTGTCAAAATACTATTTAGTCCCCGATTTGTAACTATGTCATAGTCATTGTTGTAAGAACCAGACTGGATCGGACGGTCTGACCGGTTCCAATCGACAACTGAATACAAAAGCGAGTCGATTGGACAAAAAAACCGTTTTTCTAGTTGGACCGGATTTAACCAGGGTCCAATTTTATTTTTTAAAAAATTGAAAAATAAAAATAAAAAATTACATAAAAAAGAAATTTGAGAAATATTAAAATTTAAATTAGAAAAGTCATGATTATCAAGACTTTCATATTTCGTTTGATTAAATTCTTTCAGAGTTTGACAAGTCTTAAAAATTAAAATTTTGAGAAGTCACGTAATTTAAAACTTCAAAATTATGTATATTGAAACCTAAAATTTGAGTGATGTCATTTTATATATTAATAATAATTAATATTTATTATTTATTGCGTCATTCGGTACGACCGACGGTTCAACTGGTTAAACCGATCAGACCATGAACTGAACACTTGTCCGAGTCTTTGTCCGGTTTGGTTCTTATAACATTGGTCATAGTACCCAAACTTGGCAAAAATATACTATTTAATCATCGAATTTGCAACTCTGTCAACTGTTTAGTCTCCTGACTGTTACCCATTATAGTTGACAGAGTTGCAAATTCGGTGATTAAATAGTATTTTTACAAAGTTTGGGGATTAAATAGTTGACATATTTACAAATTCGGAGACTAAAAAATAGTATTTTGTCAAATTTAGAGACTAAATAGTTGACATAGTTAAACATTTCGGGGACTAAATAGTATTTTTGATAAGTTCGAGGACTAAATAGTAGTTTGACCAATAATTCATGTACTAAATAGTATTTTGTCTCTATTATTATTATTATTATTATTATTATTATTATTATTATTATTATTATTTTGTTTAAATTAGAGTATTTATTATGAAAAATAGCCTTATTTGCTTACAAGAATGTTAAAGAAAATATGAATGAGAATAAGAATGTGGGAAAGAGATTTATGATGTGAATGAAATAAAAATAGGTAAAATGATCATTTTACCCTTATATCAAAAGTGAGAATAGAATAAAAGTGAGCAAAAAAAGTAAGAACAAAAATATAATTTTATCGTATTACAAAAAAATGTATGTTTGATATGAAGAATGTTCTGAGCAATGTTGAATTACAATCAAAAGCAAGCAAGCAACCAAACGGGGCCATAATGCCTAATCTCTTTCATGATTTATAAGTATCTCAATAAGGAATAGATGTTTAATGGTATGATAGTATTGAACTTTGATACATTCCTACAATCAATTGGTTCCTTATCATTCAAAGTGAGTTCTAATTAATAATATGATTTATATATATACACCTAGATTTTCTCATTAAAATGATTTCTATTTTGGAAATATAGAAAGAAAACAATTCTGAAAAGAGTTCATTCTAGTTTGTTTCATTTCGAAAAGGGAATTCATGGATTTGTTTTGTAAGATTATATAAAACTTTGAATATATAAATAAATAAAATTTGAAACAAATTAATTTTGTGTAAAATAAATAATTAAGGATCGAAAACAAAAAAACAAAAAAAACCTGTGGAGATTTTCTTTACAATTGTGAGATCGATGACTATCCTTATTATATCATTGACTAGTTGATTGACTCGAAGGCAAATTAACAAAATGTTTATTATATAATTTTTGTATTGATTTTCTTTACTCCATTTTAAACGTAACATACTTGCAAATTAAATCACTTCACTATCCACTAATTAACACTTGAAAAATTTTCAATTTTTTAACAATCAGAAAAATGTCTTAGAAAAGTAGTATGAGAAAAAGTTGTTTATTTATGATAAAATTATTTGTTAAATATTTGAAAAGTATATCATACTTGACATTGTTAAATCATTGTGGAATAATTCATCGGATGATGATAGACTAATTAACCTATAACAAATGTTTATGGCTTATATACTTGTTCTCTAAGGAGTGATAAATTAAAGTCTGTATAGTTCAAAGAATAAATTACGTCTAAGAAAGTCATAAAAAAATCGCATAGTCATATATGACTCTCTCTCTCTCTCTCTATATATATATATATATATAGTACATCGTAACGGTTATAGTTCACGTGTCATGCTCAAGTATATGTCCAAGATATATAAATCACGTGTGCGAGTATTACGGTAAAGGTGAGTTAGGGTTTATCGATCGGCAAGCATGATATTATCAAATATATAATATTTAAAAATAAATTATATACTTCAAATTTGAATAATGTAGAAGACATAAAAAAACTTTAGAAATATTTATAATAGTTAATTTTAAAAATGAAAGACATTAAGAACTTTAGTACTTTACATGCAGTCGTGATCATATTTAACTCGTTTTAAGACCATTTTAAGCTTTAATTTCATCACGCAATGCTGCAAACTAAGTGATCAAACACTAATTAAGATTATAAAGTTGCTTAAGTAGCAAATTAAATCATTAGTATAGTTTTATATACATTGAAAAGAGACGATATATTAGTAGTTGTGAGTTTAGTGAAAATTAATTTTAAACAATTAAATAACTTAGATTAGCAACGGAGTGACAACTACATCATGCGAATTTCGTAAACTAAATTAATTATGTGATCATTGTGCTGTTTTAGGTATCAATCTCAAGATTAATTATAGCATGATCAATAATATGTGCATATTTTTTGTTCACTATTTTTAAATGTAACAAATATATAAAGTTAACAAAATAACGAAGATAATCCATTTCAACAAATATAGGTGATAGGTTTATCATGAGAAATGAAATGAGGTTATTCTCACAGCAAATCAAGGTATGCTTGATATAAATATACGGATGTAAAATACTGTATAATAAAAGAAAGTACGGTAGAGAAAAATGCGGAGAGGATAAAGAGAAAAATTAGAAGAAAAAAAAATATAATAAAAAATATATTTGATATATATAAAATATGATATAAATTTTTTTAATATCATGAAATACTATGATTTTACTGTGCACATAGTTACCAAACCAGCCCCAAATATATGAAAGTGAGAATCCCACTTCCCACATATCCATTTTATTTTTATTTCGGTACCTCCACATTTTACCAACCAAACGTATTAATATTATTAGTAATTAATCATTTTTAAATTTTCAATGAGTTTATTTTGTCACGATGACTTAGTCATTTAATATATATATATATATATATTTATTCTGCCAAAAAAATGTTTCCAAACTCAATTTTATTTTAATTTTGACATATATGTAGGCATAATTTTTGTGTCATTTTATAAACCCAGTCAATATAAATCTTACATGAATTTATCATATATTAATAGTTTAGTTGAAAAAATATATAGAAAACAATATATATATATATAGCAAAAACTAACCATGGATTGCTAAAAAATGAAATTGTTATACTATTCTATATATTATTATTATCTATTTTAAATAACACAAGGCAGGTTTAGAGTTGAATCCGCGCGCCAACTTGTTTGATTGATAGAAATTTTAATTAATATTAGATATCTTACTTTCAATTATTTAATATATGTGACGTCATTAATTAATATGGATAAAAATTTAGCATTATGGGAGTGAATTTTCAGTATATCCTCTACTTATTTAATGACATTTTTTTATCAATATTAATAGAGATCTAACTTAAACAAATTATAAATTTTTTTTATTAATATTAACAAATAAAAAAATTAGAGTATCAAAATTTTAGTATTTTCTTAATTCCAAACATTCCTCAACCGAATGAGTTGATATATATATATGAGCTATAGTTAACTATCCTTTATTAATTAAACTATCCTATTTTACTTTCGAATAAACTAACTTATTAGTTAAAACATTTACAAAATAAAAGTCCCAATGAAACTTTAACAATCTTCTCCATTTTAATTAAAAAGACTCTTATAATGGAAGCTCCAACCCAAAAAGCTCAACCTCCTCATATAGTGTTCAAGGGCTAGGGATTACTATGTTAAAACTGATATTTCAATTTTCACAAACATCAAAATATTAAATTACACCAAAGTCAAAATTAAGGTGTTGGTTTTTTGAATCGTTGGTCAAATTGTAGATGTAATATAACATATTTTTTAACATCTTTTTAATCAAATATATTTTACTTCTTGTAATGTGATAAAATTATATTTTTGTTCTTATATTTTTATCCACTTTATTCCATCCTCAACTTTTGATATAAGGGTAAAATAGTCATTTTATCACGGGTGAGTCTATGATGCAATTTGTTGCATCATGTAATAGGTAATGTGGCATAATTGTAGTCATTGATGTGATCCAATTACATTGCATGATGTAAAAAATAACAAATGTCACAATCCGATTGGCTGAAATTACATTGTGTGATGCAACAAGTTACATTATAGACTCATTCTTTATACATTTTTATTTCATTCACATCACATTTTTATTTCCCTTCTTATTTTCTCAAATATTTCCTAAAAAAGTAAAGTAAAACTTGAGTTGAAATAAAAAAGAAAAAAGAAAAAAAGAAAACTCTCATCAGTCACTCTTGTCCCATTCTTATGCTTGCTCCCTCATGCTTATTCTCTTTCTCCTAGCACGTTCTCCTCCCCTCCTTCCCAGACCCAAACCCATTCTCATCTCATCAAATATATCAAATATATCAATCCTCCTCTCTCTCTCTCTCTCTCTTCTTCTTCTTCTTCTTCTTCTAGAGATCTGAGAGAGCCAGAGAGAAATTAAACACCCTTACTCCCAAAACCCCCTTCTCACTATTAATCTCACTTTCAAAATGGACATGTATCTTTCAGATTGCTTTCGCATCGATGACCTTCTCAACTTCCCCAACGACGACCTCACCACCTCTTCCTCCTCCTCCACCGATTCCCACCACCACCCGCCGACGCTCCTTCCGCCGCAAAACCCATTTCACCACCAAAACTCCCTCAATAATTACCCTTCTGCCCCTTCCGCCGATTTCACCCCCGATCTATGCCTCCCCGTAATTTCCATCTCTCACTCTCAGTAATTTAGTATATTAGTTACTCTCTCAGCCCCAAAATTTTTTAATATTTTTGATTTTTGATTTTTTGGTTGCAGAACGACGACGTTGCGGAGCTGGAATGGCTCTCGCAGTTCGTAGAAAACTGCTTCCACGACATTCCATCGGGGGGGAGTGAAACGACGACGCTGGTGGGGAATAATACTCCCTCCGCCCTCCGATCCGACACGTCGTTTGGCAAAGCAGCGCGCGGCAAGCGCTCGAGCCCGAAGCCGAAACCCAAAGCGGCGGAGGCGAACGGCGGGTCGTTTTTGGCGGGGGAGGGATCGGGTGTGCGCAGGTGCACCCACTGCGCGTCGGAGAAGACCCCGCAGTGGCGAACCGGGCCGCTGGGGCCCAAGACGCTGTGCAACGCGTGCGGGGTGAGGTTCAAGTCGGGTCGGCTCGTGCCCGAGTACCGACCCGCGTCGAGCCCGACTTTCGTGCTGACTCAGCACTCGAACTCGCACCGGAAGGTGATGGAGCTCCGGAGGCAGAAGGAGATGGTGATGAGGCAGCAGGAGCAGCAGCAACGACAAGGGCACCCGCATGACTATGAAGTTTGCTGACGTGTCAGTTGTTCGGTGTTTCTTTTTTCTTTTTAAATTTTTGCTTTTTTTTTTTTTATTATACAAATGGATGATGAATGAATGAATGAATAATGATGAGGACTTTTTTGCTACTTTTTGAAGGATGATTTTTCCTTTTCATTTATTATGCCTTTTTTATGTGAAAGTGAAGGCTGTACAAAATAAATCAATGCTTCATACATAAACTAAAATTTAAAGGGTTGGTCTATGATGTAACTTGTTATATGTATGCAATATAATTTCGATCGATAGGATTGTGACATGTGAAAAATTGCATTGTATTTCAAGTCATTCTACTCACATGTCACAATCCTATTGATCGAAATCATAGACTCACCCAAATCTAAATGAACAGGGAATCACTCTGGTGGGAGCTCCATATTTATTAAAAGGACAAAACTTACGTTTTTAATATATTTTATAAGATAAAAAATATTTTTATGATTAATTATAGATGAGAAAGTGCAAATGAAGTTTATATGATTGAAAAAATTTTATGATAAAGATATATATAAAAAACTTGATTTATTTATTTATTATTAAAATTATATGATCTTTGGGTCTTTGAATTTGTCACTTTTTCCATATATTATTAATATTTGGGAATGAGCTCCCCTTAACAAGACCCAAATGAATAAGGACTTTCTTGTTACTTTGTAGCATGAATTTTCTCTTTTTCTTTTCTATTTTTTTTGGTTGTGAAAGTGAAGGATTTACATCTTTTAAAGTGTGTAAATTTCGTGATTTTTATTTTTTACAGATAATTTATAAATAAAATAAATTATGGTTTTGCATATGAGATAAAATTTAATTGAATTAGGACTTTCTTAATGCGTACTTAACGGCACTTAAGTGCGTTTTAATCGCATGTTAATAAAAAAAAACAATGTACAAAATTAATAACTATTTTAAATATAAATTCGTTAGCAACTTAATGTACAAAATAAACGCACTTGATAGATATAGTTGCAATTTGTATTGCGCTTTCTAAAGCTTGTTCAGCAATCTTTGTTGCTTTTTTGAGTTTTGAATGCTTTGAGAAAAGTTCATGTGAAGGGAGAAAATGAGGGAGGTTAGAAAAGGAACTCCACGTGATTGATGAAGTTTTAATGTCTTAATTTTAAGTTGGACTTTTCCCAAAAATCTCTAACATATATATGATTTTGAGAGGAACATATTCGAAAAAAAGAAGAGTTTAATAGTTTTATTTTTTTGTTAATTATTAATTTCAATTTTATACATATTATTCTGTTTACTCAATTACCAAGTTCATATATAATATTTGAGTTTCATAAAATTATTATTTATCTTGAAATGGTTAACTCAATTACTCAATTTTAGTTTTTTTTTCTTTGTAAAGTTTGACTAAATGAAACTTATTACCTTCTCATAAAAAAAAACAAAAAAACTGATTACCTTATTTGATTTTGAAATTATATTTATATAAACAACTGAATAAATATTAGCTACTGAATTTGAGTTAACATCTGTCAAGATGGCCGAGTTGGTCTAAGGCGCCAGTTTCAGGTACTGGTCCGAAAGGGCATGGGTTCGAATCCCATTCTTGACAAATTTGTTTTTCCGTTTTGAGAAGTCATTAATTTATTTTGTTTTATAAGAAAATCAAATCAAAACAAATTCTTATATTTTAAAGAGTTTTTATATATTATTATCCAAATGGCTAAAGTATTATTTTGGTCTTCAATGTTTGCATGAAATTTAATGTTAGTTCTCAATGTTTTAAAAGTTTAATGTTGGTTCTCAAAGTTTTATTTTTTGGTCGATTTTGGTCCTCAAGCGTAACACCGTTAACTTTTTTCCATTAAATGATGATGTGGCATGCTTATGTGGCACACCTTCTCTTCTACGTGTCATATTTTAAAGGAGAGAAGATGATGATGTGGCAATGTGGGGTGACGTGTCAGTGATGCGTCATGTCACGTCCTTAAAATATGACACGTAGGGGAGAGGGTGTGCCACATAAGCATGTCACGTCATCATTTAATGACAAAAAGTTAACGGTGCTACGCTCGAGGACCAAAATCGACCAAAAAATAAAACCTTGAGGACAAACATTAAACTTTTGAAACATTAAGGACCAACATTAAACTTCATGCAAACATTAAGGACCAAAATAATACTTTATCCTATCCAAATTTAAATCGTTGATTTTAATGATGACAAACGAACCTTCCTGGCTTCCACCATTATGGAAATCTACACTCATACTTTCTTTTGTTTAGATTATAAGAAAATTAATTTTTTTGGTTAGTGTATATGGAGGGATAGGGATGGCAATGCCACAAAGAAGAAATTTGTAATTTAGAAATAGAACCAATTTTCAAATAAAAAAAAGTTGTCTTATTATTAATATAGATAATATATTGGCTAAAGTATTATTTTGGTCCTTAATGTTTGCATGAAGTTTAATGTTGGTCCTCAAAGTTTTTGTTTTTGGTCGATTTTGGTCTTTGAGCGTAACACCGTTAACTTTTTGCCGTTAAATGATGACGTAGCATGCTTATATGGCACACGCTCTCTCCTACATGTCATATTTTAATGACGTGGCATGACACATCACTGCCACGTCACCCTAGATGATAATGATAATGATTCTGATTAAGGAGAGAAGATGATGATGTGGCAATCTGGGGTGACGTGGCAGTGATGTGTCATGCCACGTCATTAAAATATGACATGTAGGAGAGAAGGTGTGCCATATAAGCATGCCACGTCATCATTTAACGACAAAAAGTTAACGGTGTTACGCTCGAGGACCAAAATCGACCAAAAACAAAAACTTTGAGGACCAACATTAAACTTTTGAAACATTGAGGACCAACATTAAACTTCATATAAACATTGAGGACCAAAATAGACATTTAGACCCTAATATATTTTATAATATACTTATTTATATAAAGAGCATATTATGGGCCGTTTGGTCAAGCTATGAAAACTAGTGATTTTTAAATGACTTCTTTTCAAATAGAGTTTGAGAAGAAGTGCTGTGAGAGAGAAGCAATTTGTGTTTGGCAAACTGAGTTGAGAAGTGTTTTTTTTTAAAAAATTTGTATTTAAAAAATTTATATTGAAAAGTGCTTTTGAGTGTAAAATTACCAAGAAGGGTATATGTAGATTTAAGTGTTATTAATATTAATTAAATAGATAAATTATATAAATATTTATTATTATTGAGTTTTATTACCCAATAAATATAAAATAATAATTAGTTTATTAATTTAATAAAGTATTAATGAAAAAATTATTAATTTTAGTTTATATAATTTTTTATTTATGATTATTATTTTTTATTAAATATTTATTAATTAATCCAAATAAAAACTAATTATAAAATGGAAATGGGTGTATGGTGTAAAAAGGGATAAAATGGAAATTTTAAAATGTTAGTAAGGGCATTTTTGTCTTAAAATAATTAAATTTTAACTTCTGCTTTTGGTTAGTAGCAGAAGTCCCAATTTCTAGCTTTTACTTAAAATTGAAAAACTACTTCTACTACAACTCAGAAGCACTTCTAGGTAATTTGTCAAACCCGCCATTTTAAGAAAATAAGCGTCTCCTGAGTGAAAAAAACACTTGGCCAAATAGCCTCTAAGTGTTAAACCCAACATTTGATACAAGCTTGTCAAAATCTAGATTTTAGGTAAAATCGTAGAAGGGAGGGTAAAATCGTATCGTAAAATCGTAAGAGTTTACTTATGACAAAATCGTATGAATTTATCAACATATATACACACACCTAACTATTATATCTTAGTTACATAAAAAAAATTAAATATATATAATTCAATATCTATAATTACTACATTTTCAACTAAGCTCGTCAATTCGTTTGATTAATTTTAACTACTACAATTACTACCACCATCATCAACACTTGGTACTTCATTCCTAATGTTATGTAAACTCAAACACATACATGATTTGAAGTACTACTAACTCATATATCATCAACATTAAAACCTAAGAATGGGAAGGGAATGAGTTATGCGGGGTAGGGGAGTTTGGGTCTGAACATTAGGTTTTACGAAAATAGGTGGGTTTTTTTTAGTTGGGACAAGTTATGAATATCTACACAAACATACCGATTTTTTGTAAAAAAAAAAATCCGTATGAACTTTTTTTTTGGGTTGCGGTGAAATCGTAGAATCACTAGTAAAATCGAAATTTCATGAGATTTTACCTGATTTCACCGATTATACCGTGATTTTGCACCAACATGATTTTGTACAAGATTTAACAAGATTTGAGAATGTAAAATCGTAAAATCGTAAGATTTTAAAATTTAACTATAGATTTTAACAACCATGATTTGATAGTCATGTGAAGTTTAAAATAATATATTAATCTCACTCTTTGATCTAATTTTAACGTTTTAAAATAATTAATTTCATCTTGGTCAAATATCTATTTTGGTCCTATATGTTTCACCCAAGTTTTAAATTGGTCCTTTATCTTTTAAAAGTTTTATATTGGTCCTCTATGTTTCCCAAAAGTTTTATATTTGTCCTTCAGGTTTCATTAAAGTTCTATATTGGTCCTTTATGTTTCATTGAAATTCTATATTGGTCCTTTACGTTTCATTGAAGTTTTATATTAGTCCTTTATGTTTCATTAAAGTTTCATATTGGTCATCTCAGCATGGTTTTATTTTTGACTTAAACGACGTCGTTTGGGTGTTTTTTGTGTGTCTAAAGCCACGTCAGCTATCTGATACACGTAGGAGAGATTATGTGTCCACCTCAGCACGTCAGGTCAGCAGTTAACTTAAGAAATTGATGGATTTGGATGGAAGGACCAATTTAGAACTTCTGGGAAACATAAAGGACTAATTTAAACTTTTTGAAACATAAAGGACCAATATAAAACTTCGTGTAAACATAAAGGACCAATTTAGGTTTTCACCTTTCATCTTTTATATATATATATATAAATTTTCGGATATACTTTAAGTGCAATTGAATACAAAGTTGTACTAATTTACATTTATGATTTATTATCAAATCAAGCTATTGAATAAAGGATGGGCAACATACATACATATAACAATTTTTATCCCCTAAAAAATGGGCACACGCAACGTCATTAGTTAACCGAAACAATTAATAGTGTTAAGTAAAATAACTTATTTAAAATAATTTATAAAGATAGATGATTAATTTAAAATTTTAAAAAAATAAAGAATCAATATATAATTAATAAAAAGAAAAAAAAATCAAAATAAATATTTAACCAAAAAAATACAAATGAAATGTTCTCATAATAAATACACAGATAAAATTTGGGTAGCATTCATCAGTTCACTAACAATTCATAGAAAGGCCCAACCCAGTTACAACCCATTAGTGAATTGCCTCAAATGCCCTCCCTAAGGCCTAAATCCCTAATCTCTCAACTCAACGCTCTGAAACAACGATCGAAAGGTTGAAGCAGAAGAATCAATAAACGAAGCGTTTTGAAGGTGATTGTTGAATTCTCTCTTCTCAGGCTCTCTCGCATAGGAACAACAAGGGTAAAATTGTGTGTGATTTTTTTCTCTTTTCAATTCTCTCCCATAACTTACATGATCAGTAATAATCTTGCTGTGATTATTGAGTATTTGTATGAATTTCTATGATTAGGTTATGTTCGTTGAGTTAAATTCTTGTGCCTGAATTTCTTTTTAAATGACTATTGGACTCTGTAGTTTTTGAAAGGTGGTTCAAAGTTTTTTTTTTTTTTTTTGCATGATATGCGTCGCTGCCATTTATGATTTGTTTGACTCCTCTGTGTTTTTCCCATTTTCCTTAGTTGTGATTTTGTATTTGATTGACTATATTGAAAAATTCATGGTAGTTTTTTTTTTCTTAGCATTCTAACAATTTAATTGATTATTTAAGTAAATAGTTACCCGAAAAGTTCTTATTTCTGTGTATTCATTGTTCACTTCCTCTCCTTCTAGAATGCATGTTATATTCTCAAATGGCTTTCATCAATTCAATATTCTTTTTTCTTCCTGGTTTGATTTGAAAATGATATTTTCTTTTTTCAAATTCATTATCCACTTTAGCTTTATCACCCAAATTGGCAGAGCAATGCTCATTATCATATAGGCTTGTGTATTTGTAAAGGAAAAATTGGAAATTCTTATTCATGTATTCATGTTTCCTGTTACTAAAGGGAGCAATAAGATGCCATACTAGCATGCCATCAATCAATGTTTGAATTCAGTTTAGATGTCCCAATACCCTTTTTGGTGCTTTCATCTGTTCTAACAATTGGATCATTACACTTTAATATGAATGAATCTCCTAATTTTCTGTACTTGCATCAGTGGGAGCATAATTGTGATGCTAACTTTTTAATTGCTCCCTTCCATGCCAAGATGGCCGGGCTTTTAGGATATAGTGGCCTTGCACCCAAGACAAAGAATTTGGTAGTGGCTGGAGGCTTGACAGCTTTTGTCTTCGGGGTGTACTACTACACCATGAGGGCTGTTGGAGGTACAGATGAACTGCAGGTAGCAATAGATACGTTTGAACAAGAGAAGAGCAAGAAAGGGGCTGAGCCAAACATTCCATCAAAGGCTTAAATCTTCTTGCTTTTGTAGCGTCTACAATACTTTGTGGGTATTTTTGTCGTAGGATTAAGGTTTTATTTCTTACATGCTTTGCCACTTCTCTTTCCAACATGAGAATATGAAATGAAAATTTCAATAAAGTAGTTAAAAAGTTTCAACCAGCTTTTTGTATGATTACTGAGTGATAGTAGAGGAAAGTATACTGAGAATTCATTTGTGATAATTGAACACAAAAATTTGGATCATAATTCATGTAAGATAATTGCCGTATTGGCACATAAGGAGTTAGGAATAATTGTCACTGCTAACAAAATTCATGTTTTGTCTAACCCACAATGAGCTGACCCTTGTGACTTGAGCTGGCTCATATTGACAATTCTAGCGAAGAAACCCTTTAGCTCACCTTTTAATCTTTTGGTATATAGTTTTCTCTCCTACTAACATACAAAGAGTATGTTTGGTTAGGGGATTTTTTCCTATATGTTTTCATGTCCTCCTTCCGTGGTGACTTGCCATTAGCTTCATCTGTTAGGTCACCATTCTCAGAAATAGGTTGAGTGGAGAAGCATTTTGCTACGGGGGCAATAGAAGTCAGGATGTGGCTAATGTGTATTGTTTAATCTGAAAACTAAATTGGAAAGGACTTTTAAGGATTAACTATGTGCTTTGTGTAAATTTTATTTTGATAAGGCCAAAACAAACCAAACAGTTCTAAAACCATAGTAGTATACTAGGCTTTTCATATAATTTATTTGTTGTTTGATCTCATATTCTCATGTAAGAATGCTGCATGTGTATATAATCAATGTATATTGTGTGTATAATTATGTCCTTTGTTATGCATGGTTGAAAGGTAATCAAGATCGAGATTTTAAGTAGAATCGGTAGAGGTATAAGATAGATCGAATCGTAAGATCGGATCGAGGATCGTAATATCCTATCAATTTTAAAAAATAATTAATCTATATATTTAATATATCACAATTTCATACTATTTTCATAAATTAGTTCATAAGTCACCAAAGTGACAGTATCTATACATTAATTCAACAAACAAAATATCAAAATTCATAGTCATAAATATCTAGGACAAAAGTTGCGTTTTGGACCTTTGTTTTTTTTAAATTAACATATATGATCTTATGATCTTTTTTTACGATTTTACGATCCTTTCTTACGATCTTACGATCAAGATCGCGATCTTATTTTGATCTTGTAATTTTTCGATCCTAAGCACGATTCAGATCGAAATTACGATACAAGATCGCGATCTTAAACGATCTTACGATCTAGATCGCGATCTTGATTATCAGGTTGTACATTATTTTTGTAGTGTTGTGTAATGTTGAGCATGATGTGATGTGTTTGATGCTGTGTAGTTATAAGGTTGTCAGATGTGCAAGATTAGGCATGATGTGTTTGGTGTATACTTTTTTTCGTAGAGCCAATCTATTTTTATCCCTTGTTATGAAAAATCAAGAATTCCCAAAACTAATCACCAATTGAAGGAATTTATTGTAGATGGGTCACCATTATGTATAAACTAACAGTAAATGTAAATGTGTTTTAAGCTATACCATCTGAACTTATTTGCACTGCGCACTAACAAAGCTGGGATTTCTTTTTCGTTAAAGGAAGTTCTTATCACTGATAACTATTCACTCCTCTTTCTAGTACCTTTGAGTTCAGTTTTCCTTTTTTCTCGAAACTAAAGGTACTTAAAAGTCTATTGGGCTCTTCCTTATCTGGTTTGAGTTAGCAGATATTCCATAATAAGTGTAGAGTTCTTGATTTTTCTATATACAATATTTGGATTAGAGACTTTATTTAAAAAAATAGAGTATTTACTACAGCCATCTAAAGTTGGTTTGAGTTTCGTTTTCTTTATAGCTATCAACAATTACTTGTTTCAATATTTTTTTAGTCTACAACAAGTTGTATCATGCAATGCAATTTTAGTCAATAGGATTGTGACACTTGTTATTTTGTTGCATTATGCAATACAATTGGATTACATCAATGGCTACAATTGTGCCACATAACCCATTGCATGATGCAACTAGGCTCACCCATTTTTTTTAATAGGTAAATTACCCCAAAAAAATAATACATATTCCAAAAGAATAAGTAAAACAGCAAAGACTTGATAAAGAGAGATCTGCTCTAGTTATTCTCATAATCAAGGTTGGAATCAAATTAATGTATAAAAATCACGTGAAATTTTCAATAAAGGAAACGTGTAAACAGAAGTCGACAATCTTATAACACAAGCTACACATAGTACTTCAGAAAAAAAATTTCAAGTGTACTTTTGATCGTAATGGCAAGTACATAGGAATACATTAAAATGAGCATCTCATCACCACAAATGGGTAATATATTTGTTTTAATGTTACGGTAAGATTGAATAGTAATGCAACAAGAATTTTGCATTTCTATCATTATATTTAAGTCTGTTATCTCACCGTAACCTTAAAAGCAAATATTTTTGAGATATTATATATACAGGGAATAATGAAATTTAGAAAGAGAATGTGAGAATCTGCTTTTTCTTCCTTGGCTAATTAATAGATTATGAATTTAACACTCAGAGACTCCTGAAGCCTCTGCAACTGCAAGTGTGTGATTCTGAGAGATTTGAAGCTGCTGTGATTTTCTCAATTGTTTTTCTCCTCAAATTTTTCTTCTTTTTCTCTGCTTTCTGCTTTAGCAAGCTTATTGTCTTCTGGGTCATTGCTGAAAGCTTGAGTTGTTTTATCTCTAGCTTGTTCTGCAAAAGTACAACAGAAATTATTATTATTATTATTATTATTATTATTATATTCTTTCTGAAGCAATAGACAGTAGCTTATTTTGAAAAGCACAAGCAGTTTTTTTAAAAAGAACTTCTAAAACATAAATGCCCTCATTTAAATAAGAAAAACACAAATAGTATCTCAAATTTTAAAAAAATCACTGAATTGCTTGTTACAAGATTTGCTAATATAGGGATTTTAAAAGGAATTGTAAATTACTTTTAAGTCTGAAATATTCTACTTGTCTCAATTTAGACTTTGAATCATAAAAATACCAAATTTAATTCTTAAAATGTTATATGTATTGCAATTTCTTCTTTGTAAAAAAAAAAGCAAAAATATGAAATGCAAGGTTGAAATTGTGACAAAAGATATTAAATTTGGCATTTTCATGCTTTAAGGACTAAATCAAAAAAAAAAATTTTAGGGACTAAATTTGATATTTTCATAATTTAGGAACTAAATTAAAACAAATAAAATCTTTCATAAACCAAAATAGTATTTTACCGTTAGAAAAGCAAAAATTTTGCAGGTGATAAGACAACCCTTGAGAATGATGTGTTGTGCATACATATATATATACCTTAAGTTTCTTCATCTTTTCCATAGCTATCCTGGTTTGCTCCAATTCCCAGTCATCTATGGCGGCTTCCTTTATTCTCATCCTACCAAATGATCATAATTCCCTTGTTAGTTCATCACAACAAAACACCCACGTAAACGTTAAATTATACTTTTTGCCCCATAATTTTGAATAATTCTCTGATCACCCACACCTGTCCATGAGTTGAACATGTTTGGCTCTCTTCCACGAATCTCTTTCAGCTTCCAGCTTCTGCATTTCCACCTCATTCAAGAAGGCATTGTAAGGTTTTGGTCTGCTCATCACCAACCTTCTTTCAGTGCATCCAGATTTAGATTTAGAGGCGAGACGACTCTGACCTTCATATACAGTAAAATTGCTATCTTCTTTAACTGAAGAAGGCAATGTCATACTGTAAACTCCATGCTCAAGAAAGGTCTTGCACATTGATGACATACTCAATTTGTCATCTTCTTCTTCTTCCTCATCATCACATGAACGATTATAATAATATTTGGTCTGGAAATTCTTGCAGGGTTTGCAAAATTTATTTGCATTCTCCAACCATTCATCTATGTCACAGAAGCTTGACGAGGAACAGTTGTTATCCTCATCCTCATTCTCAATCTCAATATTGCAGCAAGTTCCAAAGCTCTGAAAATTCAAATTCAAACATATATATTGGTGTGAGTTCCTCTTCCTCATTTTAGCTAGTAAAAGGGTTTAATTATTCTTGTGGTTCCTGTAGTTTCACTCAATTTATAATTGAGTCCTTATAATTTAAATTATTTCTAATTTAGTCCCTAAGCTAAAATTTTTGTCAACATTTAGTTAAATTTGGATGATATGCTAAGCTTTACTTAAGTCAAGTCAATTCACTCATATCACCTAACATAAATTACATTTCATATGTTCTAAGTTATTTTTAAATCATTATTTATTTATTTTCTCTTATTTATTAACATAAATCATATATATATATATTTAAAGAGCTAAAATATTATATGTGAGTAATATTAAAAAATTTAATATAATTTTTCAACAAAAATTGGAATTTTTTTTTTAAATATAGGAACTCAATTACAAACTTTTAAACTACAGGGATCCAATTAAAAATTAAGTAAAAGAATAGGGACTACAAGAGTAATTTAACCTAGCTAGCAAAAATGAAACAAAAAAAATCATAGTAATTATGTGAGGGGAAAAAAACAGAAAATCAGTGAACATCCCCCAAGAAGCATAGAATCGAATCAAAATGTGGGGTTTATATATTGCAGTAATTATCGAATCTTCAGTAGTATTAAGATATATGCTTGTTCTTAATTAATCAGAATTGAGACTCGAGGGGCATTGATTAATTAGGCAAGATTCTTGCTATTTACTAAGTACTAACTATTCCATTCCATCAAAGAGCTCAAGAAACACGAAGAAGAACAAAAGCAGAGGGTTCTAGAAAATTCCACTCCGGAACAAGAATCACGAAACGAAACGACGGCATTTCTTGAAGGAGGAAAATAAGGCAGAGAGAAATCGACGGTGGGCGCGTACCTGGTTAATGGAAGAGGAGGGGAATTCGGAGGCAATCTCAGAGTAGAAAACCTCAGAACCGCCGTGGCTGCAAATCGGAGAGGGAGATTCGGGAAGAAGAGCGAATTGGGCGACACAGGCGGCATCTCGGAATTGTTGGATTCTGGTCTTGGCAGTTATTGCTGAACAGAAATAATGCCGTGGAAGTGATGAAGAAGAAGGAGAGGACTCGGTGTGGTTCATGGTGCGATGAGAGCGATAATCTTGAATGTGAGAGTTGTGGAGAGGGTGGTTTCTTGCACTCTTCTCTCTGCACATTCTTCTTCTTCTCTGTTTGAGATCACTAATATATTAAAGTGACGCGAACTTTAAACACTGGGTTGTTAATGTATTATTCTTAACTTATAGTATACTATCATGTCACATTGACATATTATTGTGAAGAAATAATTTTAAAAAATATATATATATTGGACAAAAATGTTATTTTTTAAAATTGGAGGTAAATACAAAATTTTTTCTTTAAAATAATGAGGCAATATAACATGATAGTACAAGTAACACGTTAACGATATCGGATCGATATTTAACGGTCACACCATATAACATCCATTGTATGTTTCTATTGACATGACCTTCAAATACAAGGTATTTCAATTGTTTCATAGTAGTTGGGTTGGGGGTCATGGTGGTGGGATTAAGGGTCGGTTTGGGATTATTTTTAAAAATTGTTTCTTTTTAAATAGAGTTTGAGAAATGTGCTGTGAGAGAGAAGCAATTTGTGTTTAACAAAGTGAATTGAAGAATACTTTTCTAAAACAATTTGTGTTTGACTAATTTGTATTATAAAGTGCTTTTGAATGTAAAATTACCAAGAAATTAAAGGCATATATAAATTTAAGTGTTTTTAATATTATTAAATAGATTAACTGTATAAATATTTATTATTGTTAATTTTATTATACAAATAAATATAAAATGTTAATTAGTTTATTAATGTAATAAAATTTTAATAAAAAATATTAATTTTAATTAATATAATTTTTTTATTTATTATTTTTATTAAATATTTATTAATTTTATTCAAATAAAAAATTAATTATTATTATTTTGATAAATTATTTTTATCATTGTCTTTATTAATTAAATGAGAATTTTAAAATGTTATTAAGGATATTTTTGTTTTAAAATAATTAAATTTAGCTTCTATTTTTGACTAGTAGAAGGTCCAATTTTTAACTTCTACTTAAAATTTCTATTACGATTGATCAAAAGTACTTTCAGATAATTTGTCAAATATTTTATTTGAAGAAAATAAACGTAGTTTTTAAAAAAATAAGTACATCTAAGACCAAAAATAAGCCGAGCTAACTCTAAGAAGACCTATAAATCTATAGCTGAAATTTTTATTGGCCAGAATCACATAAGGACGTTGAGCAGTGGAAGAGGATCCTCTATATTGAGGGGTGGGAAGTGCGCTTACAGTGCGGACAAACGCTGTCGTTTCAGCAATCTTTTTCTTTTTTTTTTAATATGCTAAACTTATTAAAAAATAGGCCAAATTACTCTTTTGGTCCTCAACGTTTGCACTAAGTTTAATATTGGTCCTCAACGTTTCAAGAAGTTATTTTAGGTCCTCAACGTTTTTTTCTGGTTAAAATTGGTCCTCCAGCGTAACTCCGTCGGATTTTTTTTATTAAATGCTGACGTTGAAGGTTTATGTGGCACACTCTCTCTCCTACGTGTCATATTTGGATGATATGACACCCTCTCTCACTCCAATTCAACAAAATGATGCCGTTTTGCATCACTTCTCTCTCACTCCAACTCAACTGAGTCGAAGTGAGAGAGAGTGTCATATCATCCAAATATGACATGTAGGAGAAAGGGTGTGCCACATAAGTCTTCCAAGTCAGTATTTAACAAAAAAAACCAGACGGAGTTACGCTGGAGGACCAATTTTGACCCCCAAAAAAAACGTTGAGGACCTAAAATAACTTTTTGAAACGTTGAGGATCAATATTAAACTTAGTGCAAACGTTGAGGACCAAAAGAGTAATTTGGCCTAAAAAATATATATATGCTAATGTAACAAGTGGTGCTACAATTAGGAGGTAATTTAGTTTTTTTTTTTGGATAAAACAGGAGGTAATTTAGTATACAGATTTTAAAAAAATACTTATAAATATGAGCTAGAATATATTATAATTTTGTGTTTGGTTCTATTTAGATTAAAAAGAGTCTCATAAATCTTTAGAGGTCTTAAAGCGAGGCAATCCAACTCATGTGGGTTGTTAAGGATAACAATGGGTAGGTACCCAGTCATTTCGTTACTATTCGCATATGAATCTTCCCAATACATTTAATACCCTAACTCGAATTGAATCCAAAAAAAATATCATTTTTAATATTCGCATTTAAAATCATCTAATATTTGAAATACCAAAAGAAAGTAATGGTATTGAATATTGGATACCCTATAATTATGTAAACTATACGATATCCAATACCCAATATCTACCCAATAAATAAATAGTTATAAAAATAATATTTTAAAGTTAAAAAATACATAATTATTATAAATAATAATATTTAAAATACAAAATTTTATTTAATAATATATATTATATTTTATAATATATATTGTTTAGATATTGGATATTGAGTACCTTATCCGCTCATTCATTTCGGATGATATAGGGTACCAGAAACCAATATCCGCATCCACCCAATACTTAATGAATAGTTATATTTTACTACTCGTATTCTATCTGATATCTGTTGGATATCAAAAAAAAATTTTAGACGAATACCACCGGAAATCCATTTTCTAGATACTCATTGCTATCCTTATGGGTTGTCTCACCATGGATTGTGGGTAAAATGGGTTGACTCACATTTCAAGTGAGCCAAAAAATGCCAAGCCAACTCACTTAACTCACCTATATTTTAAAATATATATATATATATATATCAAAATTTTGATTTATTTATTTTTATATAATTTCTTTTAATTCTAGTCTCTAGACAACAAAATCTTATTTTATTTTCATCTCATTTATTTTTATTTTCTTTTCCCATCAAAACAATTTTCCTGCAATCAAAGACACATAAATTTATTTTATTTTTTAAATGCATGATTGAAATTTTTAGTAGTAAGTTAGCAATAAATTATTAAAATTTTTCTCAGAAAAAAAAATAATTTACATGACCATTAATTCCCTCAATACAACTCCAATATCATGTTTTAATATGTTTTTTAAAAAGAAATGGGGAAAGAAATGAGGAGGGAATGGGTAGGGTCCACTGGGTCTCACCTACTTTTTCACTTTTTCATTTCCATTAACTTTAATAAAAAAGAAAAAAATACAAAATATCTATTATACCCTTTGATTTTGACACAATCATAACTTTCTTTTCTTTTTATTATTTTAATATAAGGGACAAAATTGTAATTTTATTACATTCCCATTCTCAATTCTTTCTACTAAACACATCAAATGCATTCCCTCTCCCTCTCCCTTTCCCTTTCCATTTCTGCATAAAGAACATGCCCTAAAAGTAGGAGAAGAAGCGCACCGCACTGCGCACTTGACGTTTACACCGCAGAGGATCTTCTTCCTTGAGCAGTATATTTAATTTACAACCTCTTGTTATTCCTAAATGGCCATGGGAGGATGTGACGAGAGGTGTCAAATGGGCAAACCTGCTTCGTACGGGTTGATCTGTCACAGGTCATGGGTTAAATGGGCCAATCCGCACGGGTTAAATTTTTATGGGTTGAGAAAATACCAGCCCGACTCGTATATGTGTGGGTTGTGGATTAAATGGGTCAATTTTATTATATTTTTAGCAAATTTTTTAATTTTTTTTTCTAATTTCTAAAAGGGTAAATGAGGAGAATATACTTATGGGTATAATTTTTTTTTGGTAAAGAGTGCAAATTATAGTACTAGAGATACATAAAAACATTGCCAATAATCCCAATCCAAGACTAACAAAAGAAAAAACTAAAGCATCAAAATAGTAAATTAGTAATACATCAAAAATTCAAAATAGTGCATCGAACAAGGATCACCTAAAGCCAACATAGACTGAACTATATATACTAAAGCAACAAGATTATCGAAAGAAAAAACTAAAGCATAATGGTAAGCATCATCATTCATCAACTAAGTAACCTCCCTAATTTCTCTTTCCCTTCCAAGACGTTAGAGATCCAATAAAATGGATAAGTAAAGAAAAAGAAGGCCCTACAATGAGATCTCATGTTAGAGAGAATTAATTAATTAAATATAATCTATGAAATTAATAAATTAAAGCATCATCAACAAACTGCATATATTTCCACACAAATTATTTCATCTATAATGCATTTTTAATCTTCATCTTCATCTTCTTCCTCAATAATAATACAATAATTTGAATCTTGTTTAAAAAATTTGAACTCATTTAAAGTTGAATTATCATTTTCATCTCCATCATCACAAACAATAAAAATAAAATATTCATTATGGTTAATATAGGGTTACAATTAAAATTTTTAACTTTACTTTCTTCATTTAAAAAATAAATAAATAATAAAAAATGGGTTATCCATACAAAATGGGTTAAACAGCCCGGGTCACTTTTTTTACGAGTTTATTTCTTATCAATTCAATCTGCTCAAATTTACGGGTAAATAGGTTCGAACCCGTTTTAACAGCTCTAGATGTGACCGTGGATTTCATTCTTAAAAAGAAGGCTCTCACACTCATGTTGCTATTTTGGTGGTTGTTGAGCATTTAATCAGGAACATTTCATTATTGTAAAAGATATTGCGTTCTTTTTGGTTTTCTATATGTATTTTACCATTAGAGACAATCATGTTCGAGTTAATTGATGTCTTATAACGAGATAAAGTTCTCCTAACAAAAGTTTTTTCATACACAAGACTCGAATCCGAGACCTTATTTAAAGAAAAAGAGTAACTATCACTCAAATCAACCACCTATTGGTAGGTATCGTGTTTCTTTATGCATGAATTATGGTTATTTCAATTTAAATTTCACTATTGATGAAGGGAAAAAAAAACTGCGGAGATTATTATGGAAATTTGACTACTTTCTGTAAGGAAAAGGAAAAGGAAATTTTATTAACATGTCTATATTCCACTTTAACAAATTGCTTCATTAACTCAATTCCCTGACCTAGTCAATCAATATCAATCAATCAATATACATATAAAAGTTATAACACTTGCATTGCAGCTAATGTCACATCAGCATCAAATAATGGCTTCGTCATCCTTTTCATTTCATTATTTAATTTACTCTCTCTCCCATACATAACCATCAAATAATGGCTTCGTCATCGGCAAATCAATCTAACCAAAGGTATTTATTTGAGGTAAAATATTATTTAGTCCTTGAATTATTGGTTAAATTATTATTTAGTCCCTAAATTTATCAAAAATACTATTTAGTCCCTGAAATGTTTAACTATGTCAACTATTTAGTCCCCGAATTTGACAAAAATACTATTTAGTCCCCGAATTTGTAACTTTGTCAACTATTTAATCCCCAAACTTGACAAAAATACTATTTAATCATCGAATTTGTAACTCTGTCAATTATAACAGGTAACAGTCAGGAAACTAAATAGTTGATAGAGTTGCAAATTCGATGATTAAATAGTATTTTTGCTAGTTTGGGGACTAAATAGTTGACATAGTTACAAACTCGGGGACTAAATAGTATTTTTGTCAAATTTGAGGACTAAATAGTTGACATAATTAAACATTTCGGGGACTAAATAGTATTTTTGATAAATTCGAGGATTAAATAGTAGTTTGACCAACAATTCAGGGACTAAATAGTATTTTGCCTCTATTTATTTTTATGCTCCTATAACTTCCTCTCTTAATTTGTTGTTAATTTATAAGATATCCCAAATTAATTAAATTTGTTTCCTTTTTGATGATTCCAGTTCGAACATGGAAGAAGACGAAGGAAAACAAGTGAGACGATCTCTTTCGCCCACTTGACACTTTCATAACGCTTCTCATTCCTACATTAGCTGCATGTGTTCCTTCAACTTCTATACAATTCCAACAAGGACACTTCCCCATAATCATAGTTCTCTATGCCATGGCCATCATCGCTCAACTCTTGGAACTCTCGTAGGAGTATTGCTTCTCCTAATATTACTCCCATGCTTCGGCATATTCATACTTACTATATGGCTTTTGTTTCTGGGGGTGGCTCTATTCAGGTTTTACCAAAAAATTAAAGGATGGTTTGGTCGTCACACCAATCACCCTGCGCCTACCAATCATAATACCAGTACAAATCATGTCCTTGAGCTTGCTCCTCCTTCACATACTACTTAGGTAAGGTTTGTAATTAATTGCAAAGTTTTGTTTTAACTAATTAATAATGTAATCTTAGAAACATACATACATACATACATGTCTCCAATCATTTTGGTCATTGTGAGGTGAAAAAATCGGGAGTCACAACCAAAATTTACCCAAAACATTTAAAAACAAAAAAGAGTTTACAAAATAGATTGTAAGAAAATGGAAACAGTGAGAAAGGCTAATATTTAGAAAAAGTAGTCTCTGAATCAAGGATCTATTTGAGGTATTGTTAAGTTGTAAAATGTGCGTATTTTCACTATGAATTAATCTCTTAATTAATTAATACTTTTTATATAGAAATTGAGTTCATGGTGCTGTATTTTGAATTTGTGCATATCAAGTAGATGGAACTTAGTTTTTGTGGTTTTTATGCAGATTTTGTTCTTTCAGATAGGTTTCTAAGTCGTGGGCACACCTTAAGTTGCTTTCTGAACTTTGCAGTAGAGTTGGAAAGTATATAGATATGGGTTTTCTCTCTCTTAAGGAATATGAATTTTTAGGTCTAGAAGTATACTCTATCATCATAGGACTCTTTTTGGGTTAGACCCATTAGAATTAGTGAGATCAATTGCAAAAAGTGTATTTAGATAAAAATAGGGTAACAACACAGGGAACACCCTTCACTTTTCCATTTTCTCTCTTGAAAACCCTAAGTATTCTCCATCTTCTTTGGGGAGGCTGAGCATAGAAGGCCGTGGCTAAGGAGGAAGCTTATACATTCAGGGATTTTCTTCTTACTTTGTATTGATTCTCTTGCTTTGTTTATTGTGAATGATGATTTGTAGATAAAATTTTCATCTAGTTAAGGAGTAGTTGTTCATTCAATGTCTATCAAATGTGTGAGATGTGCCTTGCTATGAATTTTCTTCCTTCTCTTTTACAATATTTCCTTGTTTCAGATTTTATTGTTTGATTTTCATTAGGTAGATAAATAAAAAGCTCCATTGTTTATTTTGCTTGATGATTTCTTGCCAATCGTCTCTATCGGATACCTAATAGTTCGAATGAGTTGATAAAAGTGGTGATTAATATAGAAAAAAATATTGCTTAATGATTTTCTTATATTAAGGAACTAAGACTCAAAATATTTAGGCTACACGCTTGTGAGTTTCAAATATCTTGCATCAATTACATTTCTTAATTAAATTAAACTTAATGCTATCAATTAATTGCATTCTAGATGCATGCTCGGGGTAGTTAGTTGGTTAGGGTGGGATTATAGAGCTCTTTCTAACCCACTAAATTAGAAGAAATTTTGATAGTTAGTGGTTATTAACTAGTATAGTCAATATGTTATAAAGAGAGTGAAAATATCTATCGATGAACACCTTGAAAAGATATCGAATTGAGTCTATTTGAAGTATATATAGGAAAGGTATCTACCCTTAAAATGATTATATAACTTGTTTTGACCTAATATAATCAAATTTCTAATTCTACTTTTCCATAGAAGACATCCATATGATAATTAGTGAAATACGAAGACTTGACCTAAGGCCTATATATCTCTAACAGATCAAAAGTCTACATAGTTTGGTGGCAATCTATGAGTGTAAGAATAGAAGTACTAGGGAGAAAGATTTCTCTCTAGCTAAGTACTCGTGCACTTTGTGCCTCAAGAGGGAGGTTCCTAGCTCCCTAGGCACACATATCTACCATGCAAATTACAGAATAGCATGCATGCAATATAATGAAGCCATTAAATAAGAATGAAGGTGTAAGAGAAACAACAAGTATTTGCAGTAGGCAGTGGCGACTCAACACGAAATCACAGGGATGAAAAACAAGTTAGAGATTATGAGAATGGAGACTTTGCTTTGATAGTTTGCGACTCATGGAGGGAAGGAAATTTCTTACACACATAATATGTATATACATCATCAACCAATCATTTTGAAACAAATCATCAACCTCTTATTTGGTGTTGTGCATATTATGTGTGTGTAAGAATTTCTCGGGAGGGAATGAGAATGTGATTTGAATGTGATGTGAATGGAATAAAAATTGGTAAAATAATTATTTTACTTTTATATTATAAGCAAAAATAGAATAAAAGTGAGTAAAAAAGTAAAAACAAAAATATAATTTTATCATATTACAAAATATAAAGTTTATTTGGTATGTTGGATTACCTTTAACTTTAATTACCTCTTAAAATCCACTTACTTATAAACATGCCCTAAGTTTTAAAGTGGATCCAAGACAAAATAAAGTGTCTACAATCATTTAATTAATTAATGCTCATAAGAAGTTACCCATTATCCTATTCAACAATTGAAAAAAAGTAACACATATTTACAAATTAAACATCGTCAATAATGTAGTAGTTATTAATTTTTCATATATCTCAGTAGGGTTTTGCTAACAAGTGCTCTTAGGGTACTCTTTAAGGTTTCCCTTCAACCAATGAGTGTCTTAAAACATGTGTTGGTTGACTTTTCACTAACTTCAAAAAGATTAATTCCTTCTCCACCAATCAAAGGAAACCTTGTTAGATAAACCCATCTCAGGAAGTGAAGAATCAAATTGATTGGAAGTTAATATTGTATGAATTAAATTGTGACAATTTTATTTTTAAAGACCAAATTGAAAGAACCTACATCTTATATATAAGGACTAAATAATTAAGTTATAAAATTGTTATTTTTGGGTTTTCAATGAGTATTTGCTATTGTCATTATATTTGATTGACTGCTTGAGTAATCCTAAAGGAATAAAACTTTTTACTATAATTAATCATAAAAGTAACGAGTAAACTATTAATTTATTAAGGTGATAGCTAGCTAAAAAGAAGACATAACTTTGAATTTTAAAAAATATACTTAGGGTGTGTTTGGATTAATTAGGAGTTTGGTTAACCTTAATACTGTGTTTGGATTAATAAGGAGTTTGGTGGGAAAAGAATGAGAAGATGATCTAATAATATTTCTCTTGTTTGGTTTTTTAAACTTAACTAGATTGTGACCGTGCTTTGCACGGCATGTTTCTATTCAATTTATTTTAAAGGTTTGAAAATTATATTAATTAATAATTATATTCAATATTTACTTATATACCTATAAAAATATTATACTAATATATAATTAAATTTTAAAAATTATTTATAAATATCTAATTGGAGATTAACATCAAATACTAATTGTCTTAAATATGGGGAGATTTTTTAAGAAAAGCAATTGAATATTTTCTTGAGAACAACATAGAGAAAATTTTAGAAATGAAGAATTTATTTGTTTTCTAACCCTTCTGTCGTACCACACTTTTGCACCACATAAAACACATTACATGTCTTTTTATTGCAATCTCTTTTTATTATGCAAATTAAAAGGCAATGAAAAATAATGTGATTGAAAAAATATAAAAATTGAACTAACATAGCGTTGTACAAAATATATTTAATTTAGTTCAATTCAAAATTCAAATTCATAATCATTTTTTTCTTTTACTATTTCGTTTTCTACTAAATAAATTTAGATAAAATTCCATCAATTGCAAAAGAGAAAAAAAATACTTATTTTCTTATTTTTGAGGTGTTCAATAAATTTTTTAAAGGTCCTTCCAAGGTGCAAACATCCTAGGGTGCAAATGCATATAAATGCTTACGTGGCGCGTTTGTACCGTAGAAAAGACCATTTTTTAAAGTGCTTTTGAGTTTAATAGAAGTAATTTTTCAACTTTAAGCATTAAGTTAAAAATTGGAGCATATACTTACAATAAAAAATATAAGTTAATATTTGAATTTTTGAGACAAAATTATTCTTACTCAAAATTTTGGGACAAAAGTAGGGTTTAGAGTTTAAGATTTAGTTCTACTCAAATGTAAATGAAAAAAGTGAAAAAAAAACTACTCAAAAGAGATGATCCAATATATTAATACACATAAGAACTAAGGGTTGTTCGGTACGTATATCGGAGAAGAGAAAAGATGATGGAAAGGTTGTGGTTCAGATGGGACTCACATGTCATGAGATTGCAACATTCTTTTTGAATTTTGTGAAAGTGTGACGAAAAAATGAAAAGGTGAAATGTCTATTATGTCCTTGAATTTGACACAAATTATAACTTTTTTTTAAATATTTTAATATAAGAGGTAAAATGGTAATTTTTATCATTTCTATTCCTATTCTCATTCTTAAAATTTACTACTAAAAACAATAAATCTATTCTCATTCCCTTTTTACGCAACAAATACACCTTAAATACTATATTATAATGAATAATGTTATTATATTGTGATAAAATTGGAGTTGTAACACAACTTACAAAAAAAAAAAGTGTAAATATTAATAATTTATTAAGTAAAAGAAAAAAATAATGAAAAGTGGTATGCAAACAAAATGGACACTTGTTTCTGGCCAAAAAAAAAACAAAATGGACACTTGTAGCATGATGATAATGTGATTCTTCTCTATGGTGATAAATTTGAGCACGACTTACCAAAAAAGAGTACAAAGAAAAGTATAAATATTAACAATTTATTAGGTAAGAAAAAAAATTATGAAAAGAGGAATGCTAATAAATTGACACGTGGCATGGGCTGGTTGTTGTTTTATATAATATAATAGATTTTAAGATAAAGAATTGACAAATTTTACAATATGTTAACTATCATTTAATTTTATCATTTATCAGTTTTAATAATCTCAAATTTAAAAATTTTAAAGGATATCCAAATAAAAAGAGGTGAATTATCATTTATGACCTTTCCTTTCTTCCTCTCCCCGCGTGTTGGTTTGAATTAAGTATTAAAAATGAAAAAAGGGAGGGAAGCGGAAAAAAGTATAATATCTCATTTTTGTTTAATAAATTATAAATTTAAGAAGGAGATAGTATATATATATATATTTTGTTAGAACTAAAAAGGAGATAGTATAGAATTAATTTAAAATTTTTCATTATCTTCATTCTTTATAAATTTAAAATATCTGAATTTGAAGTATTTTGAAGAATATTTTAAATAAGAAAAAGGAGAGAATTAGAGAAATTGAAAGAGAGAGAGGGAATGGGAAGGTAAGGAGAAACTAACTATATGAATTGAGGATGCAGTTGTGTTCTCACCAAAATGCATTTAATTCGAAATTTTAATTTTTAATTTTTGTTTAAAGTTAAAAAATTGTTTTCGTTATAACTTAAGAAGCATTTTTGAATAATTTGTCAAACATCTCATTTTAAGATAATAAGCACTTTTAAAAAAATAAACGCTTCTAAAATTAAACTAAAATAAACTTGGCCAAAAAGCTCAAACTATATATGAATTGAGGATGTTCTTGAGTTCTGGACTTTGATAAACAGTTTATTTCTATTTGGTTGCTGCATGCAATGTGTGGTGTTTATATATAGATGATTGGTAAGCTAAGGCTTTAAGACTTTATTTGGATTAAGTATTAAAGTGAGGAAGGGAATAAATTAAAAGTAGAATATTTTTTTTTTGTTTAGAAAGATATAAATTCAAAGGAAATATAATAATATATTAAAATTTTTTATTATCTTGTTTATCAAATTTTTTTTTATTATCTTTAGAGGCAAAATACTATTTAGTTCCTGAATTGTTAGTCAAATTATTATTTAGTCTTTAAATTTGGCAAAAATACTATTTAGTTCTCAAATTTGCAGCTCTGTCAACTATTTAGTCCCTGAATTTGAAAAAAAAAATACTATTTAGTCCTCGAATTTGCAACTCTGTCAACTATTTAGTCCCCGAACTTGGTGAAAATACTATTTAGTTCCCAAATTTGTAACTCTGTCAACTATTTAGTCCCCTAACTGTTACCCATTAGATAATTAGCTGACGTGACCATTAAATATTGATGTGGTATGTGCCCAGGTACTTAACGGTGCTACATCAGCATTTAACAGCCACATCAGCTGGTGCTTGGTTATCTAACTGGTAATGGTCAGAAGACTAAATAGTTGACAGAGTTACAAATTCGGGGACTAAATAGTATTTTTTCCATATTTGGGGACTAAATAGTTGATAGAGTTGCAAATTTGGGGATTAAAGAGTTGACAAAGTTACAAAATCGGGGACTAAATAGTATTTTTGTCAAATTCAAGGACTAAATAGTAACTTGACCAACAATTCATGGACTAAATAGTATTTTGCCTCATTTATGACAATTTTAAATACTTCAATATAATTTAGGATTTAGAGAAAAATAAGATTAATCTCCCATTCGCTTATCCTCCATTTTCAATCACTCTTCCTCCATATTAAATACTTCAATATAATTTAGGATTTAAAATTTGTTTGGATAATAATATCTTAAATATTATTTAACATTTGAAACAACTTGTTTGAATAAATTTTTTATTTAGTTACGTTCATTTATAAAAATTTGATTTTAGTTATTGTGTATTAAATTGGTGTGATGATATATATATACACACACACAAAGTTAGCCATATATATATATATATATAACAGAAAATTAGAATTTATTTTGATATCTCATAAAAAAAGTAAATAAATATAATTTTAAATCTTTTTTATCATTGGTGTCATAAAATAATTATTGTAAGTAAAAAAATATAAAATAAAATATGTCATGTGATATGAATATGAAAAGAGTAGAGAAAAAAATAAAGATAATCAGTTAACATTTATCAATAATAACTGAGAATTAAAAATACCAAATATTTTATTTGTTATTATTTTAAAATATAATAATAATAATTTTATATTATATTTTTAATTTTTCTTTACTAATTTATATATTTTTCAATACTTGTCTTACAAAAAAAAAACATTTTTTTAATGAAAGTAACCCAAGAAAAAAAAAAGAGTTAACAAAGTGGCCAGAATTGGATCTCTAACATTCCCATAAAATTATAAATGAGTTGGGATTATGTTCATGAACTTCCACAATCCACACTCAATGACATACCATTGTTAGAGCCCATTTGTCTAGGGGTTTTTTTCTTTTAATTAAAAGTACTTTAATTTTTTAAAAATAAATACTTATAAAATATTTTAATGTGTTTGATTTACTGATTTAGCTTATTAATGAAAGTAGAAACATTAAAAAAAACCCTAAACCACACTCAAGTTTACAGTTTCTGTACGAAAAAGTTGAGGCGTAGAGCTTTTAGAAAAGAAGAAAATTTATATAAAACCGTCAAGAAGTTTTTTAATATAAAGATGACACGTGATAAAAAGTATTTAAATGATCAATCACAATATAGAAAAGAATGTAAAAGATCATTTTTGATATAACTAATCATAAAAAAAAATATAAATATAACATATGATTAATAAAATTTAATGACAAAAATAGGTTATGTTCTATCGCGTTGTTTTTTTATGCTTTTCTCTCTCTCTCTCTCTCTCTAGCATTTATTGTTATGAGAGTTATAATAATTAGGAAAAAAACTTAGGTCCATTTCCTTATGTCCATTTCATCTAATTTCCCAATATAATTATAACATGTGGCAAAAAGTGTTTAAATGACCAATCACAGTAGAGAGAGAATATAAGAGACCACCTTTTATATGACCAATCATAGAAGAAAGAGAGTGTAAATACAATATATGATTGGTAGAATTGAATGAAATGGACATAAGGAAATGGACCTAAGTTTTTTCCTAATAATTATTGTCATTTTTTTTATAGTTGAATGTGATGAAAAATAGAGGAAACGACATACACCAATAGAGTTTTGAATTTATTTATTTTTAGTTTAAGTGTTTTTGTATTCAAATAATTAATGATAATATTAAGTACTTTCCATATGTCTATTTTGATAAATTTTTATTAGTTAAAAGTCTTTGTTTAACCAATTAAATAAGTGAAATGGAAGCAGAAGATAATCTCAAGACCAATCCAAAATATTAAATATACCAGGAAAAGAACATAAAAGCCATCCAATATAATAATACCCCAAAACGAAATAAGAAGTCTAACCTTCAAATTTGAGTTTAAATACCACTCAAGTTGCAGAAGCTCTTTGTAATAAAAATATGGTTCTAATTGTTCTGCAATAATAGGAATAACTTCAATATCAGACCTCGTTCGTTGCCCTTTAATTTTAGGCATAAAAATAATAATAGCCAACAAAAACAAATAATTAATATTGCTTTTTACAGCTGGTATATATACGTATGGTTTTGATTGAGTTGGAAAACACATCAAATTAAAATATACAGTGATATATATATATATATAAGTTTGATTAATCATAATTTAATGGATCGGAATTCAATTCATTCTTTGATTAAAGAGTTACAAATATATTCATCATAGGATTAATTAATTCATATATATATATATATATATATTAATTTGTGGAATGGCAAAAATCTCATTTTGATCCTCTATGTTTTACTCAAAATTCAAATCAGTCCTATATGTTTCAAAAGTTCCAAATTAGTCCTCTATATTTCAAATAAGCCCTTTTGCCTGACGTTGTTAATGTTCTCCGATAAATGATGACGTGTACAGTTGATGTGGACAAAATATATTTCTTACGTGGCCTTTGTTTTTATTTATTTTAGGTTCTTGTGTATTTGGCCTTTATTTTTTATAAATGTATGTACACATTTCGCTTCTATTTTAGTTTATTTTGCGTTCTACGTGGCTCAATATGATCCACATCAGTTTAAAAGGACACATAGGAGAGAGATTTTGTCCACATCAGCTATCGACATCATCATTTAACAAAGAACACTAACGGTGTCAAACAAAAAGACTTATTTGAAGCAACATGCAAACATAAAAGACTGATTTAAAATTTTTGAAATATAAATGATTAATTTAAAAATGAAGTAAAACATAGAGGAAGGAATATATAAGCACAAAGTCAAAGAATAATTATGACAAATTGTACCTTTCTCTGACCATCAAGAGTTGCAACGACCTCTCTAATGGTATTTCTCTTGTAGAATTACAATTAACAAATGAGCCCTTAATTATGTAGTAAATCTTGTCTTTGATCTCTAGAAATATATATGATGGAGTACTTCGCAATTCTTTCAAAATGTTCATATATATATATATATATATATATATATTTCTGAAGTATATTTTTTAAAGAGCATATTATAGTGAATTACATGTCCTTTAATTTTTCTTTTAATTTGGACAAAATATAATTACATATCCATATTTAATTTGTGGCTCCCTTTGTCCTACCGAAATTGAAAAGATCTGGATAAGTCGAAAGAAACTTGTAAGGCATATATTTTGAGTTGACATAGTCCATGAAAGAGTTCCCATTTAATGGGTTTTGTTTATTAGGTAGGGATGGGAATTAATGTATATTTAAATAGTATTCGTCTAAAAAAGAAAAATATGGAATTTATTAATTTATTACATAAGGGCAAATCACACAACCCTCACACTTGAACTTGATCATGGAAAATGTTATAGTAACCCCAAAATTTTCACAATTTACCCATTTGTGTATAATCTATAGTTTAAACTTAAAGGGGTGGTTAAGTCCTCTTGAGGGAGAAGGAAGAACCTTTATCAAGCATCAAGCATTTTGAACAAATGGGTATTTTGGGTAAAAAAAAAAAACTTTAAACAACCCATATTTTTGGAGTATCTTTAATATAATAAATAGAATAAATTACTATTCCCTCCGAGATTCTTAAATTATTAACTTTTATTCTCTTTTATTTTAAAAATTTACATTTTTTCCCTTCAAAGATTCAAAAATTTATACAATTTTATCATTTTTAAACCGGAGCCACTATATCTAGCGTTAGTTGTAGTGCAAGTTAATGAGTAATGCCTCTTCTCCATTCAAAATAGACTCAAACATATACATGATAAATGAGGTTATTTGTAGATTTTCATAAAAAGAAACAAGGTTGACATAAATAACAGTAATTTCTTAGGAAAAAAATATATATTTTACTATATAATTTTAACTAATTAAAACAGGTTAACGTAGATATAAGTTTTATATTGATCTTTAATTTAATTCTTTTATAAAAAAATTAAATTCATAATAAGATTCAAAATGATGGAAACCCAGTTTGGTAGAGAAATATACAAGGGAATTGAAGAAACAGAAGAGGCAAGTAGAAGCTGTGAGAGAAGATTAAAAAAAAAAGGCATGGAATTACAGTACAAATTAAACATTCATTTTCATTTCCAGTATGATAAACTCAGAATGAAAATAAAAGATGGAATTATTATTTATAAACTACAATAATAATAATAATAAATCCAGAAGCAGAAATTTTACCTGGCTTTTTTGCAGTGTGGGATTTGTAAGTAGAAGCATAATAATGCATAAAACACCACTTTAAATCTTTAATACAAGGAAGAAATTTCCAAGGAGATAGATAACAATAACCTATATGACCAAATAAAAAATATCTAGGTTGACTTCATTGTGACCTCCACGTGTCAGTCCCTTTTTTTTTGGACAAGCTCCATATTTTAGTCTAATTTATTCATCTTGGTACTAGGCCCAATATTGAATTTGGGCCTAGGCCCATGTTACTATGAGAAGTAGTATCTTCTATAGTGATCAATTAAAAGCTTTGACAAAAACAAGAAGAAGATGGAAATGTACTTTTTATGTATGATTATGGGAGTTGATGTTTAGTAGTAGGGTAGTATTGAATTTCAGTACATCTCTTCAATCAGTTGGTCCATAATCCATTCAAGATGGGTCATAATTAATGTGAGTTTTTATTAATATTAACAAATAGCACTACATGATTGGAGGGATGCACTGAAATTCAATGGTACAGTACTACTGAACTTTTATTCGATTATAGGCATGCTTGTTAGCAAGAAATAAGGAGGGAATGGAGGTGGAAAAACTGGATTGCAATGTTTGGCAGGAAGAATGGTAATTTAATTTAATCGTCTTGATTATAAATAATGGAGATCACCTACAGTTATTTATTAAATCAGTGTTAATTAATATTAATAGGGATCAAAACCTTTTTGAATAAATTAGGACTTAAATTTTTATTAATAATGAATGGAGATATTAATGCAATCACAAATAAAACAAACATTATTGTATTAAATCCATGATCATCGTCTATACTCTATATACTACGAAATCTTTGCCCTTATCCATATTAATTTAGTACACTTATTTCTTTCTTTATTTGTATGGGTTAATTTTCTGATTGAATTATAAAAGAAAATTCCATATATATATATATATATATAATTCCATTTTTCTAATAAAAGATACTCACCTACAAGTTGTTGTGTAAAAAAGAAAAGAGAAACTTGATAAAATTAAACTTTATATTTCAATTATCTTTCAATAAATTTGAATTTAATGAACTATATATATTAAAATTTTAACAAGTTATATTTGACCTTATTGATTTCAACATTTTTAAAGTCATTCAAGTTTACTGTTTAGTAGTACGATAGTACTAAACTTCAATACATTACTTCAATCCGTTGTTCCCTAAACCATTCAAGGTGGGTGTTTATTAATGTGAATTTATATTAATGTTAATAAATAGCTCTGTATGATTAAAAGGATGTACTCAACTTCAGTAATACAGTAGTACTGAACTTTTATCCATATTTCATCAGTTTATTCATGCTTAGTTAATATACCCAACTTAGGTTCTCAAAAAGAAAAAAAAAACCCCAATTAGGTAACAAACAAATCCATAATTTTTGTTCATTTAATCTAAGAATCCATGATTTCATGAATAGTGTTTTTCTAAATAGCTATACATATTCTCCATTGTAAATTTAACGAGTTCTGAAAAGAGCTTTTTATTTTAGAAATATCTATTTTTTGTTACAAATATTTATTTATTAATGTACATCGATCAAATGTTTAATTAATTTTGATTGTTAACAATATATACAGTTCTTATAAATTTTTTTTCTTACATCGGTTGCGTTTAATTTGTTAGCATATAAGAAATAATTAAAACTTAGTTCGATTTATATTGAGCTTTTCATTTTCAAATTTGATTAAACTTTCTAACATGGAAACAAATAATTATATATTCTCAACATTAAATAAATATTCATATAGAGAAACATTAAATAAATATTATTTATAAGGAAAGAAATAAAGCTCAAGACGCTAATAAATAAAAAAATAAATTACTTTCCAATATATAATTATTCAAATTCCAAAGACAATAAAGTCATGCTAATAATTACATTATTTAAAATGCAGGAAAATGATCAATCATTATGATGAAATATATACACACATATTGAATTTCTATATTAATGAATTTTAATAATTAAAGAGAAGATAAGACTTCTATCCTAGCGTTTAATTAGTACATTTCTCAATTGATTGATAACGTTTGTTTAGTTTTAGTTTGGCCCCTCATATTTGTGAGTGGTACCAATTTGATCCCTTATGTTTTTTTAATTTTAATTTTGTCCCTCACGTTTATTATTAATACCAATTTGATCCCCTCACATTTCCTTCTTTACCTCTCAATTGTGTTAATTGGATAATGGAGAGACTAAATTGGTACCAATTACAAACATGAATGACCACATTGAAATATAAACAAACGTTAGAGAACAAATTGGTACTATCCGTAAACATGAGAGATCGAGACTGAAAAAATATTAGAGACCAAATTGAAAAAACTGCTAAACGTTAGGGACCAAAATAAAATTTTTGTCATAGAGAAAATAAATTGCATATGAAAATGCACAAGAGTTGCATATAAATAGGTTGTGCACCCAAAAGAAGAAACCTAGTCTATTGTCCCTAAGTTCAGCTCTTATCGGCTTCTCTGTTCTTAACCCTAGAGAAATGAATTCCTTACTTTTTGTTCCTCTAGCCATAGGTGCCCTTGTGATCCTAAAATTCCTTCTCAAGAATATCAATTGGTGGCTTTATGAATCTCAATTTGGTGGAAAGAAGTACTCTCTACCTCCTGGAGACATGGGTTGGCCAATAGTTGGTAACATGTGGTCTTTCCTCTCAGCCTTCAAGTTTGGTGACCCGGATTCCTTCGTCTCCTCCTTTGTTTCCAGGTGATCGTAGTCGATAAACTCTTCTCCCTGAATTCTGGATCTAGTGCTGTACAGCACCGACTGACTAGATATGAGAGAGAAAGACACATATGATCAGATCGAATCCATCTATTGTGTCTTTCTCTCTCTGTCTGACAGATCCAATACTGTACAGTATCGGATCTGGAGATTCTTCTCTCTCACTATAGCTATTTAATATGAATTTATTTTTATTCTTTTATTGGTTTATTACTAACAATTTTGATTTGCTTTCTTAATTCGTTTAACCCACTTGTTAGAAAGAGGTGTTTTGTAACAAATTTGTAGATCCATTTGGCTTTGGGTCAATTGGAGTTGGCTTGCTTATAAGCTTATAGCACCGACTGACTAGACATGAGAGAGAAAGACACATATGGTCAGATCAAATCTATCTACTGTATCTTTCTCTCACTGTCTGACAGATCCAGTACTATACAACATCGGATCTGGAGATTCTTCTCTCTCATCATATATAGCTATTTAATTTAAATTTATTTTTATTCTTTTATTGATTTATTACTAACAATTTTGATTTGCTTTCTTAATTCGTTTAACCCACTTGTTAGAAAGAGGTGTTTTGTAACAAATTTGTAGATCCATTTGACTTTGGGTCAATTGGAGTTGGCTTGCTTATAAGCTTCTTGGTTGAAAGTAACAAGAATTGAGTTGGATAGCATCTTTAAAAAATTTAGTGTGTTAACTATGAGAAATTTTCGTATCTTTAGTCTTTGAATTGTGAAATAATTTTCAGAATAATCATTAGTAAAATTTATTGACACGGGAGACTAGCGAGTGTCAGATTTTATATTTATTTGACTAAATATCCCTCTTAAGAAAAAAAAACTCAAATCAATTAGAAGTAAATTAACTCTATTGACCTTTCAACTTCGAGCACTTAATCTCTTTCTGTCAAGTTTTCGTAATGTTTTTAACACTTTTCAGTCATGTCAGCATTTTCATTCAGGTTTGTGATGGGTGTTCTGATAATTCCACTTAAAATCCTAAATAAAAATGCCGGCATTGCTCAAAAGTGTTAAAAAATTACAAAAGCACACTTAATTTGAATAAAAAATACTGACATGACTGAATAAAGTGCTAGAAAACAGAGGGAAACTTGACAGAAGTGGGTTGAGTACCTAAAATTGAAAAGTCACCGAGACTGATCGAATGCAAGATTATAAAACACAGGATCCTCTTCCGTGCATTTTAGCCTAAAACTTTTATTCATTATTTTCTTCAATATTTAATGATGTAGGTATGGAAATAGTGGAATATACAAGGCCTTGATGTTTGGGAACCCAAGTGTCATCGTCACAACGCCAGAAACATGCAAGAGGGTTCTGACTGATGATGAGAAATTCCAACCTGGTTGGCCTGAAACCACAGTACAACTCATTGGGAAGAAATCATTCATTGCAATGTCCTATGAAGAACACAAGCGACTCAGGCGATTGACTTCTTCTTCAATCAATGGCATGGAGGCACTATCATTGTACTTGACATACATTGAGGAGATTGTGAAGAGTTTCTTGGAGAAATGGTCCAACATGGGGCAGATTGAGTTCCTCACTGAGCTCAGGAGGCTAACTTTTAGGATCATTATGCATATTTTCTTAACCTCAGAGACTGAATCGGTTATTGAGACTTTGGAGAGGGAATACACTTCATTGAATCTTGGTGTTAGGGCTATGAAAATTGATGTCCCTGGGTTTGCATATCACAAGGCACTCAAGGTATGTACCTATGCTTTAATTTCACTATCATTTGGTTTTTAGCTAAATTGATAGACAAACTAGGAAACACAGAGAATGATATGGACACGGTCACGGAAGCACACCAAGTTCTTAAATTTATAAGACACAACGCGGTATATATATATATATATATATAATTTTTTAAGCGCCACACAATTGAGAGATCTGATAAGTGAATCATCTCAAGTAGATAATTCTAAGAACTCAGAATGTAACCCTATTTTTAATATAGTGGAAGTTATTTTTTCTTGGGGTAAACCTAAATTAATTAGCCAAACCATGTTAAATTATTTGGGTTCATCTTTCCGTCCCTGATATGTTTTTCGTATTCTCATTATTCTATGTGATCTGTGAACTTTTATTGACAAACACTCTGAATTCTAAGAATATACAAAAACAACTTATTAGGATTCCTTGATGAATTGCTATTTGAAATATGTTTCCTAAAATTAACTTTATTTTTTCACGTGATGTATATGAATGAATTTTATTCACAAAAAATGATGAAGCTAGCGCATTATATATGTGTGTGTATATATATATATATAGCCTCTTACAATTTAGTTTTTTCTATATTTTTCAGGCTAGGAAAAATCTAGTAGCTGCATTTCAAAATATTGTTAACAAGCGAAGAAAGGAAAGGAAGGAGAATGTTTCTAGAAAAATGAAAGATATGATGGATGCTTTATTGGATGTTGAAGATGAAAATGGAAGAAAATTATGTGATGAAGAAATTATTGATATTCTAATAATGTATTTGAATGCTGGTCATGAATCTTCAGGGCATATCACTATGTGGACAACTGTTTTTCTACAGCAACACCCAGAAATTTTCCAAAAGGCTAAGGTAAATTATAATTAGGAATATATATATATCACAATATTTTCTAAATTCAACTTTTTTTAATATTAGTTATTACTATTGATCAATAGGCTGAACAAGAGGAGATAATTAAGAGAAGGCCTCCAACACAGAAGGGGTTGACACTCAAGGAAGTAAGACAAATGGATTATATTTCTAAGGTATATATATAATAACTATTCATCAATCTTGATTGATATTTCAAATTTTAATTTTAGATCATATTGTAACATTAGATTCTGTCATATAGTACTTTGGGATTGTTTGTGCATGTTTTTAAAAATCGGTGATTTTTAAATGATTTTTTTAAATAGAGTTTTTTTATACTGTAAAAGAGAAATATATAGTTTGTATTTGATAAATTGAATTGAAAAATACTTTTTTAGTTGTGGAAAAATAATTGTTTTTGGTAAAATTGTATAAAAAAAGTACTTTTGATTGTAAAATTACTAAGAACGACATGTATAGATTAGGATGATATTAATGCTATTAAATAGATAAATGAATATAAATTAAATTTTTAATTTGTTAATTTTATTAAACAAATAAATATAAAAATGTTAATTAGTTTAATAATTTATTAATGTAATTTTATTATCTATGAATGGAAAATATATAATTGTACTAATAGTATTTTTATTTTAAAATATTTAAATTTTAACTTTTATTACTAACTAAAAAAAGAAGTTCTAATTTCGAATTTATGTTTAAAGTTAAATTAAAAAGTACATTCTGCTACAACTAAAATTAAATTCTTTTATAAAATAAACATACACAAATAACACAACATTTTTTTTATAATAAGTGATTATTAAAAAAATAAATATGTACATAAATGCCTATTTCATGTTTCAATGATAAGTATTTGTTTTTCATTGATTGTATAGGTGATTGATGAAACAATGCGTTTGATTACATTCTCATTGATGGTTTTTCGAGAGGCAAAATCAGATGTCAACATCAATGGTTAGTCCTCAATTCTATTATATGCTAATTAATCTAAATCTTCAATCAATTACAATAATTATATTATTGACTCATAAAATAAATGAAGAGATCTTGTCATATTCTTCTTTTAATTACTTCTTATTAAGTTTGTCAAAGATTGGTTCACATTAATTATAATTAAGTGTCATGTAAGCATTGATGTGTTGACAATAATAGGATCACTAACCAATCTCTTAATAATAGCCTATATTAAGTTAACCTATACTTTATAAATTTTAATTTTTGCATATTCAATATGTAAAATTTTTGCTTAAATGTTCAATCTGTAAGGATTTATTGCGTTTTAGTCCTTGAACATTACAAGGTGAGTTTTCAAAAACAATACCAAATTTTTATTCATTGTTGATGATTCAGTCCTTTAGAAAAGTGATTATCAATTTATCATAAAACTTGCTTAATTATGATGATTATATATTGATTTGGTTTGTTGGAGAAAAACTATTCATATTTTTCAATTTCTCTCTATGATCATATTCCTCAAGACTCAAGTTTCACTAAAAACATTAAATTCACAAAATTTTCATTCTACTCCCTATTTAAGATAGAAACTAGGAAAAAATAACAAAATTAGTAAATTAAAGTTGGTCAATTTATTTTTTTTCTGAGGATTTTTTACACAAAGAAATTAGAAGGAAATGTTATTTGCAAACATAAACATATGTGCCCTGTTTTTAAGTCCAAATTAGGTGCTAAAGAAAATTTTCATGAAAGATTAATACATAAAACATTGATAAATAAGGATAAACATGTCAAATACACTTTTATTATAAATTTATAATCTTAATCCATCAATCATTACACACACACACACACACATAATCTTACATGCATGTTTACTTTCAATAATGAAGAAATTACTAATTGACATTGATATTAATTACTAATTTTATTGGGATTTGTACATTAGGCTACACTATTCCAAAAGGCTGGAAAGTTCTTGCTTGGTTTAGGACAATCCATCTGGATCCTGAGATATATCCAAATCCAAAGGAATTTAATCCTTCTAGATGGGATGTGAGTTATTAGTTTTTGACATGTTAATTACTTTAGAGTTTTAATTTGCTTAATTAATATTTAATTTGTCCCATTAATTAATTATCATCACAATTTATTTATTCTATTGTTGTTTCATATATATAGAATAAGATATCTAAGGCTGGAGAGTTTCTTCCCTTTGGAGCTGGAAGTAGATTGTGTCCTGGAAATGATCTTGCGAAGCTGGAAATCACTGTTTTTCTTCATCACTTTCTTCTGAATTATCGGTATGTATGTGACATATTTTTTTTCTTCCTTTTTTTATTAAATTTGGGATTTGATCCAAGTCTTCTTTTTCCCCTTTAAGGAAATATGATTTTATGGTGAAAAAATGATTAAATTTTAGACAGAAAATCAATTTGTTATTGATTATAATGTCGATTTTTAATAGCATTTTAAGGACAGTTAAAATTGATTTTTATTTTAGTGTTGTATATATATATAAATAACTGCATACCAAGTGCTCTTTAAGATTAATATTTTCAAATTGCATATATCTGTCTTTTAAGGTGCGTAACTAATTAATTTTTTTATTCCAAGAATCTTAATTTCGGGAATCACATTCTCGGTAAATAAGATTTTCAAAAATATTAGACAAGTTATTTGTTTAAACTTTGACATTCTTGAGACCATTTTACAAAATTTTCATTTTTATAGTTAAAAATAATTCCATCCAATGGGATTACAATAATACCACTCCCTTAATGGGATTAAAAACTTGAACCGCAAGATTCCCGAGTTTATTTTTTTAATATGTGTTCTAAACGCAAAATTATAAGATGTCTGAACTCATAAACTCGATACTATGTTTTGAACTCTCGTATCAAACACGTCCTTAGATTTTTAACATTGTTATAGCTTGCATTAAAATTTTAATTTTTATTAGGATGATGATGGACACAATAAATTTTAACAAAATGTTATTATTATGATGTGTTTGCATGGCAGACTTGAACAAGTGAATCCTTCAGGGTCAGTGAGATACTTGCCTCATACAAGGCCTATTGACAACTGCTTGGCAAATGTTAAGAAGTGCTCAGATTCATCAATCTAGGATGGATCAAGACTGAACCAGACAACATGACTATTACTCTCTTATATAAATAAATAAAATAGTCATTAATAATAATCATATGACGTCCCATCCATATATATATCGTGGTTAGATGTCTGTTTTCTTGTAGTAGATGGTGCTATGCTTAATTATCATAATAATAAAAATTATATTATATTAAGAAAATTATCATTTAGTTTTTATTCATTGCTTCATTATTTCATACTTACAAAGTAATAACTTTCTTTCCTTTAATTTTCAAAATATTGGGCTTAGATTTTTGTCTTTAGACTTGAAGGTGAAGGGGTCGGATTCCATTTGTAATTAATGTATGTCAATGTCACATGAATTTTGAGTAGTCCCACCCCTCAACTTCTCTAGACTATATTTTTGGGTCTTTCAACCAACTAATTTAATCTTTTGAAAATTATTGAAGAATTTTTTTAGGAGTGCAGAAATTAAAAAAAAGAAGGAAACAAAATAAAAATATAATAATTCATTGATGTTGAAGAATCAGCGGATGAGTTGTGGTTAGGGGTAAAATGCCACTTGAATAGAAAATTGCATTTTAATAACAAAAAAAATATATATATATAAAAAAAATAGAAAGTTATTAAATTAAATCAATTTTTTTGTTCGTGAAGTGTTGGACTTAGTTTTGGGCTTCCTGCATGGGTTCCATTATTTGTTTTGCTTTTTTTTTTTTAAGTTTTTTAAGACAACCTACAAAACAAAATCAATTTAAAATTTAGCTCACAACAAAACAAATTTGACCCGATAATAAAATGAATTTTCCCGGGTTATGGCAGAGTTGCGGGTTGCCCTTTTTTATAAAAAAGGTAAAAATACATTTTCTACCCTTAACGTTTGGGGGTCCTGTCACTTTGGTCTCTAACGTTTTTTCGCTGTCAAATGTACGCGGTACACCTAACGTTTTGTGTTTCTCCCAATGTCAGGCTTTTAGCTAACACCGTCAATTTTTGTACGGTCTTTGATGACGTGGCGTCCTATGTGGCCAACAATTCAGATTGGACTTAATTTTTTTCACATCATAATCCATTTTAGGGTATATATAATGGACCCCAAAAACTCAGTACATCAATAATCTAGTACACCAAAATACTCATTACATCGGTAAAATGGACCCAAAAAACTTAGTACTATTGACTGCTAATGTGAAAAAAATTAGATCCAGTCAGAATTGTTGGCCACATAGGATGCCACATCATCAAAAATCGTCTAAAAATTGACGGTGTTAGCTAAAAGCCTGACATTGGGAGAAACACAAAACGTTAGGGGTACAATTAACAGCGAAAAAACGTTAGGGGCCAAAGTGATAGGATCCCCAAACGTTAGGGGCCAAAGTGAAAACTTAGGGAGTTTATGTGCAACGTTTTAAAATTCAGGGGGTGTATGTGCATTTTAGCCTAAATTTAACATATAAAACCTTAAAACTTAATTAATTCGTAAATGACAAAAAAATATTCAAGTCAAGTAAAAAGATCATGCGTGAATTTGGCAAGAGGCCGACAGCTAGTGTGACTCCTTTGACTTTTTCTTTTCTCACTTTTGACTATGAACAAACAAATGTTATAAAAATTGTTTTAGTCCAACTATTTTTATTTAGCAGTTAAGTTTATGAATTTATATTATTACATATGTGAATTTGAAGATATAAAATTTGAGTATGAAGTGCTATGAATCCATAAAAAAAATAATAAAGGAGAGAAAGTTTTTAATATTTAAAATATAAAGAAAAAAAAAGTTGGCGCGCTGGTAACTCACCTTGAATGAGTTGGGTTGGTATTGTTCTGATTCGTTTAAAAAATAAGTTAACTTGACCTGATTCACTTAAAATAAACCAATCACGAATCAATATGTAGTGGTCAAGTTAGCCCACTTTAACAGTTCTAACTTAAACATTTGGACTTAATATTGTCTCTCATAGTAAAGTTGACGGCAAAATATTCTTGGTCTATCTTATATGATTATACTAAGTTTTTAACTAATAAGGTATGTGTTTGTCTTTTATGTAGCTTTAGTCTTCTTTATGTTTCTTTAATTTATATATTAATTCATTGCACATTAACTTTTCATTGCTTCTTCTTTGATCCTATCTTCTTACTCTTGCTGTTTCCTTCAAAACCCAGAGGAAATCCATCTAAACTCCATCTAGATTTTATCCAGATTCTTGAGTTTCTCGGTTTCTATCGTACACGTATCTTTTTATTGAAGATAATTCTGATCGAAATACTCTTCTGGTAAAGTATTCTTCCTTATTATTTTTTCTATAGTAATCGATATTGATCAATATGATTTGCTTCTTTAGTTTTCTTCTTTTAATTTCTCTGTTGCTTCTGAGCTTTTTGGCTTGTAAGAGTAAAGATGTGGCGATCCAGGTGAAGCCTTTTGGTTTTACTTCTCGTTGGTTCTCTCTTTTGCAATTTTTTGTTTTAATTTTATGTCAGAAAAATTTATTTGAAGGAGTGAGACATACTGTTTTTGTTTTTTTGTTTTCCTTTTTCTTAATAATCAGTTTACTAGTATATTTGAATTATAATGGAATTCTATGGTATTTTTGGTGTCTCCAAAATTATATATTATATATCATATAAAATATATAAAGGGCTTGTCTAATATGTCATCAATGGCATCTAGCCAATGACACCTTGACATGTGGCATATATGAAAATTTGAAGATACAGTTATGGTTTTGACTTCTGAAGTTTTTAATAATTATATTTTTAATGTTTAAAATTTTTATAATTTGATTACCAAAGTTTATAACGATTATACTTTTAATATTTATAAAATTTTTATGCCTTTTATCCCTAAACTTATGATAATTATATTTTTAGCACTTCTATTTTATATAAAATATATATTTTAGTTATTATATTTTATAAATAAAAAACTTAAACATATTACACAATATGAAAAGGAAGTTTGTGTAATAGGTTTAGATTTTTTTTAGTTTTATTTATAAAATATAATAAAAAAGATATAAATTTTTATAAAAAAATAAAAATACTAAATATATAATTATCATAAGTTCATGAAAAAAATATATAAAAATTTTACATATATTAAAAGTATAATTATTATAAACTTTGGAGTTCAAATTATAAAAATTTTAGACATACTAAATATATAATTATAATTAAAAACTTCAAAGATATAAAATTATAAATCTTTAAAATTTCAGATCTTCCACATGTCAAGGTTTCATTTACTAATGTGGTGGCATGGGATGACACTGCCCCATTGATGGTATATTAGTGAAGCCCTAAAATAAAATGAGTAATGTTATAGAATTACGATGAGTTAAAGTTTATCAGTGTTTAGTTATTTGATATATTTTGAAATTTGTATTATTTTTTATTATCTTAAAATTTAAGATGATATAAATCTTAAGACAGATTCAATTGCTAGATAATAACGAATCAAAACTCACTATAACTCTAAAGTATTTCTCGATCAAATAATTAAATAGATGATGTAAAGTGCGGAGAAATAGAAAGTAATGATAATGTAACTTTAATTTGAATTTTATTATTTAATTTATTACTTTAAAAATATAATAATTATACCTTTATATTATATTTGAAAAATTTTAAAATCAAGAACGTGTGTATAAATTAAATATATATATTTCAAGTTCAAATTAATAATTTACTACATTTTTTTTATGTATATGCCCTCCCATTCTCCCAATAGTTGTCACTTTCCTGGATCTTGCCTTTCGAGATCTCGTATATTCCGAAAACAATATGATAATAAGCAGGATTATTTCATAAGGAAAGTCGTTGGACGGTAAGATTAAATTATTTAATTGTAAAATGATTTTTAATTTTGAACTTTGTATTTCGTTAATGTTAATTAGATATCATAATCTACCAACGGAATTGGGTTTAATAAAATAGATTAGTACCTCACAACATGATGATTTTGGGTTTGAATTCTTGTTAGGAGAGGTGTTCACATTTATGTAAAATTGTCAAAACGGGTCAAACCCGGTGAGTTGACCCGTTTAACCCACCAATTTGGTGGGTTGGGTTGCAAAATCCCAACCCGTTTATTAAACGGGTTGGAGGAACCTGACCCACCTAACCCAGGTTGGCCCGTAACCCACCTAACTTAAAAAAAACATAATTCCTAATCATGTTTCTTTCTTTTTGTGATATTTTCATTTTTCACTATATTTGCAGGAGCGAAGAGGAAAAGAAATGAGTAATGTTATGATATTTTGACCATATTTCATACTTTCATTGTTTGATTTTTAACTATTCGTGAGTGACATGATGAATGATAAATCTATTCTTTCATTTTATCATATTAAATTTCTTAGTTCATGAAAAAAATGTATAAAAAAATATAGATTTTTTTTTAAAAAAATTTAAAAAAAATTCAAAAAAAAAAAGATGATGGGTTAGCTGGGTTGGTCCGACCCACCACCTTGGTGGGTCGGGCTGGGATTCCCAGCCTGTTTAACGTAGGCAAACCCCGAGTGGGCCAACTCGTCACGGGTCTAACTCGTGTGAGCCGGATTGGCCCACTTTGACAACTCTACATTTAGGGCACGACAGTACCTTGAACAGGATTGCCTCCAATAGGAGGATACCTGTGAGAAACAAAAAAAATAGATATCATAATCTAATTATAATAAATATTTATCTAGCATGTGTCTAGTTAAGATTTCACTAAATTGGTCAACAGAGTATTTAATGACTTAAAATATATATAAAAAATTATTAATTTTTAATGTTTAAAAACTCTATTGATCTATCATATATTTTAACAATATTTGTGAATTTGTTAAATCCTAAGATCGAATGTTAGGTAAATACTTTTAAGGCAAAAGTACCTTTCCTACCCCGAATGTTTGGGGGTCCTGTCAGTTTCGCCCCTAACGTTTTTTCGCTGTCAATTGTACCCTTAACGTTTTGCGTTTCTGCCAATGTCACTCTTTTGGCTAACACCGTCAAATTTTGGACGATTTTTGCTGACGTGACATCCTATATGACCATAAATTCTGACTGAACTTAATTTTTTTCACATCAAATTTTCTATTTCTCCATCATGTCGTTTTGCTTCTTCTTCCTGTCTTTTTCTTCTTCTTCTTCTTCTTCTTAGCTGAGGTTGGGGCTGAGCGTCGGGGCTGAGCGTCAACTTCCATTCCAATTATTTCATGATTTTGGAGATTATTAAGAAATATAAGAAATAAATATCACTCCCATATAGTCATATACCTCCTCCTGAAATATAATTTCTCACCATTGCATTGCAGGAAGCACACACAAAATTTCTAAAATGATTTTGAATTTTTAACTTTCTATTTCGTTAATGTTAATTAGATATCATAATCTACCAACGGGATTAGGTCTAATGAAAGAGATTAGTAGTCTCTCACAATGTGATGATTTTGGGTTCAGATTCCTGTGGGAGAGGTGTTCACATTCAGGACCCGACAATGTCTTAAGCACGATTGCCTCTAATAGAAAGATACCTGTGAAAAACAAATTAGATGTCATAACTTGTAATGTAATTATAATAAAGATTTATCTAGCATGTGTCTAGTTAAGATTTCACTAAATTGGTCAACAGAGTATCTAATAAGTTAAAATATATATAAAAAATAATTAATTTTTAATATTTAAAAACTCTATTGATCTATCATATATTTTAACAATATTTGTCAATTTGTTAAACTAAGGGTGCATGTGTTTGGGAATTAAGAAGGGAAGGGAAGGGAAGAGATTAGAGGAGAAGGGAGGGAGGGGAAAGAAAGGTTAACCTTCCATATGTCATCTTCTTGTTTGGGTGTTGATACCTCTTCCAAAATACCCCAATTTGAAGTATCTTGAATTTGTGAAGGGGAAGGATAATGGATGGTTAAAGATTGATCTTCTATTATCTTAATTCCCCTCCAATTTTCATCTTCTCAAACAAGGAGAAGATATCTTAATAGTCTCTCCTTCCCTCCCATTTCTCCTCCTTAATCCCCCATCCAAACATACCTAAGAGCGCATGTTAGGTAAATACTTATAAATATTTTAATGTGAACCCACACAATTTTCAATATTCTCTCAATTTATTACTTATCATTTAGAATATTAATAAGTGCACCCATCTTAAATGAATTATAGTGTATCCATTTATTAACAAACAGACAAATATTAAATTTGGTTGGTTGGTGTTGAAGGGAATATTAATATAGAGTGAAAAAGGGAAGAGATCGTAAAAGTAATATGGAGAGAAAGTGCAAGGTGTGTGTCACAGGAGCCACTGGTTACATAGCCTCATGGCTCATCAACAACCTCTTACACAAAGGCTATACTGTTCATGCCACTCTCAGAGGCTTAAGTAAGTATATATATATAATCTCTTTTCTTCTTCAAATTTAATTTCTTAACTGTTGAAATAATGCAGAGAATGAGTCGAAGGTGGGATTTCTGAAGAGGTTTCCAAATGCTGAGGAGAGATTGGTAATGTTTGAAGCAGATATATACAATCCAATTCAGTTTGAGGCTGCAATTCAAGGATGTGAATTTGTGTTTCATGTTGCTACACCTATCAAGCATGAGATTGGATCTCAGTACAAGAACATGGTTGAAGCATCCATTGGTGGGTCAAGAAGCATTGCCTTGTCTTGCATAAGAGCAGGCACAGTGAAGAAACTTATATATACTGCCTCTGTTGTTTCTGCTTCTCCACTCAAACATGATGGAAGTGGCTTCAAGGATGTCATGGATGAAACTTGTTGGACCCCTCTAATTGATTCATATGCCTATTTATACCGTGATGATTTTCATAGGGTGAGTTAATTACATCTTTTTTGCCCTATATATATATATATATATATATATATATATATGAGATTAGACTTGTATGTATGTTTACTTCATTTTGGCCAACCCTCACTGGTTAGAATTTTTTTTTCAATTTGGTCCTTAATGTTTGCTCAGTTTCTATTTGATCCCTTGGTGTTTGCAATTGTTATTACTTTGGTTAATAATGTTTGTTTAGTCTCAATTTGATCCTTCGTGTTTGCAATTAGTGTATCAATTGGTCTCTGCCTCCGTTATCCAAGTGTTAAAATATTTAATAGAATGTCAACAGAGAACTAAATACAGGGTGCCCATGTTGATATGTACATTTAGATGACATATCTAGATAGATGATGAGTGTCTATCCCTCCAAAAAAAATCAATAATAATAATAATAATAATAATTTATTTTCACTTTTAAATTTATGTCAATAGAAATGTTTTAATTTATTTTAAATTTTTAAAAATAATAATAAATTTGGAGGTGGAGGGATGCACAGACACTCAGCATGGACACTCAGTCAGCATTCTGTTAACTATTTTAACACTTAAATAATGGAGGGACCAAATTAATAGTTAATATCAATTGCAAACGTGGGGGCTAAATGGAAGAGAGGATATGCAATGGAGATAAGATAATTGAGTTCTAAATGTGCAATAATTGAAACTAATATTGATGTTTGCTTCTGAAGGAATACACATATTCAAAGACATTAATAGAGAAAGAACTATTGATGAGGTATGGGGAAAATGGTGAATATTCATCATCATCATCATCAATGGAGGTGGTGACTCTTACCTGTGGACTTGTAGGAGGAGACACTGTTCAATCTTCTCTTTCTGGGAGTTTGGCAGTTTGTATCTCACATCTCACACAAAATTCAGAAGAATTAAAGTCACTCAAGTTTCTTGAGCAATTGCTTGGGAAAATTCCTCTTGTGCATATTGATGATGTGTGTGAAGCTCATATTTTCTGCATGGAGAATCCCTCTATCACCAATGGCAGATTTTTGTGTGCAAATTCCTTTGTTTCATCACAAGAGATTGCAAATTATTATCTTCTCAATTACCCAGAAATTCAATTGAAGCAACAGTAAGTGATTAGTTTTCTTATTTAGTGTTGACATATACATATATTAAAGAATTGGTGAAAAAAATTACAATAATGCCTTCCTGCAAGAAATTTAAACTTGATCATGATATTAGTGAAGCATATTGTCATTAATTAAATTGTTTATTGTTTTAATATTCATTTTCAATTATTTCCAATACAATTTTTTCATGTGAAAATTTGCATTATTTCAGATATGTATATGAGCCGAAAGGGGAAATCGTATTGGACTCAACAAAGCTTACTAACAAAGGATTTGAATATAAAAATGATGCAAAGATGATATTGGATGGTTGCATCAAGTGTGCAAGAAGGCTTGGTGCTCTTTGAGTTTTCCTGCTACTATACTACTAATATATTTATATATATATATATACGGGGAATGCTATAAAGTTATAGATAGCTTTAGCAAATCAATCTATAGTCGTTGGATCTGTTTCGAGATTTGTGTTATCTTAAAATTTTTAAAAAAATATTTAAGCACAAATCTCAAAATAGATCCAACGATTATAGACTGATATGCTAAAACTATCTATAATTTTATAGCATTTATATATATATACTCTTCTTTTTCTTTTCTTTCCCTTTTTTCCTGGTACATTTGACATTGTAAAAGTGAAGTTGAATCATGAAGTTATTATTGAATGGACTAAAGCGTTATTTTGATTCCTCATGGATGCTTTTTTTTTTTTGGTCAATTTGGTGGTTTCTCACAAATTTATGTTCTCAATTTAGCCCATGAAACATTATCAATCTAGCCCCTTATAGATTTGTGTTGTCCATTTGGTCCCTCACATCATATTAAAACATGATTAATTTGGCCTCTCGTACATTCATGTTATCAGTTTGGCCCCATACAAATCAAAATGGTATCAATTTGGTCCCTTAACCAACCGCATTTACATACTTGACATGATGATGTGTGTAATTAACTTCTGTCTAAACAAATTAATCCAAGTTTTATATTATAACATAATTGATAATATATGTAATTAACTATTAAGTATTTTAATAGTTGGTTAATTAATTGAGGGACTAAATTGACAAAGCAAATTTTGTGGGATTAAATTGACAACGTAATTCTAAAAGTGACTAAATTGAGAAAAAAATGTGAGAGACCAAAATGATGTTTTAGTCTTATGATATTGCATAATGAAAGATAATTAATAGAGAGTAGGCTCCACATGTGAGACTTGCATGTGTGGGGCTCACCCGCTCAACCCCTATTAGTTATCTCTCTTTGTGCTGTACCTTACCATAAAGTACAACACATGATATGATATTCCGATCTCTTCAACAATGAGAGGAAGTTTGGGGTAATGTTATATAAAAAAAGTATTTATTTTAAGGACAAATATGTATTTAACAATTTTTTTTTCATGGTAGTAAATTTAATTTTATAATTGTGGATAAGAAGTTAGAAATTGTAAACCTTGTTCCTATATCGAAAATAAAAATTAAATTTTGTAATTCAAACGGAAATATGCTATGCTATCCATAAAATGTCTGATTTCTTATAATTATTTTTAATTTTTTCTCCTAAAACCTTTTGTAAACAAAACCTTTTGTAAAAAATTTTTCATCATATTTTATACATATCAAACACACTTTTTATCATACTTTTTCTCTCTCCTAAGTTTTCTCTCTATCTTCCTTCTCACTTTTCTCTACAATACTTTCCTTTATTCTACAGTATTTTACTCTACAATACTTTCTTTACAGTACTTTACATTCATTCCATTGTTTTCCATGCACAATAAAAAAAATTGAGGTGTGAAATATCTATTATGTCCTTTGATTTGACACAATCATAACTTTTTTTTCTTTTTAATATTTTAATATAAGGGCTAAACTGGTCATTTTAATCAATTCCATTCCAATTTCCATTATCAAAATTTACTACTAAACACAGTAGATCTAGTCACATTCTCTTTCCTTTTTTGCATAACATACACACCCGTAAGGTTTTCAGAGGAGGAGAGTATAACTTACTTTACTCTTTTATATATATATATATATATATATATAATATATATATATAAACCTAAGTTTTTATTGATAACAAATCGTCCTCCAAGTCCAAACTATCAAAAAAGAAAGTTTAAAACTGTTAATTTTGGATTAAAATTAACGAAATATGCCTATCACGCATGCATGATCAAAATTTTCCCTCTTTCCCAATCTAATTTCTTTCTTGGAGACTTGAAGGAAGTAGTGCTTATGATGCGAGCACAATACTTTAGGAGAACCACACTTCAAAAGTTAGTTATTGGAGTGGGAGAGCCCAAGGTCTTATAAGGCCCCTTTCATTAATTATAGTCTCCCCAATATAATGTGGGACTTGTATCATTACCACCTCCTTCAAAAGTCGGCATCCCGACGGCTGCACACTGCGACACTTCACTCGGTAGTGCTTCACTCGATCACGGTCAGCCCCTCCACCGGTCAGAATCCTCTGCAAGTAGCCCTTTTCCGGTTGGTCGGCTCTCAATGAAAGCACAAATTGATACGAGCACAAGACCTTAGGAGAACCACACTCCAAAAGCTAGCTATTGGAATGGGAGAGCTCAAGGCCTTATAAGACCTTTTCTTAATTATAGTCTCCCCAATGTGAGACTTGTATCAGCTTAGCTAATGATATTAATATTATTGTTGATTTGAGATAGTTTGAGAAATTTATAATTTAGGCTAAAGGTCTATTTTGGTCCTCAATGTTTGCATGAAGTTTAATGTTGATCCTCAATGTTTTAAAAGTTTAATGTTGGTCCTCAATGTTTTTTTTGTCGATTTTGGTCCTCGGGCGTAACACCGTTAACATTTTACTGTTAAATGATGACGTGACATGCTTATATGGCATACCCTTTCTCCTACATGTCATATTTTAATGACATGGTATGACACATCACTGCCACGTCACTCCACATTACCACATCATCATCTTCTCTCCTTCATCATCATCATTTTTATAATCATCTGGGGTGATATGACAGTGATGTGTCCTCCTCCATTGATTATCATTATATAGGCAACAACCAATTAAGATCTTGCTTGAGGTATAAAGAGAGATTCCAATTACTAAACCAGAGGGCAGAACAAAGTATGAGAAAAATGGAGAAAGGGGAATAGAGATAATATTGAATATTAAGAGCATTGAACGTACAGTTTTAGATGTGAGGATATAAAATTTTGATCTTGCTTCATAGGGACTCCAATTAACCATAAGAAAAATGGTTTGGATAACGTAACTAAGTGAGAAAATGAAACAAAATCTTCAAATACTTTATTGGGAACTAACACTACAAAAAACTGGACTTTCTACGGCGACTCTTCGGTGGCGACAAGAAAAGTCGCTGCTGAAAATGAGTTTTCGGCAGCGATATTTGATAGTCGCCACCAAACACCCTTGCGTGGCGACATTTAAATGTCGCCACAAAAGACCCTTTGGTGGCGACTAAGGGTCGCCACCGAAAAATCCTTTGGTCGCGGCATTAAGTAAGTCGCCACCAAAGAGTCTTCAGCGGCGACCAAAAGTCGCAGCTGAAGACATGTCTTTGGTGGCGACTAAAAGGTCGCTGCTGAAGACAAGTCTTTGGTGGCAACTAAAAGGTCGCTGCTGAAGACATGTCTTTGGTGGCAATCAAAGTCGCTGCTGAAGACAAGTCTTTGGTGGAGACTAAAAGGTCGCTGCTGAAGACATGTCTTTGGTGGCGACTAAAAGGTCGCTGCTAAAGACATGTCTTTGGTGGCAACCAAAGTCGCTGCAGAAGACATGTCTTTGGTGGCGACTGAAAAGTCGCTGCTGAAGACATGTCTTTGGTGGCGACTAATGTCGCTGCTGAAGACATGTCTTTGAGATTAAAGACAAATATATATAATAATTATATTAGAATGACATTATATACAAAAGGTGATATATGACTTAGTGGTTGCTGCAGAAATTACCATGCATCACGTCCTGACTTCAAATCCGTCCATGCGCCATTTTTCAAAAATATAAGGTGGTGGTGATTGTCGGCCGGCAGAGGTCCGGCAAGGTGGTCGTCGCCGGCCGTCGGAGGTCCGATCGGCGGTGGTCGTTGGCCGGTGGAGGTCCGGCAAACTGTGGTGGTCGCCGGCCGGAGGTGGTGGTCACCGACCGGCGGAGGTCTGGCAAATGGTGGTCGTCGCCGGCTGTCGGAGGTTCGACCGGCGGTTGCCGGCGATTGGAGTTTCGATAACTGCTTTTAGTGGCGACCAAATGTCGCTGCTGAAGACATGTCATTAGTGGCGACTTAAAAGTCGTTGCTGAAGATATGTCATTGGTGGCGACATTTGTCGCTGTTGAAGACATGTCTTTGGTGGCGACTAAAAAGTTACTGCTGAAGACATGTCTTTGGTGGCAACATTTGTCGTTGCTAAAGACATGTCTTAGGTGGCGACTAAAATGTCGCTGCAGAATGTCTTCTGCAACACGACTATTGGCGGCGACCTTGCAGCGACTAAAATGTCGCCGCCAATGATCATTGGCGGCGACTTTTTGGCCAGTCGCCACCGAAGACCTTTTTTTTTGTAGTGTAAGTTAAGTTCATCGGGAAAAGATCAAGCAAATTTCATAGCGTAGACCATTAGGGCAAAAGAATTTCTCTCTGAAATGGACCTTCAGGAAAAGAAAGTAATATATATATATATATAATAGAAGGAAAAAAAATGTGATGAACACATGCTCAATTAATTTAAACTTAATTAATAGTTAACAGTTTCACTTTTTTACATAGTTTAAGGGGGTGATGTGATACAAACTAAAGTTTAGATGAGTAATATGTAATATATACTACAAAAAAAAGTATAATTTAACGACGGTCATGTAGCCACGGTTAATATAACCGTGGCTAAAATCCTAAAAATTAGAAACAAATGTCCAAGTGGTTGCTGCAACAGAGTGGTAGCATTGAGGAAGTTGAAGAGGTGAAGATGGATGGAAGGCAGAGAATCAATGCTCTCACATCCCTCGGGAAGAGTTAGTGGTCAAATCTTTCAAGCAGAACTAACAATAATTGTGCATCAAGTTCCTCTTTGAAATAATATTTGTGCCTCTGTTTTAAACCTAATATTTTATGTGCAATAATAGGTGATGTGTCACACCCACATAATAGTAATACCATAAGAGTGGATCCATTAAATGACTTCAAGAAATACAGAGCAGGATTTAACATCACCAACAAGCATTATTGGAGTGTAACCCAAATGCTGTTCATATTTGCAACCTTACTTGACACTTCTATTGTTTCTTTTTCTGTGTATCAAAAACTATATATAAGGTGAGGAAAATGAAGGAGCCACTATGATTGTTGTGGGTAGTGTGAAGACACGCAATTCTTGATAGTGTAATGCTATGAATGGTTTAAGTTTTTGAAGTATATAAACAAATTTTGAGGTGATTTAATGTTTTAATAACCGCTTGTAAGAATTAAGAGATGTTTATAATAATATACACAAATGGTATTAGTCAAAGGAAAAAGTTATATCACAAAAGAAATATTGGCATTGTATTTTTCTCACTTTTGGATTGTACAGGGATGAGATTCCAAATTCAGTCTCTAAAGAATCAAGAAAAACAGTGATTCCAAGTGTCCTCCAAATTCTAAAAGCACTGCTAAGTAAGATACTCTGAGTCACTTCCAATTTAAAATGATCCATCTTTTTAATTGACTAATTGTATAGCTATTAATGCTTCTGTATTTGAGCTTCTACTCCAGTCTCATTCTCTCAATCTATTTAAATCTTACTCTCACACCTTAATTTAGCTACCTGTGGGGTGCGGCTTTTTTTCTCCCATAGATTTCTTGGATTTTCACTAATATTCTGCTACTTACTTAGTGTGATGTATTTTAATTATTTCTATCTTTTGTACATTGTAATGCACCAACACAATCTCATACCAATGCTATAAAAAAAAATTTATCATGCAGATGTACCGAATGGTGAAAACCATAGATAGAGCAGCGGCTTCCTCAGGTTAGTGCTCGTCTTTTTTAGAATAAAAAAATTACAATTATCAGAGTATTAATTTCAAAATATTTTTCTTCAGATAATTTAAATTGAAACCCGAAAAATTAAGCAAAGAATCAGAATTAGGATTGGCTAGTTTTTCTCTAATTAACATTTTTTACCCTCTAATCTAAATATGAAGGGCAATCTGATGTATATGATAATGCATCATCTGGAGATACTTCTGAAGATTTTATGTTTGATGACATGATGGACTTTGGAGCAACTCTTCCAGGAATTAATTAATTAATTCCTCACCAATATTATTATCTTTATTATATATATATACTGAGAATCTGAGCTACCTAAGAAGAAATTAAAGACATTTTGTTGGGAATATAACCATTATTTTCCTTGGGTGCTAATTTAGACTAATTTTCAACTTTATGATTAAATTCCAACTTCCAAGTCATAGTTTCCTTGTTAACTTCATACGCAATTTCGTTTCATTTGAGCAACATCATCATTATGACTAATTTACTAATCATAACTACTTCTGATGTTTCATGGTACGTTTTTTTTCTTGTGTTGTCTCATTCTCTTTCACTTTCTCTCTCTTAACCCACAGACAAAAAAATTAAGAAGGGAATAAACCATTTCAGTTTAATTTTCTTTGTTGTGTGTGTCCACAACCATGAACGCCCCAAAAATTCCATGATGGGGTAAGCACAAATTGTTATGCATTCTTTCATTCTAATGTCAATTTTATATGATTTAGATAATTGCTATGCATTCTTTCATTCTAATGTCAATTTATATTATTCAGGTATGATGAAAACAGAAATTATAAGTTGTTGAGGGATCCCAAAGGACAATTGTACAAGTGATTGTAAGCACAAGTCGGGGTTCATTTCATACACGTATCTTTTATCATCACTCTGATTTGCTTTCATTTCATGGTATATTGACTTTTTCTTTTGTTGTTTTACAGCTATCGATTTCTTGAAACCATATTTATATTTGAGAATCATTCATTATGTTGAAATATATCTCTTTCAGTATTTCAGATTATATACACGCCTAGGCTAATGATTTATGCATATTCTATTTGTCAACCACTATAATTGATGGTTTCTTTCTTTTATTTTTGTTAACTGATGGATTTTATGGGTGCAGAAGCAGCATGCCTATTTCGTTTTTTAGAGATAGTCAATTGGATCTATTGTAGTACTTGTTTCTTGTTAAATTGTATTTAGTTTTGATTCTCAATTTGCTTCCTATATGCAGAAGCAAACACATACCAACAATGTGGCAGATTAAATTTCAACTTGAAGATGACACATTGATAGTAAACTAAACACTTCAATAGTTTAACTAGCCTTGGCATCAACTAATGAGAGCCAACAACATTTTTTAATTAGTAAACTTATGTAAATATACTTATTATTGTTATATGTATTAGTAGTATTTTTTGTAAATGGTTACTTATTGACTTGGTAATTATGGATTATGGCTATGTTTATTGGTTTTAACTTGTAAAACTTTGTTCAGTATACGTTGAGTACAAATAAAATTAATTTGGTTGAATGATAATTTTTGGTTTTTCAGGAAATTAGAATTATTAATAAAGGAAAATACATTTTAAAAAAAAGTGAATCAGCGACGGTTTAAACCGTCGCCAGAATGATAAATATAGTCATTGAAACCGTCACTAAAACAACGACGGTTAAAACCGTTGCAAAATTTTGAGAATAATGATGGTTAAAAATAGTCTTTAGCGACGGTTCTGACCGTTGCAAAACTTACCGAAGGTTACTAGCGACGCTTATTTCAAGCGTCGCTAAGTTTATTCTCGACGCTAACTTTAACGGCGGTCAACAAAACCGTCGCTAAAAATCATTTTTTTTGTAGTGGGCTAATTATACCCAGTTCAAAACTAGTTATATATATAACAAGTAATTATTAATGTCAATGGTTATAGGATTATTTATCTTAGGACATGATGTTAAGGTTTTTTCTTATTAGTTAATAGAGTATTTCAAGTCTTAAAATTTGAAAAAATTCAACTAAAAAAATTAATTTTAATATTTAAAAACTCTATTAATTAATTAGATAACACCTTAACCCATAGTTATAATTAACAAATTCAGTGGAAAATTTTCTACTATCTTTTAGCCATAGCATGAATATAGTGGAAGACAAATTCTTAAATACTATTTCTTTACGCAAAAATGGAAAAAGAAAGAGAATGGGAAAGGGAATGAAAATGCATTTGTTATGTTTGGTAGTAAAAATTAGAAATGGAAATGGAATGAGAATGTATTAAAATTACCACTTTATCCTTTATATTAAAATAATAAAAAGAAAAGAAAGTTATGATTGTGTGAAATCAAAAGGTATAATAAACATTTTGTATTTTCTTTTTTTAAAAAAATTGATGGAAATGAAAAAGTAAAAAAGTAGGTGGGACCTAGTGGGCCTAGGGGTGGGAATGGGCGGGTACCCGCTCATTTTTTTCACTATCCGAATCCGAATCCGCCCATTACACCCAATATCCGAACCCTAACCGAATCCGAAAAAATTACATTTTGCAATATCCGTATCCGAAACTACCCGATACTCGAAATACCCGAAACTACCCGATATCCGAAATAATCGAAAAAAAATAACGAATATAAGATACTGGATATCCTATAGTCAACTAAATTATCCGATATCCATTATCCAATATCCATCCACTAAGTAAATTACTATAAGAAAGTTAAATTTTCTAAAAAATAAAGATAATTTTTATAAATTAAAATTAATAATACTAATTTTATTAATTAAACCATAAAATTTTATTTAATAAAATATATTTTATTTAATATTTAATATTATAATATATATATATATATATATATATATATAAAATTATTAACATGGTTTTTAAAATCGGACCGTACATCGAACCGGTTGAGGCACTGGTTCAACCGCTGTCGAACAGGTGGTAATTAAATATATATATATATATATATATATATATTAATTTAATATACTAAAATATATCATATTAAACATTAGTTACATACTTATATGTGTCTATCTCCACCTAAATATAATTAACTACAACATTATACCATAAGTAAAATACTAGAATTAGAACAAGTTGCACACTTAACCACAATATCATATCAAATTCAAGCCATAATATCGTATGAAACTCATATAAAAAGTCTAATGATCAACATACCTACTACCTAGTACTCAACAATCAACACACGCAAAACTAGAATCAATATGTCCACATACTAAAAGACAAATTGACAATAAAATTCAATCATAATATTCGTTGACGTTAATTCCATCAAATGACACCAAGTTATGATCCAAAAAAAAGGATAATCACCAATAGTGTCATTCTGAGATCTAAGTTCATCATCCACTTCCAATTTGCTCTTCTCTCAAGTGCGACTGCTCTTGTGCGATTACAATTTGCTCTTGTGCGGCTGCTTGTGTTTGTCTGATTACAGGACAAGGGATTTTCATTTTTTTTTTGAATTTTAAACTTTTTTAAAATATATATATATCTATAATTCAAAACAAAAATATATATCCATAAGAAAATACATGAAACCGTGTCGTTTTAAGTCAAAGAAAAAAATTAAAAAAAAAATTTAGAACCAGGTGAACCAAGTAAACCGCCGATTTTCACCGGTTTGCCCGGTTCACCACCGATTTATTCAAAGAGTGATTTTATGGTTGTTCCGGACCGGTGTACCGACCGGTTTCCGGTTGAACCGGCCGGTCCGGTCCAGTTTTAATAACCATGATTATTAATATATATAAAATATTATATTTAATTAAATATAATTAATTTATTATATAAAAATGGATATCGGATATCGGATACCCTATCCGCCCATTCAATCGGACGAATATAGGGTATCCGAAATATCCTAGTCCGACCAATATCCGATAGGTATTTAAATATCTGATATGCGAAATATCCGATGGATATCGGATATTTTTTCGGACGGGTACCCGCGGATATCCAAAATACCCGTATCCATTGCCACCCTTAAGTGGGTCCCACCTATTCCTTCCTATTTCCTTCCTCAATTCTACATAAAGAACACCATCAATATATAAATCACTCACTTTTCCGTTGTTTTTTAAGGCTGCAAATTTTAAGTAAGAAATTGATATTAAAATTACAATTAAGAAATTGTGAAAGCCAAATAATTCACATATTAGTATGAACCTCGTGTCCTGTACGGGTTAATATATTCTTTTATATATTAAGACAGTAATAATGAACTTCTTATTTAGGCAAAAAAAACTTTTTATTAGGTCAAAACTCTATTTTGGTTATCTATCTTTCACCCAAGTTCTATATTGGTCCTTTTTCTTTCTCAGAATTTCTATATTGGTCCTTCCGTCCATTTCTTCCGCTAATTGCTGACGTGGTGTGCCGAGGTGGACACATAATTTCTCCTACATGTATCAGAAAGTTGACGTGACCTTATACACACAAAAACACCCAAACAATGTCGTTTAAGCCAAAAATAAAACCATGCTGAGAAGACCAATATGAAACTTCAATGAAAATATAAATTATTAAGTTAGTATTTTACGAACTAAAGATGATATTGTTTTATTTTATTAAAAATATAAATTATTTATAAAAATATTTTCAAGTTTTATTTTAATATTGAATTTTTTTTTGAGAAAATATTGAAAAAGAATTTAGATTAACAAAAAAATATTTAGGACATAATATTAATGATTTAGTTGGTTCTACAAAACCAAAGATAAATATTTAGTATATTTGATACAATTGATTGTTAAGCATTTATACACATTATATTTTATTATTTAATTACAATTAAAATATTATTTTAAGCAACCCTTTTCATTTGCTCATAATATCTTTTTTATAATATAATAATAAATAAAATATAATTTAATTTAATTAATCTTTATAAATTAGTTTGGATAATAAATTGTTGTTTAGTTTTATAAATGTATATATAGATATTAGATATATTGTTAGAAGATTTGTTAGAATGGAAGATATGATATCAAAAATATTATGATTACATGAATATTTGTATTTCCTAAAATTTTTAGAATTATACCGTTTGTTACTCTATTTTGTTTATGTATTGAAAGTTGATTACGCATAGAAATTGACAGTTGTATTTTGTAGCACTAATAATAGGGAATTAATTTTGAAAGAAATTAATGAAATCAATTAGAAATCAATCATATAGCCGTTGGGAGATGCAATTAGTATTGATTGATATATAGCCGTTGAATTGATTAGTATAAATAAGAGTACCATCAGCCCAAACTACATGCGCAAATATGGAATAGACGTTCAAGAAAAGATTCATGGAGCTTGCTTTCTTTCCTTCTTTCTGGGTAACTTATTTTGATTTCTTTTCTTCATTTTCTGAGAGTTCTTCTTTGCTTTTACATTTTACCATTATTATACTCAGTTTCGACTTTCATATATAATAAAACTAGTTCTTCTCTGTCTCTTAGGAAGGAAGATTTGGAATGAGTGAGAAATTATGGGTTCGTTGTTAATGAAGGTGCTGGTGGATGAAGAAATTGGTACAATTAAGACAGGTAAAAAAAATCTAATACTTGTTAGTTTTATATTAATATGATATTTTTCTTTCTAAATCTGAATCTATAAAGTAAAGCAATTTTTCTTTCTAAATCTCTGAATCAATATATACAAGATTAATATGCTATTATTATATCTTTTGCATCTATATTTCAAACAAGTCATCCTAATCAACTCAAAAATGAATACTTACCATCAAGTCATCCTAATACTTGTTACAGTATATTTCCTGCCTCCTCCTTCCTTAATATTATCCCGTAGTATGTTGCTCACCTTCTTTATAAAGCATAGCATCCAATACTCCTGAGGGGACATCATAACACCTTCTCTATTCTTTTTATTTCTGGAATACCATATGTTTTCAAGCATAGTGAAGATAAGGAGAAGGTTATATTGTGACTCCAAATCCTTACCTTTCAATAACTTTTATGTTGACAGCATTTGAATTAGAACTGAAAGGCCAGAATTCAGAAGTAATGATATTTTTGTTTTTGACAATACTCTTCCAATAGTCTATTTGAAGCACAACTCTCTATTGTTATTCTGATATTTGCTAATAAACCACTTACTAAAATAAGAGTCAGGCTTCTCAACTAATCTCCATGTTTGCTTCCCCAGAAGACCTTATTAAATAAGTTTAAATCTTTCATTGCAAGGCCTCCATACTGTTTGGGACATCTCAATCTATTTGCTGCCATCCGATGCATCTTTTTCTTGTTACCATTGAATCCCCATGAAACAGTTTATTCCCTGCCTCTTTCTTTGCAAATCAGACTTCTTTTCCTTAGCTTGAGGAAGCATAAATCGACAGCACATTTGAGGCTAGAATGAAGAAAAGGAGACAACATATTATTATTATAATGTATTGGTTGGTTGGATAAAACACACTGCATTTTTCTTTGACAGTGAATAACTTAGCTTAGCTTAACTCGAATAACAAAAAATGCTACTGGTGCTGGTGGATGAAGAAATTGGTACAAGACAGGTAAAAAATCTAGTACTTTTAGGTTTTACTAATATGCTATTTTTCTTTCTAAATCTGAATCTATAAAGTAAAACACTTTTTCTTTCTAATTTGTAAGATGTATTCTGATTCTACACTTTCTTTACTGGTTATATTTATAAATTGCAGGATAAATGTTTCATCAACAGAAAGGTAACAATTGCCTTCAGCTATCTATTAAATTGTTAATAAATTGGGAACAAACTTGTTTTTTTTTTTTTTTTTTGCCTTATATAACATAATCCGAAAAATAATCTAAATTATGAAACATGTAAACATTATTTAGCTTGTCTTTAGAATCTAAGGCAAGGAAGAAAAAGTTGTTACAGTAAAATTTTCATTTATGATGGTTGATTTCTTTTATTTATTTTCTGAGAGTTCTTCTTTGCTTTTATATTTTACCATAATCATACTCAGTTTCCACTTTCATATATAATAAAACTAGTTTTTCTCTCTGTCTCTTAGGAAGGAAGATTTGGGATGAGTGAGTGACAAATTATGGTTCTTTGTTAATAATGCTACTGGTGCTGGTGGATGAAGAAATTGGTACAAGACAGGTAGAAAATCTAGTACTTGTTAGTTTTAATATGATATTTTTCTTTCTAAATCTGAATCTATAAAGTAAAACAATGTTTCCTTCTAAATCTCTGAATCTAAACAATTTTGACAGAAAGGTAACACAATTGGCTTCACCTATCTATTTATGACTTGGTTGATTTTACAATTTTTTAATTATCTGGTCACCACCTTGCTTTAAATTCCATATTCACTTGTTTAAAACAATAGCAGTGTGAGGTGGAGATATGCACAGATCTAAAACATAGGTGGATCATTTGGTGGCCCTCTGAAGGGCAAAGATGAGTTTGTACTAGAACAGAGATACAAGGTCATCAGAAACAAACCTGGATGGTCAGGAAGATGAAAATTACAAAGAACATACTTATCTATACTTAATAAGCATATGCTTCCTACTAAGATACCTACTTATGTCTAATGCTATATATGATGCCTTCCTCAGTGTATTTCCTGAATATTATAACAAGATAGCCCCACAGGAATTAACATAATAGAGTGATTAGTAATATTATTATCCTGTACTATGTTGATCACCTTCTTTATAAAGCATAGCATCATTTTCTGCCACTTTTCTGTAGAAACCTGGTTCTGGCATACAATTCTTTTCCAAAGGCCATTTACAACCTGTATTCTTCAGAAGTATCTCTTTCTTTTATTTTTTACTGACATGATGATTAAGGAGTCCCCCTGATTTAGAATATTCATTCCCACCCTATCCTTCTTTATAAATAACCTATTTTCATTGGCAAATATGATTGCACTTCTTTTACCATTCTTTCTTACCTTCTCTATTCTTTTTATTTCTGGAATACCATATGTTTTCAAGCATAGTGAAGATAAGGAGAAGGTTATATTGTGACTCCAAATCCTTTACCTTTGAACATCATACAGATTTCCATTATCCAATGTTGAAGAATGGATGTACTCTGAATATTAGAGGTTCTAACACCAGCACTTATTCCAAACCACATATAACCCTTGCAAATTCACAGTACAAAAATATATGGGAGAGACATTCCTCTTCCATATTGCAGAGACAGCAAACATTCTGCTGTAATGGAGTATGATGTTTCTTGAGCACATCATTAGAAGGTAAAGCTTCATTCATCAGCTTCCAGATAATTCTAGTTTCCAAAACCAATGCCAATTATTCCTGCAACTAGAGTTACTATTATATTGATGCCAAAGCATCTTATAGCCATCTGCCAGTGTAATGACCAGAAGCATTACCTTTCCATGCAAGAACATCTTTTTCCTGACAATTGGAGATAGGGATTTGGCTTATTTGCCAATCTTGTTGAGTCAAATATATGTTTTTCAACTTGTTCCAATCCCATTCTTCCTTACAATGATCTTTTGTCAGATCAATAACTTTTATGTTGACAGCATTTGAATCAGACCTGAAAGGACAGAATTCCAAAGTAATGATATTTTTGTTTTTGACAATACTCTTCCAATACAGAGAATCTTGTGTAGTCTTTTTGAAGCACAACTCTTACATTTATTATAATGAGAGTTAGGCTTCTCAACTAATCTCCATGTTTGCTTCGCCAGAAGAACCTTATTAAATAAGTTTAAATCTTTCATTGCAAGGCCTTTGGGACATCTCAATCTATTTGCTGCCATCAGATGCATCTTTTTCTTGTTACCGTTGAATCCCCACATGAAACTGTTTATTCCCTGCCTCTTTCTTTGCATTGAAAAACATCATTGTATCATCTGCTTACAAATCAGACTTCTTTTCCTCAGCTTGAGCAAGCATAACCAACAGGCGATTTGAAGCTAGAATGAAAAGAAAAGGAGACAACAGGCCCCTACATGGTTGAATCTTCACAGTTGAGACACATTGCATTATAATCTTAACACATTGCATCATATGCTTTTTCCATATCCAGCTTGAGTGCACACCAATAAGATTTAGATTGAAGGTCCATAAGGTGTTCTTTGGTTTTATTTCAGTTAATTTTGCTCTATTTGTTATGTAAACAACATATGCTTATTATTATTATTATCATAATGTATTGGTTGGTTGGATAAAACACCCTGCATTTTTCTTTGACAGTGAATGGCTTAGCGTAACTTGAATAACAAAAAATGCTACCGGTGGTGCTGGTGGATGAAGAAATTGGTACAAGACAGGTAAAAAATCTAGTGCTTTTAGGTTTTACTAATATGCTAATTTTCTTTCTAAATCTGAATCTATAAAGAACACTTTTTCTTTCTAAATCTATGAATCTGCATATGCTATTTTTCTGATACAATTGTGTGAACAATGCATGATTCGGCCTTTAAAATAATGATGTAAGATTGGAACTCCTTTATAATAAGATAGGAAGAAGGATTTCTTATACTCTTACTTAAAATTATATATTTCCTATTTTGTCCTCCTGTATACCTAGGTTTGAGACATGAAATTCAAGTGAGAAGAAGTATTTGTAAATATTAATTTTGGATTTTTGGATTATTATTTAGTATTATAGGTTTCAAGTTTTGTGATTAAAGACCCATTTGGCAACCTTCTTTTAAAAGTACTTATTTTCAAATGCTAAATTCCAAAATTCTAAACACTAAATGTTATCCCTAAACTTCTTAAAGCTCGAAAACTAGGAAGGGAAGGGAAGGGGTTAGAAAAAGGGCGGAGAGGGAAGGGAAGGGAAAATCAACCTTTTCGTATGTCCTTCCATTGTTTGGATGTTGGTTGTTCCTAAAATACCCCAATTTTGGGGTAGCATGAATTTGTAAAGTGGAAGGTAAATTAAACATTAATGAAAGATTAAATTCATCATCTTCCCTTCCAATTTTCAACTTCTCAAACAATGGGAAGATATCTTAATCCTCTTCTCTTTCCTCTCTTCCTTAATCCACAATTCAAACACAAAATCCTAAAAACACAAAATATGTATATCCTAACATCTTAAACGTAAACTAATCAAAAGCCTTAACATAAATTATAAATAAACCTTAAAACCCTAAACTAAACCTTAACCCTAAATTCCTTAAACCCTTTAAAATGCAAATCCTACTCTAGTAAAATTCAACCCAAAATGTCTAAACCTTAAAACTTCAAGCCCTAACCTTCTAAAATCCCTCACCTTGAAAATTGAACCCCAAACCATAAATTCAAAATTGAGTCTTAACCATAAATTATAAACTTTTTAAAAACTATAAACTATATTATCACTTCAAATTATATTTTATACCTTAAATCTTAAATTCCTATTCCTGACTAACCATTGTTGTTAGGATCTCGATTTAACAAGTAAGATCTTACGATTTTATTCATAAAAATTCTGATAGTACACATCTTACGATCCTACAATCTTATATTAGAAACTTACCATTTTTAAGGAAAAAAAATCAAATATTACACTAGTAGTTCACATTAATAAAAAAGAATTGTTTTATAGAAGTTGTTTTAAGTAATTATCAATATATCTCAACATATTTTATGAAAGTAGGATTATCTTTAAATAAATTTATACTTTTAAAGAAGATTTTATATTATTATATGTATTTTATTTATTTTATAAAAATAATAGGATTTTACGATCCTCGATTCGATCTATCTTGTACATCTTCCGATCCTGTGCAAGAACCTGACATTTGGAGATAGGGATTTGGCTTATTCAACTTGTTCCAATCCCATTCTTCCTTACAATGATCTTTTGTCAGATCTATAACTTTTATGTTGACAGCATTTCAATTAGACCTGAAAGGCCAGAATTCAGAAGTAATAATATTTGTTTTTGACAATACTCTTCCAATAGAGAGAGTCAGGTTTCTCAATTAATCTCCATGTTTGTTTCGCCAGAAGGGCCTTATTAAATAAGTTTAAATCTTTTATTGCAAGGCCTCCATACTGTTTGGGACATCTCAATCTATTTGCTGCCATCAGATGCATCTTTTCCTGCCTCTTTCTTTGCATTGAAAAACATCACTGTATCATCTGCGTACATCAGATGAGAGATTTGTGGACCTCTATTGGCAAATCAGACTTCTTTTCCTCAGCTTGAGCAAGCATAACCAACAGGCGACAGCACATTTGAAGCTAGAATGAAAAGAAAAGGAGACAACAGGTCTCTCTATCTCAGACCCCTACATGGTTGAATCTTCACAGATGAGACACATTGCATTATAATCATAACACATTGCATCATATGCTTTTTCCATATCCAGCTTGAGTGCACACCAATAAGATTTAGATTGAAGGTCCATAAGGTGTTCTTCTTTGGTTTTATTTCAGTTAATTTTGCTCTATTTGTTGTGTAAACAACATAAGCTTATTATTATTATTATTATAATTATAATGTATTGGTTGGTTGGATAAAACACCCTGCATTTTTCTTTGACAGTGAATAGCTTAGCTTAAACTTGAATAACAAGAAATGCTACCGGTGCTGGTGGATGAAGAAATTGGTACAAGACAGGTAAAAAATCTAGTACTTTTAGGTTTTACTAATATGCTATTTTTCTTTCTAAATCTGAATCTATAAAGTAAAACACTTTTGCTTTCTAAATCTATGAATCTGCTGCATTCATGGTTCAGCCTTTAAAATAATGATGTAAGATTGGAACTTCCTTTATAATAAGATAGGAAGAAGGATTTCTTTTACTGAATATTTTTTCTTTAAAAAAGGTTCAAGTAAATTTCCAAATTTAATTTGTAAGATGTATTTTGATTCTAGACTTTCTTTACTGGTTATATTTATAAATTGCAGGATAAATGTTTCATCAGGATTTTGACAGAAAGGTAACAATTGGCTTAAGCTACTATCTATTAAATTTGTTAATAAATTGGGAACAAAACTTTTCTTTTTTGCCTTATTTCATAATCCGAAAAGTAATCTAAATTATGAAACATTTAAACATCATTTAGCTTGTCTTTAGAATCAAAGGCAAGGAAGAAAAAAGTTGTTACAGTAAAATTTTCATTTATGATGGTTTATTTTACAATTTTTTATTTGGTCACCTTGCTTTAAATTCCATATTCACTTGTTTTCTAGTTGTTAATATTTTTTATGATTAAAGCACCCTTAATCATGAAGGGCTTGATAAGCAATAATGGTTACAAACTGAAATGCAAAGAAGGCACAAATTGGTACATATTGTACACTTAGCTGAAAATCCTAAAATCGTAAGTTCTAAAATTCTTAACTATTATAATTTTGAACTTAACCTTGGAAATCTTAAAATGCTAATACTTTTTTTGTTCAATATTATAATTTTTGGCCTTTAAAATGCTAATACTATTTTTTTTCAATATTTTTAACTATTATAATTTTCTCTCTTTGTTAATAAACCCGAAATTTTACATACTAAAAGCCAAAACAGTAAGAGCCTACTTAGAAAAGTGTTTGGCAACCTTGTTAGAAGTGCTTTTGAATTGTAGTACAAACAATTTTTTTAGTTTTAAGTATAAGCTAGGAATTGGAACTTCTACTTCTAGTCAAAAGTAGAAGCTAAATCGGAAATTAGGACCGCAAGGGGTCGTAACCTTGGGGGACTTGTCCTTAGGTGATGACAAGTCCGCATACCCTTATGTAGGAGTCCACGTAGTTCGACGAGTATACATCCATAGGAGCCGTTAGGCAGGAGCATTACCTGTGAGAGCCGTGTGCAGCTAGGACATGTGAGGCTCCAGGCAAGCGCGCCACAATTGGAGGTTTTCTTAGAGGAAGGAGAGAACGAGGATCTCTCCGAGCTGCTTGGAGCCTGAGGATGGAGATAACTAGAGAGATAGATGGGCTCTGATCGGGTTTAGATGTGGAGGTGACAGTGTTTCGTACCCCAAGTACTCTATTTTACTCGTGGTTTGTATATCATTGTGTAATATCCGTCGTTGTTCTTAGTCTCAAGTCCCCCCGGGTGAGGGTATTTATATTGAGATTCGGGGGATCGTGGTCGACCCACGTTCTTGCTCGTCGTGATCGACCCACATTGTCTGGGCGCATCCCACGTCCCTAATACGAGAGTGTGTACGGGAGGACGTGGGTACAGGCCACGTACAAGGCCGGAGAGTGGTGCCACGTGCCACTGACTTGAGTACCTTCACATGTTCTAAAAGGCTAGTGCCACGTGTCCCAAGGTGGAATTAAGTTTCTTTAGCAGGTTTTTCGAGGGGAGGTCTCCCGCTAAGTGTCTTTGATCGAATGAGCTCGACCGCTAGTCAAGTAGGCTAAGTTGGTCGGACATTCAAATGGAAGAATTGGCGTATTTTCCCCGATGATTGCCGCTGAAGGAGTAAGCTATCGAAGGTGCCACGCGTCACTACCCAAATGGTTGACTGTTTAGCTACCTTGGCAAGTTTTCTCGAGCCATTTTTGCAGGAACGTTCGCGTCTTTTCGAATAGGCGTCAACATTGCAGAGGGGGAGCAAATTCTGAAGATACACTCTGTGCGGAGGAATTTTAAAGGTCAAGGGTGTTACTAATCGTTTGAAGTGTCTCTTCGCAAGCTCGTTCGGGGGGAAGGTCACCCACCGTGTCCTGATGAGGTTGTCCGCTTGTTTGATCGAACACATAGGCCAAGGAGCTTGCGTAGTTTTTGATGAACCGCCTTTTGAAGGAGTAGGTTGTCATCGATGCCATGCGTCGCGAACTGGTCAGTTGTTGTCGTTTCGAATGACTTCACAACTTTTACTTATCAGTTTCCTTTTATTTAATACTTAGTGCATTTCCAAGGAGCTTGCGTAGTTTTTGATGAACCGCCTTTTGAAGGAGTAGGTTGTCATCGATGCCATGCGTCGCGAACTGGTCAGTTGTTGTCGTTTCGAATGACTTCACAACTTTTACTTATCAGTTTCCTTTTATTTAATACTTAGTGCATTTCCAAGGGGTGTCATCATTGGTCTTGGTTGGGGATTTTCCATGAAATCCCTCCGAGTCTTCTGAGAGACTCTCGAGTTTCCAAGGGTATCTAGGTCTTTCTTCCATTGTCTCTGGGACTTTGAAACTAGGTTGTTCCTTCCTATTGGCTTGGGTTAGGCAGTTGCAACTTTGGGCAAGTGCACGGGATAATCATTTTTTCCGTTGCGAGATTCAAAGGAGGCTGAGATTTTGAATCGTCACGCCTATTAGACCCTTATAATACCCTGCAATTGAAAAATTTTATTTTGCCTTTGTTTCCTCTGAACGTGTTTCCTCCGTATGCTGGAGTTTTTCTTTGCTTTTCTGACTTCACACTTTCATCTTCTTTAAAGAATTTGCCATGGCTGGTGACGATGAGAGGTTGTACCCTTTCGACTTCACCAATTTGGAGGATATTTCTCCTCCTCCTCCGCTAAGCCGTTGCACTCGAGATGGTAGCCAGACTAAGGGGAAAGTGCCGATAAGCGGCGGGAAGGCTGGCAGAAAGCGTACTTCATCTGCTATTGATAGGATTCGGCGACAAGAGGGTGTCCAAGGGGTAAGAAAGAAGGAAAGATGGGAAGGGAGAAGGGAGGAAAGAGGGTGGAAACCCTAAGGGTAAGGAAGGAGGGTCTAAAAAGCGACTGGGGTGGACTCGCAACCTTCGTCTCAGGTTTCTTATCAGAAGTCGACCATGGTGGGTGCTCGAGTGGTTGCTTCGGTTGACGGTACTTTTCCTTCTCCGGGCCCTGTTCGTCAATCTGCAAGGACCAACTCATGACGAACTATAAGGTAAAGCAAGAGTCCTAATAGATCAAGGATCCTCAGCGGACGTCTTATACTTCGACACCTTCAAGAAACTTGGCTTAAGCGAGGAAAACATGAGGCCGTTTCCCGACACACCCATCGAATTCTCCGGAGCCCAAGTCCCGGTGAAAGGAGTCATAACAACCCGCACATTAGTAGGCACTTTGTCGAAGGTCACAAGCCTGACACTGACTTCATCATCGTCCCGGCACCATCAGCGTACAACGCTATCTTAGGGCGACTATCCCTAAACAGGCTCAAAGCCATTTATGTCCACGACACAACTCACCATGAAGTTTCTGACGCCACACGGAATCGGAGAAATCACGGCGGACCAGAAATTAATGCGAGCATGCTACGCAACTAGCTTAACAAAGACCATCAAGGTCGCTCGCCGTAGTCCCAAACAACCACGCGAGGATCCTATAGAAGAAGCAAAATCAGAGAAGTCCACCCGCCCGAACATCCTTGCTTAAACTCCTTTGTGAATTTCGTATCTCGCCCAGCTCTTTTGGCTAAAAATCATTCTTCTTATCATTCCTAGAAAAACATACCCTCCAAGGTCTTTTAGGCTTTCGAATGTAACCATTTTGTTTACTATCAATCGAAGTTTCTTTTGATAAAGACATGTGCCATAAACAAATTCGCAAAAGTTCTACTCGCGACAAAGCCCTCTTAAGGCAATACGGGCCCCGATCGCCCCCGCAGATACTTGTAAAATATCAAGATCATGCGAAATGTTCCCCCACAAAGACAGTACCACTCGACCGAGTAGACATCTTGGAATCTAATGGCTCCGCATAGAGTCCTAAAAAGAACGTTCATATATAAACCACTAGTAGTCGTCATGCAAAGCCATCTTGATCACACTACACCCAGAAGTGAAAAGCCTTTTTACCTAGAAGTAAAAAGAAAGCGAAAAATTCAAAGACAAAAGTCGCTGCATTAATCAAATCATTTCATTAATGTACAATTGAAGAGCGGTTGCCTATTACACTTGGGAAAAATGCAAAAAGAAGAAAAAGCCCTACAAATACAATATACTCTTGGGCATCCCCAAGATTAGCATCAGTAAGGAATTCCTTAAGTTCGGGCCCACCAGCATTTCCCGACGTCTCCCTTTCCGCAACCTCAGCTGTTCAATGAGAAGTAGCTCCAATCATGCGCCCGGCTGTAACAGAAAGAAGGCGATGACTTAATGGACGACTGGTCAACTCGCGAAAGAGAGCGAAGTCCACGAGCGAATCAGTCGAAAGACGGCCCCTAAGCTCACCGTCAAAAAGCTCCAAAGCAGGATGTAAGAAGCTCACTCACTCAGTGAAAAACCTCTTGTGCTTGACCGCCAGTAGCATCCCGTACATCCTCTCTGCCAGCATCTCTGCTTGATGATTAGTAACGTCTTCGATCCTGCTCTTAGCATCCAGCCAGCCCGTCAAATTTTCATGGGTTCGAGCTTCGGCATTCCTCAAAGCTTCGCAAAGAGCACGCAGCTCCTGCAGACGCTTCTCCGCATCTTCTTGTCGAACACGAAGCTCCGCACGAGCCATCTACAAATTCGATCGGAGAAGTTTGACCTCTGGGAGTTGATCACCTTTGACACGAAGACGGGCAACCTTGCGAGTCAGGTATCGATCTCACGACCCATGCCCTCGAACTCCTCCTTCCCCTGCAAGTTCGCACGCACCTCCTTGAGCTACTGCTGCGAATGCACCAAGGATTTATTTTTTGCATCAAAGAGACCGACTGGTCCAGATCCTTACGAATCTTAACCTGCGTGGAAGACAAGAAAGGAAGAACGTTATAACAAAAAGTGACATACTCACGATAACATGACCTTTGACTAACACTATCTTCTCCTACATGTTGCTGGCTAGGCGGAAGTCAGCCAAATGGTTGGCCGCACCCTTAAAGGCTCGCCGAGCAATCATTAGAGGACTTGAGTCAATTGTCCTAGCAGCCCTCTCCTCCAAATCCACAAAGAATCACGTCCCAAGGGCTACTAGAGTAAAAGGGGCAACTCCTCCCCCGAAAACCCTTCCGCAACTTGAGAAAGGTCCTTCGAAGCAAAACCTGCATCTCCAGAAGCAGTGGCAGCCATTTAACTCACCATTACATTCTCAGCAACAGGCTCACTATGGCCACCCGCCGCTGAAACACTCTCTTCCGCGGCAACCAACCTTGCGGGAAGAGCCTCAAGAGCAGCTGCGACGTCCTGTCCAACCGTTCCTTCCACTCGGGGCCTCTTGCTCGTCGGCTCCTCGGCACCCCCAACAGAACATGGAGAGGAGAAGCCCGACAAAACCACCCTCAAGGGCGAGCGTTGACTCTACTCCGAAAGCGGAAAGGTACCCCCCCACCGAAGCAGTAACCGGAGTAGCCCTCTGATGCACCGCTGAAGACAGAGGAACTTGAGAAGAAAGCCAAGAATCCGTCTTCTTGGATTTCCCTTCTTTAGGATTCCCTCTATCTTTCCTCTTTTTTCTCCTGGAGATCCTCCTTCCATTGATAACGACCTCCGGTGGTAGCACCCGAGCCTTGCCTCCCATCACCCTCGACAGTGTCACCTGAGCCTTGCTTCCCTTCAGCCCTCCTACCTCCTTCAGACGTCCCAATACGAACTCTGGTGACCTTCTCTTGTTTGGGGAGAGAAGATGTCTTGGCCTCTTATCCCTACTTACGGTACTATCCCGAGAACGGTAAGAGGAGGAGGAGAGGAAAGATCCTCCAGGTCAGTGAAATCGAAGGGGTACAACCCTGCAACTCGCAAACCCTAAATCAGAGAGGAAAGGAGAAAAACGCAAAATAGAGAAACCAGAGGGAGACAATACTCACTTTCATCTTCGTTGGCCATGGCGAAGTACAAACAAGCAAGCAAGAAATTTCGACAGAGAAGTGGAGAACTCTCGGAGATGAAAGGACTCTCGGAAGCAAATGGTCAAGAGCCAAAAAGATTGAAGGTAAACATAGCCTTTTCTTTTCAATTTTGGATGTATTCCTAGCTAGAGGCACGGCGATTCAAATCACAGCCTACCTCGAAACTCACAACGGAAAAGAATTATCACCTACATCAAATAAGAGCTGAAGATCCAATCCAAGCAAAGATGCGCCAAGAGGAACATCCCAAATTCAAAGTCATCTAGCCGCAATCGGAAAGACCTAAACGCCCTCGGAAGCCCAAGAGTCCTCCAAAAGATCCCAGGGGTAAAAACGAAACTCCAAAAGCAGTGGCTAATGATGGCGTATCTTGGAAACACGCAAACATTAGTGGAGAAAAATGACTAACGAAACATCCGAAGCGACAGCAGCCGATGGGATGTTGAAGCGTGGCACCACCCTTTTGAGGTAATCTCCAAAGAAACACAAGCCCTCTCGAGTGCACACTTAACCGCCCCAAGCCCGGCAATTAGCGATCGATCTCAATCTAATGAGACGTAGCTCGTTACACGTGTCAACCCTCGCGCCCAGGAAAAAGTCCAGAAAGTTCCGGACCTTTCAAATCCCCTCGAAGCCTTCCAATGGCATCTCCGAAAAGTCACCTTCCCTGCAACGATGACGTTTCCTCGGAAAGACGCGAGCATTTCTGAAGAGACTACCCGGGAAACTTGCTAAGAAAGTCAAGCGAATGACCGTCCAGATTCGTACGCGTGGCATCCTTGGCAACCAACTCCTAACAAAAAATCCAGAGTAATGCAAGTGTAAGCTCAACCGCCCTATCTCTTACGATTAGCGATCAACCTGGCTTTATGAACAATCCTTGGCGGGCGAACTCGCTCCCAACATTCTGTACAAGGAAACTTAAATCCACGGCCGCCCAGCATAATATGCCCTCCTATAGACACGTGACACTGGCTTTTTAAAAGGCTTACCGGGCCTCAAATCAGTGACACGTGGCACCGCTTGATGGACCCAAACGTGGCCTCTCCCCACACTCACCCGCATACTCTCCCGCATCATAGACATGGGTAAGCTTTCCAGATAGTGGGTCGAGCTCAAGGCTCAAGAACGTGGGTCGACCACATTCTACCCTACTCCGAGTATAAATACCCCTCACCCGAGGGACTACAAAAAAGACAAACGAAAAGACAGAACAGACGGAATACACATCTTCCAGTAGACATCAGACAAGCGATTAAGCACTAAACACATACGAGAGATATAACTGACAATAGCTCTCCCCCTCTCCATCAACAGGATCCACGCATCCTCTTGCTCTAAGCAACACTCAGAGACCCTTTCTCTCTCTCTTCCTCCACCGACGAGGTATCTCCAGCAGGTGGCTCGCTCGCCTGGAGAACACATTCACGTCCTAGCCGCACACGGTCTTTACAGGTAACACTTCTGCCTAATGGCCACCATCGACGTCCCCTCATCAAACTACGTGGACTTTGATCCCTACTCAAGGGTACTTAAGCACCTAGGTCTTCACCTAAGGACAAGTCCCCCAAGGCTACGACTTCTTGCGGTTCTTATTTAACATTACGAATTATCTTAACAAAAAATGACAGTTACACATATCTCACGATCCTACGAACTTATATTAGAAACTTACCATTTTAATGGGGAAAAAACTCAAATATTATACTAGTAGTTCACATTAATAAAAAGAATTGCTTTATAAAAGTTTTTTTAATGTAAATTATCAATATATCTCAACATATTTTATGAAAGTAGGATTACCTTTAAATAAATCTACTTTTAAAAGAAGATTGTATACTATTATATGTATTTTATTTATTTTATAAAAATAATAGGATCTTACGATCCTCGATCCGATCTTGCGCTTTGATCTATCTTGTACCTCTTCCGATCCTATGTAAGATTTCGATCGTAACAACCTTGTTCCTAATTGAAAAATCCTAAATATTAAACTTCAAACAAACTCAAAAGATAAATGCTAAACTCTAAAAATTTTAAAATGTTCTTAGGGACATTTGTTCATATTCAAATATGACAGGGACATTCTCTTAATTAAAAGGATCCAACTTGTGGACATTCATAAATTTTTTGGGTAGAAAAAACTCCATCTCGATTTCGATTCTGTTTCGGGTGTAGATATAACATTGAGTTAATTTTTAGGGCAAAAACAAAACCAGTTCGAATATATAAATTTCATTCATTTGCTTGATGTTAAGAAAGTCCCTCAAGTGTTTTTTGGGAACCCTAAGCCTTCAGAAATTGTAAAAACCTGCCAACAACATGACACTAGACTTGAAGGAAATAGAAAACTACTCACAAAGACGAGACAATGCCAAGAAGCCTGTAGATTTCTTGAAAACCCTGAATATGTCCAAGCATTGGCCAACAACTGAGCATGACGGACGTTCAAGATACTTACTTATCTCAAACGCATTCAGGGGAGGAACAATCCCTACAACTGGAACTCCATTGGTGATCAAGAATAAGAAGCCTACCCAGTCCCAATCAAGCAATGAAAGTGGAATGCGATACCCAGCAATACTAAAAATAGAATTCAAATGGGCGATTTCAAAAATATTTACATGCTCTCGCGAATTTGGCCATCGACTATAATAGGCGAATTTTCATCCTGGGATGGAAGACAAGGGAAGTTCGCCTATCCTTATGGCTCATCGATGGATGTTCATCATCAACACAGGAAGAAAAAAAAACTTCTCACTAAAAGGGGCCCAAGTAAACCCCATTAAATTATATACGACATAAAAATCTATTTCTAAGGTTTCCTCCTTACTCTCACTAAAGGAAGAAAAGCTCTCACCCAAAGAACCAACTCTGGAGTTGCAATGAGAAGACCGATTGAACCATCTTTTCTAAAAAAATAGTGGAAAAATCAAAGGAGGTTATGAAAACATAAAGTTTTTGATATGGAATAACTAATCTATATTATAAACTTGTTTTTGATAAAATCAACAAAATAAGAAGAAAAATGGAGAAGCCAACATCTAGATTGCTTCTCATTTAATTCTTATATGTTTTCTCTTTGTGCTTACTTGATATAATTAATGTATCTTATACTAGAAGAGCATAAACTACCTTATGCTATGGCTTTTGTGATAGTTAAAACTGAGAAAAAAAAATTGAACAGTAGGGATGTACATCATAGAAGGGGACTCGAAGAGAGTAGTTGATTTGGTGGAAGGTAATTTGCTCAAATAAACAACCACCACCAAAGCCTTTTCCGACTAAGTGTGGTCGGCTATATGGATCAAACGACGCCAATGTGTTTCGTTTGTCATTTGATCCTTATGTGAAATTACCTAATGTAGAAATCAATAACTGTTTGATATGCACTCTAATAATTTTGTACAATCACAAGTGTAGTGTTACAATATCATGCATTTTTCTACTTTGAGTGAATTATGGAATAACTTGAAATAGCGTAAAAGATGTTAGAACCAAGGACTCCAACTTTGCAATTGAAATTAATCCACTCATTAATCCAACAACAAACTAGAGAAATAAAGAACATCAGCAGCAGAAAACAAATGCTATAAACGGGGAAAAGAAACAGGACTCCAAAAGCATCAAGGTATATTTCTAAAACCAGTGAGAAGCATCAAGATGAAGCATCAAGATTTCTATGTACAGTAGAAGTCAGAAAGATAACCTATTCTTGCTTACTTGGCGAAGTAGCATCATTATCCAAGCAAAATATTTCCAATTCCCTTCCATGTCAGTACTACAAGAAAAGAGTTAATTAATCTAACAAATTATATATATCAATGTTACAAAATGGCATTTAGTACACAAGGAACAAAACTTACTCAAGAACAATGTGCACAATGGCATATTCATAAGAACTACACAACTCATCTATTTCATATGTACACATTAGCAAGGAAAATCACGAGTCAACAATCATATATTTATGTAAGTAAATGATTGAAACACAACAAAAACAAGGATTTCTGTGAAAAAAATGAAGTTAATTAGTAGCAGGGAATTCCACTGAATCTGTAGTTCAGGAAAACTGTTGTTCATAGATATGAAGAGGATATAACCAAGTGAATGCTATGGAATGCAGTATGTTGTAAATTCAAGCATTTGGCACAGAGAAAAGACAATGGATAGTGATTATGGAAGTTGCATTGCTGAAACAGAAAAATTATGAAATCCAAATAAATGAATAATGATAAAAAACAACTTTGATCATTTTGAGCTTCCTAGCTTAGCACAATGCATGTTTGGATTAAGAATAATGGATCATGATGACATGGTCTAACAATAATCTACCTATAGAAAATCCTCTTATCCTTGTTTCTATGCATTTATTTTAACAAGAAGGCTGTAATCATAATTAAAGAGCAAAAGTACAACCTAGACCAAGTCACAAATGTCAAAGAAGATTATAGAAGTCCCACTAAATTGGTAAAATGGTGAGTGACGTACTAACACACTGTATAGCACAAGTTTACATTCTATAACATTCTTTTACTAACACAGGCATTAAGAAATTTAAACACATTGTATAGCACAAGTTCACAGTCCGTAGCATTTAAACAAAGACATTTTAAGGACCAAAGACATCTTAGAACCAAACTGTATAATCCCATAAACACAGACTAAGAAATGGCTAAACCTTTATATGACAATGCATTTTGGTTATGATTGAGATATTCATAAAAATTTAACAAAGTTTTATGATGACTGTTGATTACCTAACACAACCCTCCTCTTTTATCCAAGCTTGGGACCGGCTATGAGGCATAGGCAGAGTTAAGATTTAGGATTAATACTACAACAACAATCAAGGCCTTTTCCCACTAGGTGGGATTGGCTATATGGAGAAAATGACGCCAATGTGTTTTGTCTTAACACATTTAGGATTAATACAAATAATAATTTCATGTGAAGCGAAACGGCTCTTTTCTCAAACAACTAAGTCAAATTCAAAAGAGGGGTGAGGACTGAGAAAAAGCTCTCATCCTATTCATAGAGATTGAGGATGATATATGCTGAATGCTGATATCATGTGACTAACTGTTGTGAATGGTGCATTTGAAAATGCTTGATGGCTCTTGACTGTTGAATTTCATTTTTTAATTCTTTTTGCTAGTTAGAAAAAAATTCTTTCTGTTTATACCAATGGTTGCAAAGTGGGCCACACAGTTACAGTGCCTATTATCTATACACATGAGTTGGTCTAAAACTGTCAAAACCATAGTTGTCAAATCGGGATTCAAATCGTGAATTGTTAAGCTAATTTTTAAATCGTGAATCGTATCGAATCGTAGGATTTAGGATCACAATGAAAAATAGTCTAAAGTATATTATATCAATGACAAAAAACTAGATAAGTCTCACATAAAGTCATAAATGACAAATCATAATGAAAAAAAAAATTCATAAGTAATAATTCATAACTCATAACTAACAAAACAAAGCTAAAATTAATTATCTCCTAGTCCTATTCTTCTAGATTAACATCACTACTATCACTAGTATCATCATTGTCTTCATCTAACATGACTATTCCATCATCTTCTTCCTCTTCATTACCCCCTTCATCATCTCCAATAATGTCTTGTTCATTAGTATTTTGAATTTGAATGCCTTTTCCTCTATCATTCTTGAAGTGACGAGAGAGATGAGAGAAGAAAAGCACTTGTGAGGTGTGTGAGTCTTTTTTAAGTGTATAAGTATAAGCTTCTGACTTGGTGAGAAAGAAAAAAAGTATGTGTGGGTGTGACTATAGAGATTTGCAAGAAAAAGGAATTGTATGTTAGAACATGAAATTTGAAAGTATGCTCTGTTTTTACTGCTTTAGTTTGAACTCTGAAATTTTTTTTTAAACACATAATACTACAATAGATAATATAGCAGGAGCAACAATAAAGTCTGAATAGGAAGTCAACTATTTTATGTATTTTTGTTTAGATTTTATAGGCTCAATCAGCAATAAAGTATGCTCTGTTCTGCTTTAGTCTAAACCTTGTTTTAATGTTGCAACACTATATAATGAAGCTTCATTCATGAACACACAGCCCAATCAGCCTCTGTTTTAAGGTTGCTGTTCCGAATCGCCGGAATCGTTTGATTCGCGATTCCGAATCGAATCGTACGATTCCGGTGAGTATCGCATCGATTCAGGTCATCAAACGATTCGTTCAACGATACGTATCGTTTTGATGCTGAATCGAATCGAATCGAATCGTAGGATTCGAATCGCAAATCGTAGGATACTAATAACTATGGTCAAAACTAGAGGGTAAGTCAACACAGTCCAGAATTACCATTAATCCATTATGGCCTATAGGGTAAGTCAGCACAGCTAAAGATAGAAGTGTCCGAGCTTTATAGGATAGTAGTAACTTGAGTTTCTGATTTCTAAATATACTTATTGTATGGCCTATCATCATATACTTGTTACATATTTATTATAAGGGTTCATCTGACCTGTGCCTTAAGGCCTAAGGGTACATTTTAAGACTTCATCTGATTGGTCAATAGAGTTTTTAAATATTAAAAATTATTTTTTTAATTAAGTTTTCACTTTTCACAGATGTCATGTCAATAAATGCTTCATTAACCAATCAAAGGAAACCTTAACATGTGCGATTTAGATAAATCTTATTATATATAAATATACACATGTGTGTAGATTGTAGAATGCTTTTACTCATTAATAGAATTATTTGTTCATTAGGAAACTACTCAAAAACGTGAATTTTTTACACAAAATGATTTGGATAATGCATTTAAAGCTTCTTATTGGTTATAGACTTTTCAATTTTTATTTTCTAAACTTGTTTGATAATTGGGAATCCTCCTTTAACTCTAACCAGTAATGGTGGCAAACACATGCTGGTTCCCTTGAAAAAATAAACATATCTGAGGTATAAAAAGGAATCACTCAACTAGGTGATTATATATCATTGGCTCCTTGCACTAGCTAAAAGTCAATAAGTACATGAAAAGATTAGATTGCTATCTAACAACATCCATGTTTACTGTTTGTGCCAATTTGCATCCATTTGCTTTCAAATATATTCATTTCTAGCTTGGCTTTATATTTGTAGGTGTGCAGAGAAAACAGTATAAGATTACGGGTATGTTCGTTGTGATGAAAAAGAATTGATGGAATGAAAAAAGTAGGTGGGGCCCACCGGGCTCCACTTACTTTTTGCTTTTTCATTTACAAACTTTTGGAAAGGAAAAAAATACAAAATACAAAATGTCTATTATACCCCTTGATTTGACACAATCATAACCTTTTCTTTTTATTATTTTAATATAAGGGGTAAAGTGGTAATTTTAATACATGCCCATTCCATTTCCATTCCCAAATTTTTACTACCAAACACAGCAAGCACATTCCCTTTCCCTTTCTACGTAAAGTACGTAACCTACATTTGCTTTCAAATATATTCATTTCTAGCTTGGCTTTATATTTGTAGGTGTGCAGAGAAAATAGTATAAGATTGCGGGTATGTTCGTTGTGATGAAAAACAATTGATGGAATGAAAAAAAGTAGGTGGGACCCACCGGGCTCCACTTACTTTTTGCTTTTTCATTTACAAACTTTTGGAAAGGAAAAAAATACAAAATACAAAATGTCTATTATACCCTTTGATTTGACACAATCATAACCTTCTTTTCTTTTTATTATTTCAATATAAGGGGTAAAGTGGTAATTTTAATACATTCCCATTCCATTTCCATTCCCAAATTTTTACTACCAAACACAGCAAGCACATTCCCATTCCCTTTCCCTTTCTGCGTAAAGTACGTAACCTACATTTCAATTAACACTGATGTTCAAGGATTTGTAAACTTTTTAAACCATTTATTTATACTTATATTAACACTAGTATTCTATACTTTTATTTATACTTATACTCACTTAGAAGTTCCAAAAAAAATCTCAATTGCCAAAAGGGCCTAGTGAATTTTTTTGTGCCCTGCAATATTCATCATGGGCTTAGAATTTTCGGTAATGCTGATAACAACCAAGAATTCTTAATTTTGAATGCAACTTCAATTAGAGAAATGCAAATTATAAGCAACATCTAAGATGCACCTTGAACTTAAGCAACCAAGTAAGTAAAGAACCAAAAAGAGAAAGGGTACTATGTCTAGACAAAAAAACCACAATGTTTGACATGAACAAAACTCCATCAACAATAGTCAAGTCATTTGAATAATAGCACAAAGAAGCAAGCATTTCCCAACTATATCACTCACTTTTCAACATTTATGCAAGTATAAAACAAATCTAGACTAGAGAATCTTACCTTGCTTGACTCTCCGTCTCTTCATGAATTGTAGCAATTATAATAACCCATTCACAAAAGTGTTGTAACTAACTGAATGAGTTATAACTTCGCTTTTCCAATTCATTAATCATAGTATATCTGCAATATCCAAAGTCAAACATCTCAATTCCACTCATTAATCCAACAACAAACTAGAGAAAAAAAGAACATCAGCAGAAAACAAATGCTATAAACAGGGAAAAGAAACAGAACACCGAAAGCATCAAGGTATATTTCTAAAACCAGTGAGAAGCATCAAGATTTCTATGTACAATAGTAGTCAGAAAGATAACTAACCAATTCTTGCTTACTTAGCATCATGATCCAAACAAAATATTTCCAATTCCCTTCCATGTCAATAGTACTACAAGAAAAGAGTTAATTAATCTAACAAATTATATATATCAATGTTACAAAATGGCATTTAGTACACAACGAACAAAACTTACTCAAGAACGTAACAATGTTCCAAATATCAGAATATTTCACATTAAGAGATGTGAAGTAAAAGAACAATGTGCACAATGGTATATTTATAAGAACTACACAACTCATCATTTCATATGTACATTTTAGCAAGGAAAATCACCAGACAACAATCAGCACAATTGTATATTTATGTAAGCAAATAATTCAAACACAACAAAAACAAGGATTTCTGTGAAAAAAATGAAGTTAATTAGTAGCAGGGAATTTCACTGACTCTGTAGTCCAGGAAAAATATTTTGTTCATAGATATGAAGAGGATAACCAAGTGAATGGTATGGAATGCTGATGGGTCCATTGCAAATAATATAGTTAAGGCATATAAAAGAAGGGAAGAAGAGGAGGAGATGGCTGGGCCTATTGCAGAAAAGACAAAGGTTGATTGGTGGAGAGAGAAGAAGGGGAGTGAGCTGGCAGAAAAGGAGAATGAGGAGCAATGAGGGGTGGCCGGGTTGCAACTATATATAGGTATAGGTATTAGAGATAGGGCAAGGAAAATATTGGGAAAGGTTTGGGAGAGTGTCTAGCCTCTCGAAAGCTAGACAACTTTATGTTATGTTATCTTTATGAGGTCCTTAGTCTTTAGGTGTGTTTTGTGAGTGTCTTCTACCTTGAGTTTGCTGTAATTCTTGTTCTCCATTAGAGAGTGGGATGTTTTTGTCTAAGTTTGAGTAATATCAGTATTTTGGAAAGAGGGTCCTATCAAATGCAGTATGTTGTAAATTCAGGTACTTGGCACAGAGAAAAGACAATGGATAGTGATTATGGAAGTTGCATTGCTGAAACAGAAAAATTATGAAATCCTTTCATAAATTATGCAAACAATTTTTATCATTTTGAGCTTCCTAGCTTAGCACAATGTTTGGATTAAGAATAATGGATCATGATGACATGGTCTAACTCTAACAATAATCTACCTATAGAAAATCCTGTCATCCTTGTTCCTATGCATTTATTTATATTAACAAGAAGGTTGTAATCATAATTATAGAGCAAAAGTACAAACCTAGACCAAGTCACAAATGTCAAAGAAAAATTATGGAAGTCCCACTAAATTGCTTAGAATGGTGAGTGAAGTACTAACACATTGTATAGCACAAGTTTACATTCATTCTATAACATTCTTTTACTAAAACAGGCATTAAGATATATATATATATATATAATGCTAGCAGCTACAAGAAACACATTGTATAGCACAAGTTCACATTCCATAGCATTCTATGTTTATTTAAACAAATAAACATTTTAAGGACCAAAGACATCTTAGGAACCAAACTGTATCCCATACACACAGACTAAGACATGGCTAAACCTTTGTAGAACAATGCACTTTGGTTATGTTTGAGATATACATAAAGATTTGACAAAGTTCTACGATGGCTGTTGTTTAACTAACGCAACCCTCCTCTGTTATTCGGGCTTGGGACTGGCTATGAAGCATAGGAAGAGTTAAGATTTAGGATTAATACAACAACAACAATCAAAACTTTTTCCCACTAGGTGGGGTCGGCTATATGGATCAAACGACGCCAACGTATTCTGTCTTTACACATTTAGGATTAATACAAATAATTTTTTTATAGAAAGGATTGAGAAAAGTCAACTGTGATATTCATGCGAAGGGAAACAGTTCTTTTCTCAAACAATAAAATCAAATTCAAAAGAGGAAGGACTGAGAAAAAGCTCTCACCCTGTTCATAGAGATTGAGGATGAAATATGCCGAATGCTAATATCGTGTGAGTTTCCAGTACTAAATGTTGTGAATGGTGCACTTGAAAATGCTTGATGGCTCATGACGGTTAAATTTCATTTTTTCTTAATTCTTTTTGCTAATTGGAAAAAAGTTCTTTTTGTTTATAACCAATGGTTGCAAAGTGGGCCACACAGATAGACTGCCTAATCTATGCACATGAGTTGGTCTAAAACTATCAAAACTAGAGGGTATGTCAGCAGAGTCCAGAATTACCATTATGGCCTACAGGGTAAGTCAGCACAGCTAAAGATAGAAGTGTCCAAGCTTTATATGATAGAAGTAACTTGAGTTTCTAAATAAAAATTACCTTAGTTATATATTGTATGGCCTACATCAGATACTTATTGCATATTTATTGTAAGGGTTCATCTAAACTATGCCGTAAGCGCACATTTTAAGATTTCGTCTAATTGTTCAATAGAGTTTTTAAATATTAAAATTACTTTTTAGTTGAGTTTTCACATATTTCATGTCAACAAATACTTCATTGACCAATCTGGGGAAACCTTAACATGTTCCCTTACATAAATCATATTAAAATCTACTCTAAAACATGAATTTTTACACAAAAATGATATGGATAATGCATTTAAAGCTTCTTATTGGTTATAGACTTTTCAATTCTTATTTTCTAAACTTGTTTGATAATTGGGAATCCTCCTTTAACTTTAACCAGTAATGGTGGAAAACACATGCTGGTTCCCTAGAAAAAATAAACATATCTTCTGAGGTATAAAAAGCAATCACTCAACTTAACAAAAGGTGATCATATATTATTCTATGAACAAGAAAAATTTACTAAAGTGAGTGTTTCATAAAGGGAGATCTAATTGCACATCTATTTTATTGGCTCCTTGCACTAGCTAAAAGTCAATAAGTATATGAAAAGATTAGATTGCTATCTAACAACATCCATGTTTACATATATATCTTCAACCTTCAAATATATAAGTCGTGGAAGGTGAATCATATTTAACTGTTTGTGCCAATTTGTGTCATTTTTGGTGAAGGCTAAGGCATTCATGAGAGCATAAAGAAATCATATTTAACTCTTTGTGCAGAGAACAGTATAAGATTTTCTATCAACACTGATGTTCAAGGATTTGTAAACTTTTTAAACCATTTATTTATACTTATATTAACACTAGAAGATTATTGATCCTATACTTCTATTTACACTTATACTCACTTAGAAGTTCCAAAAAAAAAATTTCAATTGCTGAAAGAGCCTAGTGATTTTTTTTTGTGCCCTACAATATATTATTCATCGTGGGCTTAGAATTTTCGGTAATGCTGATGACAACCAAGAATTCTTAATTTTGAATGCAACTTCAATTAGAGAAATGCAAATTATAAGCAACATCTAAGATGAACCTTGAACTCAAGCAACCAAACAAGTAAAGAACCAGAAAGAGAAATGGTACTATGTCTATGTCTATGTCATGTTAGACAAAAAAACCGCAATGTTTGACATGAACAAAACTCCATCAACAATAGTCAAGTCATTTGAATAATAGCACAAAGAATCAAGCATTTCCCAACTATATCACTCACTTTTCAACATTTATGTAAGTGTAATAAAAATCTAGACTAGAGAATATAACCTTGCTTGACTCTCTGTCTCTCCATGAATTGTAGCAATTTATTGGCAACTCTTATTTCTCCAATTTTAATAACCCATTCACAAAGTTGTTGAATGAGTTAACATTGGGTTGACTACCGTTCTTGATTTCTCTATATTGAGGAAGATTCTCAAGAACGGTAATCAACCAAATGTAATCATTCACCCGAAAGAAGCAAAATGGTGGTGGACTTCGTTGGGATTTGGGGATGATGAGAATGAAAAGAGATATTGAGAAAGAGGGCATAAGGGAAAGAGCGAAGGAAGGAAGAAGGAGAAGATGTAAACAAGAAAGGAAATTTGGGGAAAGCTTACCTTGTAGCTGTAGAATTGGAGAGATGAGATTAGGGTTTCAGATTTCAGATCTTTGCTCGCAAAACGCAAAAAAGTGATGTATGAGATTAGGGTTTTGGGTAGTGGATTGGATTGGTTGTAACAATTTTTTCAACTGATCAAATCTGATCTGGATTGGTCGGTTTTCAACGGACATCAAAAAATTGGAAGTCATATATATATATAATATTATGATGGATATAAGAATTGATCATATGTCAATTGTCATTATATAATATTATATTAAATTAGTATTTTATAAATTGTCATTATCTAGATGTCTTTCTCAACTCTGTTATAAATTCTTACCTTGTTTATCCAATGTCCACAATATACTTTTCTAAGAATGATTGCAGGCTCCTCGAGTCTATAATGGCAAGGTTTTTCTGGGGTGATCAACTCCATTCACTATCTTAAAAAAAAATCTATTAATAATTCCTTCTATTTCTATTGTGTATCAAATTTATGGTTTCCGTTGGTGCAAATCCAATCACCTCAATTTTTCAATTTCAGATGAGAAAGACTTCCCCATTGGTAGCAAATGCTTATCCATTAAGCAGGGGAAATCCTATTTCAAAACGAAAAAGCGGAAAGATAATAGACGAAAGATTCCTTTGCTCAGTTGGAGGAGTCTCTGTCGGCCTAAATCTGACGGTGGTTTGGGTTGCCGTGATGTTTCTTCCCTTAATATGGCTTTGCTAGCTAAGCATTTGTGGAGGATTGTTGTACAAAAGTCTTCTTATGCTTTCGTGTTAAGGGCACGTTTTTTACGCAGAAATGGAAATGAAAACAGAAACGGAAATGAAAACGGAATGCGTTTCTTGTGTTTAGTAGTAAAAGTTTGGTAATGGAAATGGAAAGGGAATGTATTAAAATAACCATTTTACCCCTTATATTAAAATAATAAAAAGAAAAGAAGGTTATAATTGTGTCAAATCATGTCAAATCAGAGGGGCATAATAGATATTTTGTATTTTTTTTTAAAGTTGATGGAAATGAAAAAGTAAAAAATAGGTGGGACGAGCCATTCCATCCTCATTTCCATTGTTCTTTCTTATAAAAGAACATGACCTAATTGTTCAAATATTTCTTGGGTTTGGAGGGGTATCCTGAATGCAAAACATGTAGTCATGGATAATTTGGAATGGCAAGTAGGTGATGGAAGTTTAATTATGTTAAACCACCATCTTTGGTGGCATATGTTTGGTACTAAGGAGTCAGTTTGGTACTTCTAATATTTATGTTTTAAATAACTGCAGGTCTATGTTATCTGTTATCTTTCCTAATGCTTCTATGTACTCTAGAATAGGGTGGTCCATCTTGTAATCTGTTACGTTTCAATCAAAAAGAAAAAAGTTAGTATTTTATGAACTAAAGATGATATTGTTTTATTTTATTAAAAATATAAATTATTTATAAAAATATTTTCAAGTTTTATTTTAATACTAGATTAAGACCCGTGCAAATGCACGGGTATCACATAAATATAAAAAAGATAATGTTATAAAGAGTTGGTGAGCTTTGACTTATCTATTCTTAACTATTAGATCTGTCTCAAAACCTGTATTATCTTAAATATAAAAAAGAAAAAAGTATTTTAATATTAATAGCAATGGTTATAAATTGTATAAGTTTATATTTTAACTTTATACTATTTTTTAAGTTTGTCACTAAAATATTGTTGTAGTCAATTTCGACAAAAAAGTTTTGAATTTGCGATTGATTTTGTCCTTAAAATTTTAACTTTTTTCCTTATGGAGTGTGTTTGGTTAGTGGGTGGAGGATGTAATGGGAATGATAATAGAAATGAGATTGCAGAAGAGAATGAAAAAAGTAATATGAATGTGATGTGAATGGAATAAAAGTGGGTAAAATGACCATTTTACCCTTATATTAAAAGTGAAAATGGAATAAAGTGGATAAAAAAGTAAAGACAAAAATATAATTTCATCATATTACAAAAAGTAATGTCACGACCCCATTTCTAGGAGTCCGTGACCGGCACGGGAGTAGGATTTCACCCCTAAACCCGTAAGCCTTCCCTATTACCATTTAAAATAATTACCCTGCTATACAGACAACGTACAATATTCACATAATAAATATTGGCCACGTCATTCATGGTGGCCTAAATAACCTGCAATCCACGGCGCTCATTGCCGCTTCAGCCCAATTCAAGTATATATATACATCCATTCACATAAGCAATCACACATAAATATGTATATACGTAGTGATCAAACCACAAGGGAATGACCTATCATATTCACACACAATATATATAACCTGTTCGATCACCTGTATATAAGCATCCACACTCGCATTTAACTTTACATATTGATCACACCCCTCAATGCGTGTAATCTATCCTATTCACATGCAGGTTCATATATTTGCAACCAATCACATACCAACCACACATATATATATATATATATATATATATATATATATATATATATAATTTACATATTGATCACACCCCATAGGGTGTGACCTATCCTATTCACATGCGGAAGCAATTTATACTCATCATAATATTCATATATCCTATATTCCCATCCATGACCTAATCTTTAAACAGTATGAAGCCGACAAGTCTAGATTTGTACATATATTTATACATATAGCAATTGCCTATACATCAAAGGCTATACTCAAAATAATGTATACATCAATGAAATATAACAAAAGAATGTATACATCAAAAGATAAACCTCTCACGCGAACAATGCGTGAGGTCTCTAGGAATGTCCGCCTCCTTGAGAGGAAGTAGACACGTGTCCGGTGCCCGCTACACCTCTATCTGTAACATGTAAAATTGGGGGGTGAGTCAAACGGACTCAGTGAGAGGCTCTCCCATCCTTGGTGTAGTAGCGGGTACCACTACAACTGGGGAAAGGGAGCCAATCACATCCACATGCACATATAATATTCCTTTTAACCTTTCATGTTTAAGTGATCATGCATTTAGCATATATAACACATATATTGACAAAATTAGGCATATATATCACATGTTCAATATCATCAAACACTTTCCAATATCATATATCGTTTTAAAATAACATAAACTGGCCCGAAGGCATATCTCCCTTTGGGGAGAGAACTGGCCCGAAGGCATATCTCCGTTAGGAGAGAATCTGGCCCGAAGGCATAACTCACGTGAGTGGCATCCGTTATGAGGTAAACTGGCCCGAAGGCATAGCTCACGTGAGCGGTTAGGAACCTAGTTGATCATTCTAGGAACCCCTGGCCCCAAGACTTTACTTGAGACATATCTGGCACCAAGACTTTACTTGGTACATAGCCGGCGACTCGTGTGACTTTGGCCTAACCAAAGCTTTAACCACAAAGTGGCAAACTCATAGACTTTGGACTCTTGGGTGTCCGACTTCACGAGGACATACTCGATCTACCCGGTTTATTTAAAATGGACACCTCTTTTATCATAGACTCTACATGACTCCTATGAACCCCTACTAGTTCGGTTTTACTTTTCTTGGAAAAAAAAACTTATAAGTTTATACCCTTTCCCAAGTTCGAAAATAATTTCAAGGAAGAACATCCTAAGTTCGATTATTTCAAAAATTTCAAGATCAAACAATAGGTTTCCAACTTCATTTAACTTGTGAGTTTCTAGGACCATGGAATTTAGACACCGAAAGTAGACTCGATCCTACCCCCGATATCGTTCTAGGTTCCACGAACCCTTTTTCCATATAAGGCTTCCCAAGCCATCATGATATTTCACATGTATCAAATACACATATAACATGTAATTTCATATAATAACATTTAGGAATGACAATAGCATGTTTCTAACATACATATTCTAACAAAGAGGCAAATAATACAAACCATATTTTTTTTTTCCACATCCTCATACAACCCGCAAGAGGGCAAGGATGGGAAAGCCCCTCACCTGGTTGGCACTTCGGATCAGCTCTCGGTGTGCCCGAAGGTCCACTCACAGTATGGTGCCCTATACACATATATATTTAGGAAATTTAGAACGCGTAATTAAACATCTAAAAATGCGTGTGTCGTACTAATACTCATGTACCGTTTAGATATTTCTAAGAACTAATTATTTAATTCGTTACGTCGTCTAAATTTCTCTTTTTGAAAGTCCAGAATGCCCCATATTTGACTTTCACACTTTCGAGCCATTTAGAACATCTAATTGCTTAGGTTAGAGATTTCCACTTGTCTAAATTCCCCTTCATGTGTTCATGTGAAGTTCCCATTACCCAAGTCTTGAATTTATGTCTCAAGAGTCATAAATTCTACTTGTCCAAAATTTCCATTTATCAAAATAACCCTGAACACTTCACCTACACATGAATACGTATACCCGAATACGCGTAAAATTAGAAGATTGTCTCTTTTTCCCCAAACGGGGTTCCGGGTGAGACGGAAATTACTCGGGTTTTAATCCCTCGTACATTCCAATAATTTTTTAATAATTATATAATTATTATTCAACCTTTCAGTGCACCCCAAGTCATTCTGCAACACCCTTAAACCTTAACAATCACATTTTCCTACACTTTTTCGAACCCAGATAAATTCCATCAATTTGGTTCCGGTTCCTAAGCTTCCAACTCACTTCCTAGCATGCAAATACTTCAATTTAGGATCCAAAATACTCATATTGAATCAATTGGGGTCTTTCTAAAAATCCCTAAAATTGATAAAATTGGGGTTGGAGAGATTCGGGACTTTTTACCTCGATTCAATCGGTTAAGATGATGGAATGGGGTATAGCAAAACCCCCGGTCACCTTCCTCGAGCTCGGAACGGCCAAAATCCGGCGAGATTCCGGCGAAAAACACTATTCCCGTTTGTTTCTCTCTCTAACCAAGCTTTCTCTCTCTCCTCCGTGAAGACCAGCGTCGGCCCACCTTCCTCCGGCGTCAGAGTCGCCGTCGACGACGGCGTAGCAGCTCGGGCTAGCTCCTCCCGCACACCACACGCGCGTCCTCTCTTCTCCTTGGCCCTAGCGTCGTGCGTCTCCAATCCTTCATTTTTTTTTTCTGCTTTAGCTTCTCGGGTGCTTCTTTGGAGGCAAGGCAAATGGGGACCAATTATTAATTAAGGGGGGGGGGGGGGGGGTCACGTGACCCCCCCTTCCTCCTCCCTATACATGTATATTTCTTTTATTAAGGGGGGTCACGTGTGTGACCCCCCATTTCCGCCATATACATCCATATTTATTTTATTTTATTTTTTTTTTCTATTATTTTCTTTTAAAAAAAAGAAAAAAAAAGAAAAAAAAAACTGCATATATATATATATATATATATATTTGTATATTTATTTAATGTATTATTTATTGTTAAAATTGACTTTGGGGTTAATAAATTTACACCCAATATTTTCCGTTAAGTCCTAATTTTGGTCCAAATAAAATTTCATTTATTTAAAATTTTCTCCTTTTCCTTCCAAATTAAAATAAAAATTAAATTAGGACCTTAACGTAAATTGGAAAATTTTCGGGTATTACAATCTTCCCCCCTTAAGAAATTCGGTCCCCGAATTTCAATCACATACTAACCTTAGTTTTCAAATAGATGAGGATACGTCCTGCGCATATCAGCCTCGACTTCCCACGTAGCTTCCTCGGTCGAGTGATTTCTCCACAGAACTTTCACCAATGGTATTTCTTTCGATCTCAACTTCTTCAATTGACGATCTAAGATTTCCACTGGTATCTCCTCATACGTCAAATCTTCGGTTAGTTGTACTTCTTGGGGTTGGATCACATGAGAAGGATCTGGCAAGTACTTGCGAAGCATTGATACATGAAACACCGGATGAACTCCTTCTAGTTCCGCCGGCAACTGAAGACGGTAGGCAACGTTTCCCACACGTTCAAGGATCTCAAACGGTCCGATATACCTTGGACTTAGCTTGCCTTTCTTGCCAAACCTCATCACGCCTCTCATTGGTGAAACTTTCAAAAATACTAGCACACTCACAGCGAATTCCAATTCTCTTCTTCGGTTGTCAGCATATGACTTCTGTCTACTTTGAGCCGTTAACAACCTCTCCCTTATTTCTTTTACCTTTTTAATGGCATCTTGTAGAAGTTCCGGGCCGACTAAGCTAGCTTCTCCGACCTCGAACCAACCAATCGGGGATCGACACCTTCGACCATAAAGAGCCTCGAAAGGTGCCATCTGGATACTCGCTTGGTAACTGTTATTATATGCAAATTCAGCTAGAGGTAAATACTTTTCCCAACTTCCGCCGAAATCCATAATACACGCTCTAAGCATGTCTTCCAGAATTTGAATAGTCCTCTCTGATTGCCCATCTGTCTGTGGGTGAAAAGCGGTGCTCAAATCAACTCTAGTCCCCAACACTTCCTGCATAGACTTCCAAAACCTGGAAGTGAACTGTGGCCCTCTATCCGATATTATGGATACTGGTATCCCGTGTAATCTGACGATCTCTGATAGATAGAGCTGCGCATACTGACTCACACTATAAGTGGTCTTAACTGGCAGAAAATGGGCGGACTTGGTCATACGATCCACTATTACCCAAACTGAATCAAACCCACGCTGTGATCTAGGCAACCCTGTAACAAAATCCATTGTGATCCTCTCCCATTTCCATTCTGGTATTTCTATTTGTTGTAACATCCCGGCGGGTTTCTGGTGTTCAGCCTTAACCTGCTGACATACTAAACATCTAGCCACATAGTCTGCAACATCTCCTTTCATACCATTCCACCAATACAATTGTTTCAAATCATGATACATCTTGTTAGCTCCCGGGTGGATGGTATAAGCGGTCCGGTGTGCCTCTTCAAGAATTCTCTCTTTCAAATTGTCCACCATCGGAACACACAACCGTCCCTCCAAGCGAAGTACCCCGAAATCATCAATAGAGTATCGGAGGTCCTCCCTTTTCTCTTCGATTACTGAATTCTTAATCTGTCTGAGGTCGGCATCTTCATCCTGTTTAGACTTCACCTCTTCTACCAAAGAGGATTTAGCTTCTAGATGAGCCAACAATGAATTTGAACTTCCAATCTCAAACCGATTCCCGGTTTGTTCTAACTCATGGAGTTCCTTAATCAACGGTCTCCTCTCTTCACTTATATGGGCAAGACTACCCATGGATTTCCGACTCAGAGCATCAGCTACCACATTAGCCTTTCCCGGATGATACAAAATCGTGCAGTCATAATCTTTTAACAACTCTAGCCATCGACGTTGTCTCAAGTTTAAATCTTTCTGCTCGAAGATGTATTTGAGACTCTTGTGATCTGTATAAATTTCACAAGTCTCTCCATATAGGTAATGCCTCCATATTTTTAAGGCAAATACCACTGCGGCCATTTCAAGATCATGAGTCGGGTAATTCTTCTCATGCTTCCTCAACTGTCTCGAGGCATACGCAATCACTTTGCCATGTTGCATTAATACACAGCCCAACCCGATCCTCGATGCATCACAATACACCACATACCCTCCGGTGCCTTCAGGAAGTGCTAACACTGGAGCGGTAGTGAGGCTTTCCTTCAACTTCTGAAAACTGTGCTCACATTTCTCGTCCCATACAAACTTCACCCCTTTTTGTGTCAATTTGGTCAATGGCGCAGCCACCTTAGAAAAATCTTGCACGAATCTTCTGTAATAGCCCGCCAGACCCAAAAAGCTACGGATTTCTGTAACTGAAGTAGGTTGGGACCAATTCCTTACCGCCTCCACCTTACTTGGATCAACGTGGATTCCCTCTGATGATACCACGTGACCCAAAAAGGCAACTCTATCAAGCCAAAATTCGCATTTAGAGAACTTGGCATACAACTTCTTCTCCCTCAACTTTTGTAAGGCCAACCTTAAGTGTTCAGCGTGCTCCTCTGAATTTTTCGAATAGACCAAGATGTCATCAATAAAGACAATGACAAATTGATCCAAGAAAGGTTTGAAGACCCTGTTCATCATATCCATAAACGCTGCAAGAGCATTGGTCAATCCAAAAGACATCACCAAAAACTCGTAATGTCCATATCGGGTTCGGAAAGCGGTCTTAGGTACGTCTGATTCTCGAATCTTGAGTTGGTGATACCCAGATCGCAAATCAATTTTAGAAAACCGCTTTGCACCTTGTAATTGATCAAACAAGTCATCTATCCTCGGAAGTGGGTATTGATTGCGGATCGTCACCTTATTTAACTTTCGGTAATCGATACACAACCGCAAAGATCCGTCCTTCTTCTTCACAAAAAGAACCGGCGCACCCCAAGGAGAAAAACTAGGCCGAATAAAGCCCTTGTCAAGCAACTCCTGCAACTGTGTATGTAACTCCTTCAATTCTTTCGGAGCCATACGATAAGGTGGTGTGGATATAGGTTGAGTACCGGGTTGCAATTCAATTTCAAATTCGATTTCCCGATCGGGAGGCAACCCCGGCAATTCTTCCGGAAATACATCTAAAAACTCACGCACCACCGGTACTTGATTCGGTGAAACCACTTCTTTCGTAGTGTCTCTCACGAAGGCCAGGTACCCTTTGCACCCTTTTTCAAGTAGCTTGGATGCCTTGGTAGCTGAAATCAAGCTTGGGTACGGAGCGGCTCCGTCGCCCCTTATCACAAAAGGTTCTTCATTCGGCATGCTAAATTTTAGGCACTTAGCTCTACAATCCACCACCGCATGACAAGATGCCAACCAGTCCATTCCCAGAATTACATCTAAATCAACCATAACTAAGAGACGAAGGTCTACTATAGTCTCATGACCATCGACCTCCACCACACAGGATTTATGCACATACTCAACTTGTACCGAATCTCCCATCGGAGTAGATACTAATACTATCTCTTCCATTCTAGATGGACTTCTCTTGAATTTAGAGGCAAATTCATGCGACACGTATGAATGAGTAGAACCAGAATCAAACAACACTTTTGCTTCAAGAGAACAAACAAGTAGAGTACCTGTGACCACTGCATTGGATGCATGAGCGTCCTGTTGAGAAAGTGCGAATACTCTGGCTTGACCGCCACTCACTGCCCCTGTACCGCTACCACTGTTACCCGCACCACGACCTCTAATTGCACCCGTGTTGGTTGTATGTGGTGGCACGGCTCTCACCGGTGGGGCTGGAATAGGTGTACTCCTCGGAGTCGGGTTACTCCTCACACTTGTACCTTCCCTCCGCTTAGGACACTCCCTAGACATGTGGCCCACCTCGCCACAAGTGTAGCATGCACCGGTCAATTTCCGGCATACACCAAAATGACGTCTGTTGCAGATTGCACATTGAGGCCATGTGTCACCGGTGTTTTTACTGCCTTGTACTCTCTGTCCACCTTGGGTGTTACTCTTCCCAGAACTTGTGGTGGTAATAGCAGACTGCCCACCAACTTGTCCTGCATAATTTGAAACTATACCAGAATTACCAGCTGTCTTTTGCTTCTTCCTCCACCCTTGGCCCTCATTGCCCATCAATAATTTATTCTTGGGATTCGCCGACGTCCCAAACTTCTTTCTATTTTCGATCACTCTTGCACAATCCGCAGCCTGTGCTAAAGTTTCAAATTGATTACACTGGGGTAGTAGCACTACGAACAACGGCTCTACCAGTCTGTGAATGAACCTCTTGATCAATTCACTCTCATCAGGAACTAATTCAGGAGCGTATTGAGCTAGCTCTGTGTACTGTAGTTCAAACTCGGTCACAGACATATTCGGCGTCATCCACAAGTCTTCGAACTGTTGACGCTTGGCATACTTCATTCCTTCAGACAGAAACCGACCCAGGAATTCCCTCTGAAAATCTTCCCAGGTCATAGGAGCAACTCTCCTTGCATATCTCTTCTGTACTGATTCAAACCAAACCCGTGCAGCGCCTCTTAACTGAAACGAGGCAAGTTCCACCATCTCTCCTCCTGGACACCTCAGTAATTGCCCAATTCTGATTATATCACGGAGGAAATGTTGAGGGTCCTCCTTGGTTTCGGTTCCGCAAAATGTGGGCGGATTTAACTTCAAGAATTTTGTAATTGGCAATTCCCTCGGAACTCCCCTCGGTCTCCTGGGTACGTCCCTTAGTTGCCAATCCCTTCTAGGTTCTTCCTCCCTTGTTTCAGTTTCCTGTTCAACCGATATCACTTGCTCTTCTTCTTCGCCGACAACTAAACGGCGGACTTCTTGTTGAATTTGGCGGGTTATTTCGGCTCTCAATTCCTGAAATCCCGCAGTCAACATCTCAGCCACCGACGGAGCACCCGTCTCAACCTGTGGCTCTGGGTTTTGTTGCCTATGCACTTCTCTTTCTTGTGTCCTACCACGACCGCGAGCACGGCCTCTAGCACGGCCTCTAGCATGGCCTCTAGCTCGGCCCCTGGGAGGCACTCTCTCCTCCCGAACGGACTCCTCATCTATACGTGCAGGGACTCTACCGCCCCTCCTAGCCTGCCTAGTGGTCGGCAGCATCCCTGTACTGCACAAAGATCACACCTAATAAATACGCATATAACAATGATATATTTAAATATCAAAGAGAGTAGAAAGAAAGGATTGACACATTTTTCCTGGGTATTCCCACAAGTGCCCTTTTACTCCCACGTTGTGCCCGAGTACACAAAGAAGGGTAAACCGACACCCGGTCATACCTATGGCTTCATACTATTTAAAAATAACCTGCCTCTGATACCAACTTTGTCACGATCCCATTTCTAGGAGTCCGTGACCGGCACGGGAGTAGGATTTCACCCCTAAACCCGTAAGCCTTCCCTATTACCATTTAAAATAATTACCCTGCTATACAGACAACGTACAATATTCACATAATAAATATTGGCCACGTCATTCATGGTGGCCTAAATAACCTGCAATCCACGGAGCTCATTGCCGCTTCAGCCCAATTCAAGTATATATATACATCCATTCACATAAGCAATCACACATAAATATGTATATACGTAGTGATCAAACCACAAGGGAATGACCTATCCTATTCACACACAATATATATAACCTGTTCGATCACCTGTATATAAGCATCCACACTCGCATTTAACTTTACATATTGATCACACGCCTCAATGCGTGTAATCTATCCTATTCACATGCAGGTTCATATATTTGCAACCAATCACATACCAACCACACACACACATATATATATATATATATAATTTACATATTGATCACACCCCATAGGGTGTGACCTATCCTATTCACATGCGGAAGCAATTTATACTCATCATAATATTCATATATCCTATATTCCCATCCATGACCTAATCTTTAAACAGTATGAAGCCGACAAGTCTAGATTTGTACATATATTTATACATATAGCAATTGCCTATACATCAAAGGCTATACTCAAAATAATGTATACATCAATGAAATATAACAAAAGAATGTATACATCAAAAGATAAACCTCTCACGCGAACAATGCGTGAGGTCTCTAGGAATGTCCGCCTCCTTGAGAGGAAGTAGACACGTGTCCGGTGCCCGCTACACCTCTATCTGTAACATGTAAAATTGGGGGGTGAGTCAAACGGACTCAGTGAGAGGCTCTCCCATCCTTGGTGTAGTAGCGGGTACCACTACAACTGGGGAAAGGGAGCCAATCACATCCACATGCACATATAATATTCCTTTTAACCTTTCATGTTTAAGTGATCATGCATTTAGCATATATAACACATATATTGACAAAATTAGGCATATATATCACATGTTCAATATCATCAAACACTTTCCAATATCATATATCGTTTTAAAATAACATAAACTGGCCCGAAGGCATATCTCCCTTTGGGGAGAGAACTGGCCCGAAGGCATATCTCCGTTAGGAGAGAATCTGGCCCGAAGGCATAACTCACGTGAGTGGCATCCGTTATGAGGTAAACTGGCCCGAAGGCATAGCTCACGTGAGCAGTTAGGAACCTAGTTGATCATTCTAGGAACCCCTGGCCCCAAGACTTTACTTGAGACATATCTGGCACCAAGACTTTACTTGGTACATAGCCGGCGACTCGTGTGACTTTGGCCTAACCAAAGCTTTAACCACAAAGTGGCAAACTCATAGACTTTGGACTCTTGGGTGTCCGACTTCACGAGGACATACTCGATCTACCCGGTTTATTTAAAATGGACACCTCTTTTATCATAGACTCTACATGACTCCTATGAACCCCTACTAGTTCGGTTTTACTTTTCTTGGAAAAAAAAACTTATAAGTTTATACCCTTTCCCAAGTTCGAAAATAATTTCAAGGAAGAACATCCTAAGTTCGATTATTTCAAAAATTTCAAGATCAAACAATAGGTTTCCAACTTCATTTAACTTGTGAGTTTCTAGGACCATGGAATTTAGACACCGAAAGTAGACTCGATCCTACCCCCGATATCGTTCTAGGTTCCACGAACCCTTTTTCCATATAAGGCTTCCCAAGCCATCATGATATTTCACATGTATCAAATACACATATAACATGTAATTTCATATAATAACATTTAGGAATAACAATAGCATGTTTCTAACATACATATTCTAACAAAGAGGCAAATAATACAAACCATATTTTTTTTTCCACATCCTCATACAACCCGCAAGAGGGCAAGGATGGGAAAGCCCCTCACCTGGTTGGCACTTCGGATCAGCTCTCGGTGTGCCCGAAGGTCCACTCACAGTATGGTGCCCTATACACATATATATTTAGGAAATTTAGAACGCGTAATTAAACATCTAAAAATGCGTGTGTCGTACTAATACTCATGTACCGTTTAGATATTTCTAAGAACTAATTATTTAATTCGTTACGTCGTCTAAATTTCTCTTTTTGAAAGTCCAGAATGCCCCATATTTGACTTTCACACTTTCGAGCCATTTAGAACATCTAATTGCTTAGGTTAGAGATTTCCACTTGTCTAAATTCCCCTTCATGTGTTCATGTGAAGTTCCCATTACCCAAGTCTTGAATTTATGTCTCAAGAGTCATAAATTCTACTTGTCCAAAATTTCCATTTATCAAAATAACCCTGAACACTTCACCTACACATGAATACGTATACCCGAATACGCGTAAAATTAGAAGATTGTCTCTTTTTCCCCAAACGGGGTTCCGGGTGAGACGGAAATTACTCGGGTTTTAATCCCTCGTACATTCCAATAATTTTTTTAATAATTATATAATTATTATTCAACCTTTCAGTGCACCCCAAGTCATTCCGCAACACCCTTAAACCTTAACAATCACATTTTCCTACACTTTTTCGAACCCAGATAAATTCCATCAATTTGGTTCCGGTTCCTAAGCTTCCAACTCACTTCCTAGCATGCAAATACTTCAATTTAGGATCCAAAATACTCATATTGAATCAATTGGGGTCTTTCTAAAAATCCCTAAAATTGATAAAATTGGGGTTGGAGAGATTCGGGACTTTTTACCTCGATTCAATCGGTTAAGATGATGGAATGGGGTATAGCAAAACCCCCGGTCACCTTCCTCGAGCTCGGAACGGCCAAAATCCGGCGAGATTCCGGCGAAAAACACTATTCCCGTTTGTTTCTCTCTCTAACCAAGCTTTCTCTCTCTCCTCCGTGAAGACCAGCGTCGGCCCACCTTCCTCCGGCGTCAGAGTCGCCGTCGACGACGGCGTAGCAGCTCGGGCTAGCTCCTCCCGCACACCACACGCGCGTCCTCTCTTCTCCTTGGCCCTAGCGTCGTGCGTCTCCAATCCTTCATTTTTTTTTCTGCTTTAGCTTCTCGGGTGCTTCTTTGGAGGCAAGGCAAATGGGGACCAATTATTAATTAAGGGGGGGGGTCACGTGACCCCCCCTTCCTCCTCCCTATACATGTATATTTCTTTTATTAAGGGGGGTCACGTGTGTGACCCCCCATTTCCGCCATATACATCCATATTTATTTTATTTTATTTATTTATTTTTTTTTATTATTTTCTTTTAAAAAAAAAGAAAAAAAAGAAAAAAAAAACTGCATATATATATATATATTTGTATATTTATTTAATGTATTATTTATTGTTAAAATTGACTTTGGGGTTAATAAACTTACACCCAATATTTCCCGTTAAGTCCTAATTTTGGTCCAAATAAAATTTCATTTATTTAAAATTTTCTCCTTTTCCTTCCAAATTAAAATAAAAATTAAATTAGGACCTTAACGTAAATTGGAAAATTTTCGGGTATTACAAGTAAAGTGTGTTTGGTTAGAAGGATATAAAGGGATTACGTCTACGATTACATTGACAAAACTGCCAACCAAACATGCCCATAGTATTGTCTAAATTATTAACACCAAATGAAATTGTCTAACTTTTGTCCTAACTTATAGATTTTGAAAATGAAATTAATTGCAATTTAGAACTTCTGTGACAAATTTGATTTTAAAAAAAAGTTTATGAATGAAATTAGAAATTAGTGTAAATTCGAGATTCTTATATTGAAATTAAAGATGTAAAGAAGGTTAGAAAGTTATAGTTTTGATAATATACTATAAACTATAATTTTAATGCGAAATTTGATTTTAACTGTAAATTAATTTCATAATAGTTTATTAGTTCACTTTAAAATAGGATTTTTTTTCATATAGATAAAATTGTGCCACTTCAAAATATATTAATTTTTTTTTCGCAAAACAGACTCACAAATAAGGTTTTCTTTTTTATCATTTGAGTTGGCTTGGAGAAACTTGGGCAACATTTGGTATGTAGAAATTGGTAGGGAGAAAATGAGGGAAAGAAGAGGGTCCACACGACAGCATGGACAGAGGGAGATCAGATCTCTCTCTTAATTTCTGTGCAAAATAATAAAATATAAATTTTGTTAAAAATACAATAATTATGAATTTGAAAAATTATATTTTAATGTTTAATTATTCAAGTTATAATTTATCAAAATATTTTATGTAGTATCATCTATTATATATTTACTTTTGAGATCATAACATATATTATATTTTTTTAATATATACGATGCATTTGATATTTTATATTTTAATTGAAATTCAATTAAGCAAACTCATTACCTTTATCTGGTTGAATACAAACAATAATGTACAAACATTAGTTCATTGTTTAAGTAAATAATATTACTAATTCAAAGTTAAAAAAAATATAGTAAATTACACTACATTCCTTAGAGATTTTTTAAATTGTACTTTTCTCTCATTTGTTTTGAAGAATTACACTCTCATATCATAAGAGATTAGAGGAAAAAAAAAGTAATTTTAATTGTTTTGATAAAAAATAAAATACTTCATTGTTTATTATTTATATAATTAAATAAATATGTCACTAATATAAAAATATACATTTTAAGGTTTAAAATATAATACTATAATTAGATTATTCTCAAAATGAATAATGTTAAAATACTAATTTTTTAGAATTAAAATCAAAATTTATATATAAATAAGATATTTATAATATACTAACAAAATTATAATTTTTTTAAAAAAAAATTCACCTTTTTATTTTAATTGACCAATGAAGCGCTTCATATTAAAATATAATTAATTATTTTAGATTTTATTTAATTAATTCAACCTATACATATTAAAAATAATTATTTTAGATTTTATTTAATTAATTCAACCTATACATATTAAAAAAATAATTATTTTAAATTTTATTTAATTAATTCAACCTATACATATTAAAAAAATAATTAATCTATAATTAATTCAACCTATACATATTAAACAAATTAAAAATAGGTTAACCCAGCTCTAATCAGTTTAAATATATTTTTTAAAAAACTAAGCTAGGTTGATGTTGGGCTGGTCGTTTTTAATTATGGCAAAAATATTTTAACAAACAATTCTATATTTTATTTTATAGGGACAAATGGATTGATCCTACTCTAAGCTTATTTTGCAAATTAAATGAACTACCTATTTCCTAACATTTTTAAAATTATACCGTTAGTGTTACTTAATTTATTTTGTTTATGTATTTAAAGTTGATTACGCATAGAAATTGACAGTTGTATTTTGTAGCACTAATAATAGGGAATTAATTTTGAAAGAAATTAATAAAATAGGAAAGAAATCAATTAGAAATCAATCATATAGCAGTTTGGAGATGCAATTAAGTATTGATTGATATAGCCGTTGAGAATTGATTAGTATAAATTATAAAGATTATGATTATGCAATTAAGATTATGAAAGTCCCACTAAAGTGCTCAGAATGATGAGTGACTAGCGTTAGTTGTATTTTGTAGCTCTAATAATAGGGAGTTAATTTTGAAACAAATTAATGAAATGGGAAAGAAATCAATTAGAAATCAATCATATAGCCGTTGGGAGATGCAATTAGCATTGATTGATATATAGCCGTTGAATTGATTAGTATAAATAAGAGCATCATCAGCCCATAATATATGCGCAAATATGGAATGGAGGTTCAAGAAAACATTCATAGAGCTTTCTTTCTTTCTTGCTTTCTGGGTAACTTATTTTGGTTTCTATTATTTAATTTTCTGAAGTTTCTTTGGTTTTTTATTTTACCATTATCATACTCAGTTTCCACTTTCATATATAATAAAACTAGTTTTTCTCTCTGTCTCTTAGGAAGGAAGATTTGGGATGAGTGAGTGAGAAATAATGGTTCGTTGTTAATGATGCTACTGGTGCTGATGGATGAAGAAATGGGTACAAGACAGGTAAAAAATCTAGTACTTGTTAGTTTTATTAATATGCTATTTTTCTTTCTCAATCTCTGAATCAATATATACAAGATTAATATGCTATTATTATATCTTTTGCATCTATATTTCAAACAAGTCATCCTAATCTAGTACTCGTTACAGTTCCTGAATATTATCCTGTAGTATGTTGCTCACCTTCTTTATAATGCATAGCGTCATTTTCTGCCACTTTTCTGTAGAAACCTGGTTCTGGCATACAACTAAGATAAGGAGTCCCCCTGATTTAGAATATTCATTCCCACCCTATCCTTCTTTATAAATAACCTATTTTCATTGGCCAAAATGATTGCACTTTTTTTACCTTCTCTGTTCTTTTTATTTCTGGAATACCATATGTTTTCAAGCATAGTGAAGATAAGGAGAAGGTTATATTGTGACTCCAAATCCTTTACCTTTGAACATCATACAGATTTCCATTATCCAATGTTGAAGAATGGAAGTACTCTGAATGGAATAGTAGAGGTTCTAACACCAACACTTATTCCAAACCACATATAACCCTTGCAAATTCACAGTGCAAAAATATATGGGAGAGAGATTCCTCTTCCATATTGCAGAGACAGCAAACATTCTGCTGTAATGGAATATGATGTTTCTTGAGCACATCATTAGAAGGTAAAGCTTCATTCATCAGCTTCCAGGTAAATACTCATATTATTCCTGCAACTAGAATTACTATTATATTGATTCCAAAGCATCTTATAGCCATCTGCCACAATGTAATGATTAGAAGCATTACCTTTCAACTTGGCTTATTCAACTTGTTCCAATCCCATTCTTCCTTTCAATGATCTTTTGTCAGATCAATAACTTTTATGTTGACAGCATTTGAATTAGAACTGAAAGGCCAGAATTCAGAAGTAATGATATTTTTGTTTTTGACAATACTCTTCCAATACTCTATTTGAAGCACAACTCTCTATTGTTATTATGATATTTGCTAATAAACCACTTACTATAATAAGAGTCAGGCTTCTCAACTAATCTCCATGTTTGTTTCGCCAGAAGAGCCTTATTAAATAAGCTTTCTTTCATTGCAAGGCCTCCATACATTAAATAAGTTTAAATCTTTCATTGCAAGGCCTCCATACTGTTTGGGACATCTCAATCTATTTGCTGCCATCAGATGCATCTTTTTCTTGTTACCATTGAATCCCCATGAAACAGTTTATTCCCTCCCTGCCTCTTTCTTTGCAAATCAGACTTCTTTTCCTTAGCTTGAGGAAGCATAAATCGATAGCACATTTGAGGCTAGAATGAAGAAAAGGAGACAACAGGTCTCTCTGTCTCAGGCCCCTACATGGTTGAAATCTTCCCCACAATTTGACCATTTAACAACAAGGTGTACTTCACAGTTGAGACACATTGCATTATAATCTTAACAATATGCACCAATTGATTTTATCATATGCTTTTTCCAGGTCCAGCCAGCTTGAGTGCACACCAATAAGATTTTATCATATGCTTTGGTTTTATTTCATTTAATTTTGCTTCATTTGCTGTGTAAACAACATATTACTATTATTATTATTATTATTATTATTATAATGTATTGGTTGGTTGGATAAAACACACTACATTTTTCTTTGACAGTGAATAACTTAGCTTAGCTTAACTTGAATAACAAAAAATGCTACTGGTGCTGGTGGATGAAGAAATTGGTACAAGACAGGTAAAAAATCTAGTACTTTTAGGTTTTACTAATATGCTATTTTTCTTTCTAAATCGGAATCTATAAAGTAAAAAACTTTTTCTTTCTAATTTGTAAGATGTATTCTGATTCTACACTTTCTTTACTGGTTATATTTATAAATTGCAGGATAAATGTTTATAAATTGGGAACAACCTTGTTTTTTTTTTGCCTTATATAACATAATCCGAAAAATAATCTAAATTATGAAACATGTAAACATTATTTAGCTCGTCTTTAGAATCTAAGGCAAGGAAGAAAAAAGTTGTTACAGTAAAATTTTCATTTATGATGGTTGATTTCTTTTATTTATTTTCTGAGAGTTCTTCTTTGCTTTTATATTTTACCATAATCATACTCAGTTTCCACTTTCATATATAATAAAACTAGTTTTTCTCTCTGTCTCTTAGGAAGGAAGATTTGGGATGAGTGAGTGACAAATTATGGTTCTTTGTTAATAATGCTACTGGTGCTGGTGGATGAAGAAATTGGTACAAGACAGGTAGAAAATCTAGTACTAGTTAGTTTTAATATGCTATTTTTCTTTCTAAATCTGAATCTATAAAGTAAAACAATTTTTCCTTCTAAATCTCTGAATCTAAACAATTTTGACAGAAAGGTAACACAATTGGCTTCACCTATCTATTTATGACTTGGTTGATTTTACAATTTTTTAATTATCTGGTCACCACCTTGCTTTAAATTCCATATTCACTTGTTTAAAACAATAGCAGTGTGAGGTGGAGATATGCACAGATCTAGAACATAGGTGGATCATTTGGTGGCCCTCAATACTTATCTATACTTAATAAGCATATGCTTCCTACTAACATACCTACTTATGTCTAATGCTATGATGCCTTCCTCAGTGTATTTCCTGAATATTATAACAAGATAGCCCCACAGGAATTAACATAATAGAGTGATTAGTAATATTATTATCCTGCACTATGTTGATCACCTTCTTTATAAAGCATAGCATCAATTTTCTCCCACTTTTCTGTAGAAACCTGGTTCTGGCATACAATTCTTTTCCAAAGGCCATTTACAAACCTCTATTCTTCACAAGTATCTCTTTCTTTTATTTTTTACTGACATGATGATTAAGGAGTCCCCCTAATTTAGAATATTCATTCCCACCCTATCCTTCTTTATAAATAACCTATTTTCATTGGCAAATATGATTGCACTTCTTTTACCATTCTTTTTTACCTTCTCTATTCTTTTTATTTCTGGAATACCATATGTTTTCAAGCATAGTGAAGATAAGGAGAAGGTTATATTGTGACTCCAAATCCTTTGAACATCATATAGATTTCCATTATCCAATGTTGAAGAATGGATGTACTTAGAATATTAGAGGTTCTAACACCAGCACTTATTCCAAAGCATATAATGGGAGAGACATTCCTCTTCCATATTGCAGAGACAGCAAACATTCTGCTGTAATGGAATATGATGTTTCTTGAGCACATCATTAGAAGGTAAAGCTTCATTCATCAGCTTCCAGGTAAATCATATTATTCCTGCAACTAGAATTACTATTATATTGATTCCAAAGCATCTTATAGCCATCTGCCACAGTGCAATGACCAGAAGCATTACCTTTCCATGCAAGAACATCTTTTTCATTCAATTAGAGATAGGAATTTGGCTTATTTGCCAAGCTTGCTGAGTCGAATATATGTTATTCAACTTGTTCCAATACTTCCTTACAATGATCTTTTGTCAGATCAATAACTTTTATGTTGACAGCATTTGAATTAGAACTGAAAGGCCAGAATTCAGAAGTAATGATATTTTTGTTTTTGACAATACTCTTCCAATAGTCTATTTGAAGCACAACTCTCTATTGTTATTCTGATATTTACTAATAAACCACTTAAATCTTTCATTGCAAGGCCTCCATACTGTTTGGGACATCTCAATCTATTTGCTGCCATCAGATGCATCTTCTTCTTGTTACCATTGAATCTCCATGAAACAGTTTATTCCCTCCCTGCCTCTTTCTTTGCATTGAAAAACATCACTGTATCATCTGTGTACATCAGATGAGAGATTTGTGGACCTCTATTGGCAAATCAGACTTCTTTTCCTCAGCTTGAGCAAGCATAACCGACAGCACATTTGAAGCTAGAATGAAAAGAAATGGAGACAACATGTCTCTCTGTCTCAGGCCCCTACATGGTTGAATCTTCACAGTTGAGACACATTGCATTATAATCTTAACAATATGCACCGAAAAATTCATTTTTAATAACACTGCCTCAACAAAGCACCAATTGATTTTATCATATGCTTTTTCCATATCCAGCCAGCTTGAGTGCACACCAATAAGATTTAGATTGAAGGTCAATAAGGTGTTCTTTCTTCTTTGGTTTTATTTCAGTTAAATTTGCTCCATTTGTTGTGTAAACAACATATGCTTATTTTATTATTATTATTATAATGTATTGGTTGGTTGGATAAAACACCCTGCATTTTTCTTTGACAGTGAATGGCTTAGCGTAACTTGAATAACAAAAAATGCTACCGGTGGTGCTGGTGGATGAAGAAATTGGTACAAGACAGGTAAAAATCTAGTACTTTTACTAATATGCTAATTTTCTTTCTAAATATGAATCTATGAATCTGCATATGCTATTTTTCTGATACAATTGTGTGACCAATGCATGATTCGGCCTTTAAAATAATGATGTAAGATTGGAACTCCTTTATAATAAGATAGGAAGAAGGATTTCTTATACTCTTACTTAAAATTATATATTTCCTATTTTGTCCTCCTGTATACCTAGGTTTGAGACATGAAATTCAAGTGAGAAGAAGTATTTGTAAATATTAATTTTGGATTTTTGGATTATTATTTAGTATTATAGGTTTCAAGTTTTGTGATTAAAGACCCATTTGGCAACCTTCTTTTAAAAGTACTTATTTTCAAATGCTAAATTCCAAAATTTTAAACACTAAATGTTATCCCTAAACTTCTTAAAGCTCGTAAACTAGGAAGGGAAGGGAAGGAGTTAGACATTAATGAAAGATTAAATTCATCATCATTCCCTTCCAATATTCAACTTCTCAAATAAGGGGAAGATATCTTGATCCACAATTCAAGATATGTATATCCTTAATCCACAATTCAAACACAAAATATGTATATCCTAACATCTTAAACGTAAACTAATCAAAAGCCTTAACATAAATTATAAATAAACCTTAAAACCCTAAACTAAACCTTAACCCTAAATTCCTTAAACCCTTTAAAATGCAAATCTTACTCTAGTAAAATTAATAGGTATATAATTAATTATTTTTCTTGTGATTGAAAGTTCATTATGTCTTTTAAAAAAATAAAAAAACACATTTAATACAAATTATAACTTTTAATCACTTTTTCAGTATCTAGCCACACGGGTTAGCAAAATCTTAAATTATATATATATATATATATATATATATATATATATAGGAATGCACTTTTTGGTTAATTTTATTGAAATTGAAACATATATATATACAGGAGTACTTCATTCGACATATGGATGGGTGCGCTTTGAGTACAGAAAGCGAGAAGGAAAGAGTAGCCAAATGCTTAGTGGCAGCCATAGAACGTCGCGTTTGTGAGGTTAGCAAATATTAATTAAATAACGTTGATTATTTCAATCACAAGAACAATAATTAATTATATACCTATTAATCTAAACCTTAAAACTTCAAACCCTATTCTAAAATATAGGAAGAAGGATTTCTTATACTCTTACTTAAAATTATATATTTCTTATTTTGTCCTCCTGGATACCTAGGTTTGAGACATGAAATTCAAGTGAGAAGAAGTATTTGTAAATATTAATTTTGGATTTTTGGATTATTATTTAGTATTATAGGTTTCAAGTTTTGTGATTAAAGACCCATTTAGCAACCTTCTTTTAAAAGTACTTATTTTCAAATGCTAAATTCCAAAATTCTAAACACTAAATGTCCTTCCATTGTTTGAATGTTGGTTGTTCCTAAAATACCCCAGAATTTGTAAAGTGGAAGGTAAATTAAACATTATAATGAAAGATTAAATTCATCATCTTCCCTTCCAATTTTCAACTTCTCAAACAAGGGGAAGATATCTTGATCCACTATTCAAGATATGTATATCCTTAATCCACAATTCAAACACAAAATATGTATATCCTAACATCTTAAACGTAAACTAATCAAAAGCAATTATAAATAAACCTTAAAACCCTAAACTAAACCTTAACCCTAAATTCCTTAAACCCTTTAAAATGCAAATCCTACTCTAGTAAAATTCAACCCAAAATGTCTAAACCTTAAAACTTCAAACCCTATTCTAAAATCAAAATCCCTCACCTTGAAAATTGAACCCCAAACCATAAATTCAAAATTGAATCTTAACCATAAATTATAAATTGTTGGATATATTGGGGTCTTCGAGACTAAATATCCGCCCATAAATTCAAAATTGAACCTTAACCATAAATTATAAATTGTTGGATATATTGGGGTCTTCGAGACTAAATATCCGCCCATGTTGGAGTCCGATCGGGTCAAGTGAGGATTCGTTGGAAAGCTTGCAGAGACACGAAGAGAACGAAACGAAAATGACTCTCATCGGAGCTCACACGAGCCCGTACTCGTGGCCCAAAGTGGGCTAGGTGATCATGATGGAAGTGAATATTTTGTTCATATTCCAAGTCCCACATTGCTTGCGTCAATGATGGGAGCTCTCTTATCTTCCTATATATAGGAGTAACTCCACCCCTTTCTAGTTGCTCATTCCATGTGTTGGAAAGGGGGGTCCCGTTTGGGAACCCTACATAGTATAATATTTCTCTTTCTTTTTTGAGTCATTCTTCCGCGCATCAGTCGTGGACATGTGGCTCTACCTCTAGTAGGTAGAGTCCTCCGTTTGGTGCGGCCCTTTTCGGACATCATCGATTGGAGGTCAGCCCTGGTGGAGTAGAGGCACTGGCAAGATGCAAGGTCTTAGCATTGGCGTCCAGGTTAGTAGCTTCCACAATATTTATATTTTTGCCTGAATTTATTTTCGGTTTTCTTTTAGGTCCCTGGGTCGGGCCGGGTCATGTGAATTCGGGCCTTTCCCTACATTGGTATCAGAGCCAAGTTTATGCTAGAGCTCTGTTCTCCAGGGATTGATGAACCGAAAAGGGTTAGTAACATGTTCAAGTATTGTATGATTTTTTATTTAAAACTCAGGAACATGCTTAGGTTCCCAGTTTTATTTATATGTTTTAATTTTGATTTAAAACATATGATAATCATATATTGTAGGGTATGATCCTAAGATTTTTGAATTTAATTTATGTGTTAAATTTTTAATTCAATATTGATTGGTAACCGTCGCAGGTTCCGGCTCGTCGGTTCCGGCGGTGGTGAATCCGGCGACCAGCACAGAGGTCTGGCGATTTTCGCCACCAATGAGTGTCGATGCCGGCGTGGTGCCGGTGACGGCGGCCGGTCGGAGGTTGCCAGCAGCCGTTGTTAACCGCCGGTGACCACTTGATGTCACTGGTCAACACCGCGCTGACCGTTGACCAGCGTCGCGAAATTTTCTGTCGCGCATAATTTCTCCGTTTTAGCTCCGATTTCGACGATTTTTGAGTCGTTTTTCTCGTTTTAGCAAGAAGAATCAAAAGATGTGGAGAAATTAGGGTAAATGGGAGTCTAAAGAGCAGATATGACAATCTTAAGCGTTTAAGCATGTGGTAGCATTTGATCGTTTAAATGATCTTAAGCGTTTTGCTCGAGTGGGAGCTAGGGGTAGCATGTGGCAAACCCATAGCTCGATGTAAATGCTTATCCACGTGGGAATTTAAACAGTAAGTGACTATTTAAAATATTGTAAGCGTTGTAATCAAGTGGAAGTTCGAGGTCGTGCCTGTGGCGACTCAATGTTCTTCTTGATCGCTTACATAGGCTCTATGTGTGATGAGAGTGGTTGACCCCACTTCTCGAATGTAGAGACTGACTATATCTACACTCGTCTTGCGTTGATTACAATTCTCAAGAGTTGTATGTTGTGTAATAAGGAACTGCGTAATTAGTGTTAGCGTCTAGGATTGACTGATAGTATAACTACAAAACTTGTGAATGTAGATCACATTAGAGAGATTGCTTTGGTGACACTGTAGCCACCAAACTGAGGCAGCTTACAATCAAGTTTGATGATTCCTCCAAGATGCACTCTGACAAGAGCATGAAGACGCATCTAAGGGAGAAATCAAACATAATTTGGGAGTGTGAGTAAGCTTGAACACTCCCCACTGGTAAACAGTGAGTTCACACTGTTGTCAGATCTCTTCCCTACTATTGGGATTCCGACCTTCACTAATACCATCAAGTTTCTTGATGATATTAAAACACCACCTAGTGCTCAAAGATTGGTGGCATAAGGCTACAAAACCTATCGAGCACGTAGCTCTAGGCTCCAAGAACAAGGACAATGGGTCCAAGAGATGTGGTGCTAAGAAGAGAAAGGGTAAGTGTAAGGTAAGTAGCCTCAGTTCAAAGGAAATACAAGAGAGGAAAAGAGATTTTGGCCAAGGTCAAATGTTGCTTGTGCCATTCCATAAGGCACTATGCGGAAAATTTGTTTGCAGCAATCATTTTCCTCTCACCCATGAACATTGGTTCATAGAGTTTCGTCCTCTGCCCAATAGGAGCAGAAGTATCCTCGTGGGAACAAAGCATTATTAAAGTTAAGAGGTTGGGCAGCTACAAAAACAAAGTTGCGTTGCGTAGTGGCCACTCTTTATCTTTATATACGTTTTGTGTTCTAGATACTGAACAAAACTCATTATTAGCTGTTTTTTCTGTGAGAGAACTTAATATATAATGTGATCTACATGTTTATCATGACTCCTTAGTGTTAGTTCTGATTTTACGACAATGATTGTGTTGTGATACATTTTGAATTACATTCCCGTAATTCAACTAGTTGCTTTGTTGTGTCTTCCTTTATGGTTGATACACCTATTTGGCAAGTGCGTATGAGACGTAATTACGTATTAGCAAATGAGAATTTGCGAGGAAAAATTCTCAATGCTAGTTTGTAACCGTTGCCTTACAGACAAAGCAACCTGTTGTTGTGTCTTCCTCTGGGTTGATACACCTATTTGGCAAGTGCGTGTGGGACGCAATTACGTATTAGCAAAGGAGAATTTGTGAACGTTGCCTTACAGACAAAGCAACTTGAGAACCATTTAGTCATGAAATCAGAAAACCCACTTTCATCAAATTAGTCCACTCGGACATCATCGATCCAATAAGTGTAAGGGCAAGGCAATCGACCTAGTATTTTCTCACATTTATGTGATGAAATTCGGATAGTTAGACAACTAACTATTCCACACACTCCACAACAAAATGAGTTGCTCCTGGAGTTGGTTAAGTTGATAATGACTCAAGTGAATGTTCCCATTGGGGAAATGTTTTGTCAACAGTCACTTTCGTCTTAACCATATGCCCTTCCAAATTATGTGAGTGACTCCTTATGAGTTCTAGTTAGGTAAAAGACCTGATTAGAGTATGCTGAGACCATGAGGGTATACAACATACTTGATCCTTCCTATGAGTATGAGAAGCTTAACCTTAGAGGCAAGTAGCGTGTCTTGGTAAGATAGCTTGGTCACTCTAAAGGATACGACTTCATTAGCGGGAATGAAGACACTCTGGTCACATAATTTGAGTCTAAGGATGTAATGGTCCTTAAGATAAACTTTTCTAGAGCAAGGGAGACGGATTTTGGGATGTGCATCTTTGTTGAAAGGAGGCGGATCTTCAACATGTTGAGAGGAGCGTATAGACGCATCTCCAGTTGTTAAGTCCAGTGGGAGTAATGCTTAAGAGGAGCATATCTTCCACGAAGCACAATCCAAGAGGAGTACTAGAGGAGTACCAAAATTATTAAGTAGAGCCTTAGATAGCTAAGAAGGCTCTCTCCGGCCCTACTAGAAAAATGTGGACTAAAACGATGGAAGAAGAAAAGACTAAGTCTATAAGGACATACCAAGTATAAGACCTGGTCAATCTGCCCCGCGTCAAAAAGCATTTTGAGAACAAGTGTGCTCTCAAAAGTTAAGGGAGACAGATTGGTCAATCGACCACTACTAGGCACATTAAGCAGTGAAGAAGTACACACAACAAGAAGGTATCGACTGTGACGAAACCTTCTCGTTTGTTGTGTGGTTAGAGTATGATTCTAGCTTTGGTCACCAGTTTAAGTCTGGGAGTACATCGATTAGGATGTCAAGATCACTTTATTGAATGGTAAACTATGTGAAGGGATCTATGTGCACAAGCATATAGGTCGCATGTTCATATAGATCTCACATATTCATATAGACTCGTGGTAATTGACCACTTAGTCTATTTCAAGAAAGTTGAGAGTATTTCATTACCCTCATGCCCTATGTAGAGGACATATAGCTAGCTAGAAATAACACAAAGGCTGCTTTAGCCACTTAAGCATGGCTATCCTTTCATCTTTTAAGATAAAGGAAATAGTTTAGACAGTGGGAGTCAAGATTCATGGAGAATGCTCCAAGAACTGACTCACTATGTCATAAGAATCCTAAGAAGAAGAGATTCTTGGCGGATCCCATTTGAGGGGATCGGAACTTGTGTGATGTGCTAGTAGCAAGAGGCAAGAGTTTGAGTCTTGCTACATGTCTTTAGACTAAGTCAGAGATGGAGTCATTGGATAGTATTTTAATACATGTGGTTGGTAGCTTAAAGTACAATTAGGATTGTACTCACTCCAACGTGCTTTTTGTAATTGGCTTTGTGAGCCGTTATCAGTCAAACCTTGGTCAGACACACTGTTTAGAGTGTTCTGTGGTACTTGTAGGGCGTTGCCGACAATCGGTTGTTTTCATCATATTAGTGACTCGCAAACGGCGGGCCACACATTGATGTCGATTGGGTAAGAGACTTGGATGAGAGGACATCCACGTCTTGGTGTGCTTTTCATTGGAACCATCTTGCAAAGAGGCAAGTAAGGATTATGCATTTCTCTGTCTAGGGACATGGAGTTCATTGCATGATAATCAGCAGTACAGGGCAGTTTGGATTGGAAGATCTAAAGTCACTTATAGATACAGACAGACCTGTTGACCTAGTGACATTGATCTCATCAAGTCAAACAGCTATGGTTTACACCAAAGAAAACCTAAGTACCACAAGAGAACGCAACACAACTTTGTTTGAGACATCGTTACACAGTAGTTAACTACCCTGTTTTGTCAGTCTAAGCATCAAGTGACCGGAGAGAGGGTCCTCAGAATATGACCTGTGATAGAGCAATGGCTTTATACCCTCACGGACCCGCAGTGGTGGGTTGGCAGCTATATAGAGATATAAGCCGTAAAACTAGTGTTTTAGATACACAGGATTGCTTAGAACCAGGGTGATTTAACATAGTTTATGTCATGAGGACAAGCTTTATGAAAGCTTTATTTCTTGATAGAAGTACTTATTACACAACATATAAAGTATGTCGTACAGGCTTTGGAGGTTGGCTCTCTCACACGAGCAACCGCCTTGGACACGCAGGTGGTGTGGGCCAAGATGAGACTTGGGTGCCTTTTCCTTGAACACCAAAACGGGATATAGTGTGAATATCCAGAGGCAGCTGAAAAACGCTGGGCGTTGGACAGGAAAACACCACTGAGAATTGATCAGTCGCCCTAGTAAGTGTACTAGGATGAGATTCGCTAAGATGATGAGGTCTTATGATCGAATTATGAATTCCTGCTATTCATAATGCCTGTAGCCAGACGTGAGTGCTCCACTTGGCGCTGTGCAGCGAGCGAAGTGTGGTAGCAAACTCAGGTCAGATTCTAAGTGAGTCTGGACTAAGGTCTGTGTGGTGTAAGTGATTGAGGATCAAAATCGACATACGCTCGAGAACACCACAACGTGCGTTTCATACCGCATGTGCTTTAAGAACCGCAAGGGAGGCATCGGAATGAATCTCTGCTTCAATGCTGTGTGAGTCCCTGAAAGGATGCATCAATCCTTTCAAAGGGTACCCTTATGCACTTTGACTCTATCATGAAGAGATGAGGTAGTGCCTACTACTTTGATACCTTTTCCAAGAGGCTATGGAAAACTACGGCCCGATGGAAGACTGTCAGGAAAGCAACTATCTTTGATTGAACTGATAAGAGGTCGAAAGGAAGATTGTGTTGACATATGCATGTGTGATAGTATCCTGAGGTCGACCCATTATGTGATCCCTTTGAGGTTCTCATGGATGTGGATACCTATCGCAACTGATTGTGGCTGAAGTCCTAGTCTTATTGTAGACTTAGAGGGATTGGACTAGCCATGTATATGAACACGTCTAGGGAACCCATGTCACTATTTTTAGGTGAGACATGTGGTCACATCATCAGACACTTGGGTTGTAGCATCACTTATAGCTGGGCCCTAACAGGCTTCTAGTATAAGGCTCCCACATATCGTGCCAAGCGGTCACGATTGACACAGAGTATGAAAGAAGACGACGAGAGAAAGAGAAATAGAGAAGTCCTTTGTGATAAGGATAGTCATGGGCCTCCCACCATGTGTGAGTGGGAGTATGTTGGATATATTGGGGTCTTCGCCTCCTCGGGACTAAATATCCGCCCATGTTGGAGTCTGATCGGGTCAAGTGAGGATCCGTTGGAAAGCTTGCAGAGAGACGAAGAGAACGAAACGAAAATGACTCTCATCGGAGGTCACACGAGCCTGTACTCGTGGCCCAAAGTGGGCTAGGTGATCATGATGGAAGTGATTATTTTGTTCATATTCCAAGTCCCACATTGCTTGCGTCAATGATGGGAGCTCTCTCATCCTCCTATATATAGGAGTGACTCCACCCTTTTCTAGTTGCTCATTCCATGTCTTGGAAAGGGGGTCCCGTTTGGGAAACCCCACATAGTATAATATTTCTCTTTGTCTTTTGAGTCATTCTTCCGCGCATCAATCGTGGACATGTGGCTCTACCTCTAGTAGGTAGAGTCCTCCGTTTGGTGCAGCCCTTTTCGGAGATCATCGATTGGAGGTCAGCCCTAGTGGAGCAGAGGCATTGGCAAGATCTAAGGTCTTAGCATTGGCGTCCAGGTTAGCAGCTTCCGCAATATTTATATTTTTGCCTGGATTTATTTTCGGTTTTCTTTTAGGTTCCTGGGTCGGGCCGGGTCATGTGGATCCGGGCCTTTCCCTACATAAACTTTTGAAAATCTATAAATTATATTATCACTTCAAATTATATTTTATACCTTCAATCTTAAATTCCTATTCCTAACTAACCATTGTTGTTAGGATCTCGATTTAGCAAGTAAGATCTTACGATTTTATTCATAAAAATTCTGATGGTACACATCTTACGATCCTACAATCTTATATTAGAAACTTACCATTTTTAAGGAAAAAAAATCAAATATTACACTAGTAGTTCACATTAATAAAAAAGAATTTTTTTTGTAGAAGTTGTTTTAAGTAAATTATCAATATATCTCAACATATTTTATGAAAGTAGGATTATCTTTAAATAAATTTATACTTTTAAAGAAGATTTTATATTATTATATATGTATTTTATTTATTTTATAAAAATAATAGGATTTTACGATCCTCGATTCGATCTATCTTGTACGTCTTCCGATCTTGTGCAAGATCTCAAAAGATAAATGCTAAACTCTAAAAATTTCAAAATGTTCTTAGGGACATTCGTTCATTTTCAAATTTGACAGGGACATTCGCTTGATTAAAAAGATCCAACTTGTGGACATTCAAAAGTAACAAGGGATATTCGTAGTCCATAAGACCTCTAAGCACCGACATCCGGGTTACTCCATGACAAAATTAGGGTTTGGGGCATCCCCAACGTGTAGCCATTGCATAACTAGCTACAAAACCAAGATATAGTGAGGACTTACATATCGACATTTGGGCTAGACTTGATCTGACTATGCCCGACTAAGGTATGGGAGAGAAAGACCTAAGCACCGACATACGAGAAACTCTGGATCCAACAATGTGAAAACATGTACGCATTCTTTAATTATTTTAGGGCACCCCCACTATAGTTGTTGCACAACTAGTATATAGAAGAAGACCTAACCACCAAAAACATTTGGGCTACTCCGCAAAATTTGGTACGCATTCTTTATTCTTTTAGGGTATCCCAAGCTAGAGCTGCTGCACAACCCGTGTATGGAGAGGAAGACCTAGCCATCAGCATCTACTAGATCTAATTACGGGAAAATCATGTTCGCTTTCAATATTTAGGACATTTTCTATTTAGTCGCTGCACAACCAAATTCAACGAAGACCTAGGCACTGACATCCGTGCTATTCTAGATTTTACTATGCCAAAACCTAGCACGTATTTTTATTGTTTTATGGCACCCCCACTATATAACTACTGCACAACAAAGTACAGGGAGGAAGACATAGCCATTGACATCTAGGTTACTTAAAATTTGCCTACAATAAAAATAGGTACGAATTCTATTATATTAGGAGAGCACACTGTAGCCCTTGCACAACAAGGGTTTAGAGAGGAAAACCTAGTTACCGGCATCCTACCTCCTCCAGATATTATATCTACTTTGACAAAATTAGGGAATCCCCAATGTATCCGCTGCACAACTAATGTTATGGGCAAAAAATCAGGTACACATTCCTTTTTTTTAAGGCATATTGTAGCCGCTGCACAACCAAGATATGAAGAATAAGAACTATCCACCTACATTTGGGCTACTCCAGAGCTAACTATGGCAAAATCAAATATGCATTCTTTATTGTTTTAGAACATCCCCATTATGATCGCTTCATAATAAGGGTATGAAGAGGAATGCTACTCCAAATCCAAAATCAGGAATGCTTTGTTTATTATTTTACGGAATCCCCACCGTAGCCGCTGCACAACTAATGTATTGAATGGAAGACCTACCCTTCCACATCTGGGCTACTCCAGATTTTATTATGGCAAAATCAAGTACTCATTCTTTATTACTCCATATTTGTTATGGGCTAAATTAGGTACGGAATCCTTATTGTTCGCATTTGGCCTACTAACTGACTATGGCAAAATCATGTACTCATTCTTTATTGTTTTAAGGCAATCCACACTGTAGTAACATAATTAGGATATGGAGAGGAAGGCAACTCCAGATCTAAGATCTACATCTATTTTGACAAAATCAGGTACGTTTTCTTTATTGTTTTAGGGAATCTCCATCGTAGCTACTGCACAACTAATGTATGGAGTGGAAGAACTACACCCATTCGCATCCGGGCTACTCCAGATCTTTTTATGGCAAAATCAGGTAGGCATTCTTTATTGTTTTAGGGCATCCCCACTAAAGTCGCTGAATAACTAGGGTAGGAAAATGAACACCTAGTCACTACTCCAGATTGTTATAAGGCATCATCATTGAAGTCATTGCACCCACCCGCATTTAGGCTACGCGGAGTTGACTTTGGCAAAATCAAGTACGCATTCTTTATTGTTTTAGGGAATCCCCATCGTTGTTGCAGCATAACTAATGTATGGAGTAGAAGACCTATCCACCCTCATCCAAGCTATTCCAGATTAATGGAAAAACTAGGTACGCATTCTTTATTCTTTTAGGGCATCCCTGCTACTCTAGAGTTGACTATGGCAAAATCAGGTACGCATTCTTTATTGTTTTAGGGTATACCCGCAGTAGTCGCTGCATAATCAGGGTAAGGAGACGGAGACTACTCAAGATCTTAAGATATACTTTGACAAAATCATGTACGATTTCTTTATTGTTTTAGGGAATCCCCATCGTCGCTGCATAACTAATGTATGGTGTAGAAGACCTATCCACCCGCATCCAAGTTACTTCAGATTAATGGCAAAACCAGGTACGCATTTTTTATTATTTTAGGTTATCCCTACTATATAGTCTCTGCATAATCAGGGTATGGAGAGGAAGGCTTCTCCATATCTGAGATCTACTTTGACAAAATCAGGTACACTTTCTTTATTGTTTTAGGGAATCCCTATCGTAGCCATCGCACAACAAATGTATGGAGTGGAAGACCTATCCACCCACATCCCGGGCTACTCAAAATCTTATTATAGCAAAATCAAGTACGTATTCTTTCTTGTTCTAAGGGCATCCTCAGAGTAGTCGCTGCTACACCAGGGTATAGAAAAGTAGACCTAACCATCGACATTTGGACTAGTCCAAATTGGTTATGGGCAAAATTAAGTAAGTCCTTATTATTTTGGAGCGCATCACCTACCCTATGGAGATCCTACCTACCTGCAATTGAGCTACTCCAAAGTTGCATAATTAGGGCATTCCCGCAGTAGTCGCTGCATAATTAGGGTATGGAGGGGAAGGTGATCCATCGACATCTAGGGTACTACAGATTTGATTACAGATAAAATCATGTATTCATTGTTTTAGGGTTTTGTAGAAACAACTAAGCGATTTCATGTATAATAACAACACTAGTTTGACTCTGGGGCAGAAAAAACACCATCTCGATTTCGATTCTGTTTCGGGTGTAGATAATAAACATTGAGTTAATTTTTAGGGCAAAAATAAACCAGTTTAAATCCATAAATTTCATTCCTTTGCTTGATATTAAGGAACCCTAAGCCTTCTGAAATTGTAAAAACTTGCCAACAACATGACATTGGACTTGAAGGAAATAGAAAAATAATCACAAAGACGAGACAATGCCAAGAAGCCTGTAGATTTTTGAAAACCTCGAATATGTCCAAGCATTGGCCATCAATTAAGCATGACAGACGTTCAAGATACTTATCTCAAATGCATTCAGGGGAGGAACAATCCCTACAACTGGAATTACATTGGTGATGAAGAATAAGGCCCAGACCCAATCAAGCAAAGAAAGTGGAATAGGATACCTAGCAATACTAAAAATAGAATTGAGGAACCCTAAGCCTTCTGAAATTGTAAAAACTTGCCAACAACATGACATTGGACTTGAAGACAATAGAAAAATAATCACAAAGACGAGACAATGCCAAGAAGCCTATAGATTTTTGAAAACCTCGAATATGTCCAAGCATTGGCCATCAATTAAGCATGACAGACGTTCAAGATACTTATCTCAAACGCATTCAGGGGAGGAACAATCCCTACAACTGGAAATACATTGGTGATGAAGAATAAGGCCCAGACCCAATCAAGCAAAGAAAGTGGAATGGGATACCCAGCAATACTAAAAATAGAATTGAAATGGGCTATTTCAAAAAATAACTTAAATGCTCTCGCGAATTTGGGTAGTTCGCCTATCCTTATGGCTCACCGATGGATGTTCAACGACATAGGAAGAAAAAAACTTCTCACTAAAAGGGGCCCAAGTAAACCTATTAAACTATATACGACATAAAAATCTATTCCTAAGGTTTCCTCCTTACTCTCACTAAAGGAAGAAAAGCCCTCACCCAAAGAGACCACAATAGGGGTGATTAAAGAATCACCTTGGCCAACAGCATTGGGAGAACCAACTTCGGAATCGCAATGAAAAGACCGATTGAACCATCTTTTCTCAAAAAATAGTGGTAAATCAAAGGAGGTTATGAAAATTTTTTTTGCCACATGCCTCAGCAAATTTACACAAGTATAAAGCTCAAAGGACAATTCTTACTTAATATGGAAACTGAAGCTCCAACTGGTGGCGGTGAAATTACCAAGCTACCCTCAAATCATTAGGCACCTACACACGCATTGTTTAAGGCCTTGATAGATTCAACCACTTTTCGAAGCGCGGGATTTCAAAAGATGTACCGATTGATTCCTTGATAGATCCTTGAAACGTTAGCGTTTTCAATTGAATGATCGTAAGTAATACAACCGACCGACCTCCGATGTGCCATCCTTTCACTATTTATACCCAAGAGCACCCGTACTATCAGCCTTCGGGACTTACGATATTCCAAGAATGGGTCGGTGGACCTCACCATCACGTTTGACCCCTAGTTGATTACAGACACCGACTTTTATTTAGGCCCACTTTAAACATTAAAAATTAGTCAAGAAAGAGAAGTGAAATTAAAAAAGGTAATAAAACAAAATAAAACAAAGCCTAGGGCAGAAACAAAGAGAGCATAAAAAGAAGATGGAGAAACAAAGAGAGACAAATTGCTGAACCCACCATATTACTTCTCATTTTCTTTTTCAAAATGATATAAATATATTTTTTTTACTGGGTTTCATGTGTTAATTGTAGAGATAATTCTTATCAATTGTTAACAAAGATTATTCTTGTTGATATATTCCAAGAATGCACTGATCGGTGGTCGATTCCTAAACAACTTGGCCGGCCCCCAATTTGATCATAAAGAGCCCTTTACAAATACTCAAGAGCTCTCACTCTCCTCCAATGCGGAGGCACATCAAGTGAACTACGTGAACTCTAATCTCATCCTTGGGTACGTAGGCTCTGGGAAAAGGCATTGTTAGATATGGTACTAATTCAGTTTTAAATGTATCAGTTTTTGTTTAGTATTTTTCTGTTTTAAGCCTATGGTTATAAAGGCTTTTAGGCAACAACAGTTTTCTATCGTTTGTTGTAATTCAGTTTTAACTGAAAGTAGTTAAGGCTGTTATGTACTTCTGCCCAGGTATGTTTATAAACACCTGGGCCATTGCCTTCTTGGCACATTCATTCTCTCTATTCCCATTTTATGGAATGAAATAAAGTATTCATTCCCATCACTCTCTCTTCTCAGTTTTCTCTCATTTTCTGTTCATTTCCTATTGGTCAGGTAAACCAGTAGACTATTCAAACCTTGGAGTTTTTGGTTCTATTGCTTATGCACATAGCAATGATGAAAATTTGTCTCCTAGATCTTCTAAATGTATGTTTCTAGGATATGCATGTGAGTCTAAGGGTTATAAACTTTGGTGTATTGACAATAGGAAAGTGATTCTTAGTAGAAATGTTGTCTTCAATGAGTTATCTTTTATTTACTCTACACAAGGTACTGTTGCCTCTATTCCTTGTGCAAAATCTCAGAAGACTCAAAATGACACTGTGGAAGTGGAAATAATTCCAAACCCTCAAAACACAATTGATGCTATAAATCCTGACATTCAAGCCACTGATTTACAGCCTAGAGAAGCTGAAACAGCCCCCTGTGACAAAAGAGGCTGTCCATAAATACTCAGTGGCCAGAGATAGAGTCAGAAGAGAAGTAAGAAGACCAGTGAGATTCATTGATGAACAAGGCATAACGGCATATGCCTTGCTTGCTGCTCAAGAAGTGAACAATGAGGACGAACCATCAAGCTATAAAGAAGCTGTTACTGGTCCAAATTCAAAAAATTGGATTGTTGCAATGGAAGAAGAAATTGAAAGCCTACACCTTATAAGACTTGGGAGCTGTGTAAAAGGCCTAAGGACAGAAAAGTCTTCCATTAATGAGAGGAAAGAAGGCATCCATGGAGTAGAAAAGCCTAGATGGAAGGCAAGACTAGTTGTTAAAGGCTTCCATCAGAAGGAAGGGGTGGATTTCAATGAGATCTTCTCTCCTGTTGTAAGGCATACCTCTATAAGGTTCATCCTGGGCCTAGTTGCTCAACAAGACCTAAAGTTGGAGCAAATGGATGTTAAAACAGCTTTCTTAAATGGAGAGCTAGAGGAAGACATTTATATGAGACAACCTGAGGGTTTTAAGGCTCTTGGAAAGGAGGACAGTGTTTGCAAGTTGAAGAAATCCCTCTATGGCTTAAAGCAAGAACCTCGACAATGGTATAAAAGGTTTGACACCTTCATGATGGAGCAGAAATTCAATAGGAGCATGTATGATGGTTGTGTCTACTTTAAAAGGGATTAGATGGCTTTTAAATTTACCTACTACTCTATGTGGATGATATGCTTATTGCCTCCTCCGATAAGTCTTTAATTAGGGACTTAAAAAGGCATTTAAGCACTGAGTTTGAAATGAAGGATCTTGGAGAAGCAAATAAGATCCTAGGCATGGAAACTAGGCATGGAAATACATAGAGATAAAATCTCTGGGAAGCTTTATCTTTCTCAACAGTCCTATATTAGGAGAGTTTTGGAGAAAATCAGCATGGAACACTCCAAACCAGTGACCACGCCACTTGCTACACATTTTCAGCTTTCATTTAAGCAATCCCCTAAAACAGAAGCTGACCTTGAGCAGATGTCTAAAGTTCCCTATCAAAGTGCAATGGGTAGCTTAATGTATGCTATGGTTTGTTCAAGGCCAGATTTGGCATATGCAATGAGTGTAGTGAGCAGATACATGCCCAATCCAGGAAAATGCCACTGGAATGCTGTGAAATGGATCCTAAGGTACTTACAGGGAACTTCTAACCTAGGATTAGTATTTGCTAAGGGCAAAGCTGGTCTAAAAGTTACTGGTTATGTGGACTCAGACTTTGCTGGTGACCGGGACAAGAGAAAGTCAATTTCTGGTCTCATCTTCATATTTGCTTCAAGTGCTATAAGCTGGAAATCCAGCTTACAATCTGTTATAGCATTATCCACCACAGAAGCATATATGTTTCAACTACATAGGGAGTAAAGGAAGCAATCTGGTTGAAGGACTTTGCCATTGAACTTGGAGTTTCACAAGATTCAGTGGAAGTTTACTCAGACAGTCAGAGTGCAATACACTTAACAAGAAATGATGCATTTCATTCTAAGACTAAACACATTAGTGTTAGGTACCACTGCATCAGAGACATAGTGGTCAGAGGAGAAATTTCAGTTCTGAAAATTCATACTTCAGAAAATCCAGCAGACATGCTAACCAAGTCTCTGCCAGCTACTAAGTTTGTGAAGTGTGTAGATTTAGTAGGTGTTTCTAATTGTAAATTTTAGAATGTTTTTGGAATTAGTCCCAAGGTGGATATTGTTAGATGTGGTACTAATTCAATTTTAAATGTATCCGTTTTTGTTTAGTATTTTTTCTGTTTTAAGCCTATGGTTATAAAGGCTTTTAGGATATAAGTTAGTATTATAAAATATACTTAAATAATACATTTGATATGATGCATATAAGAATTGATCATCTGTCAATTGTCATTATATAATATTATATTAAGTTAGTATTTTATGCCTCGAATATTCTGATGATTGGAATTGGAAAACTTCTTTGATTTCATCTTCAATTCTTGATAAAGGTTTTCAGGGGGCTAGCTTCACACATGTTAAGCTATGTGATTTTGGAGGTGCAAAAGTGCTAGTATGTTGACCTCTTTGTTCTGCATTACCTGCTGAAGTATAATTAAAACAGGTATATATAAAAGAAGGGAAAACATCATAGGAAAATAATGATTACATGTTAAACAGCCATACATGTACAGGCCTTACGTGATGAAAGAAAATCATATGCTTCTCATTCTCTTTTCTAGTTTTCTATATATAAGTCTTATATGTTCTCATTTTTTATCTTGTAAAATAGTGATATTGAGCCTATAGTTTCAAGACCATGAATAAAAATAGAGAAGGCCCTTAATTATTTTGCAAAACAATTCAGACTGTAGCTAGCTATATATGTCCTTCAATTTATTAATACATAATTCATCTCTTTTTGTGCCTTGAATTAGATTGATACAACAATTACAGGTTAATTTGATACAATCAATTGTATTTCTTACACTTTTCCTTTTTTGTGAAACAATTTCTGATTTGATATTCATTTTACCTTACCAATCAGCCAAGCACTAATCAAGTGGAGTTCTTAATATGATCACTAGAAAGGTTTTGACTTTAGACTTTAGATTAATGGTTAAACAAATTATGATTTATTGAATAGATTATCAGTGGTTACTGGTTAATGGATATATATATGGCTATTGTAGGTGCTTACCTTCTTGTTACACAGGCTTTCCACCACGCAGACCAGAAAAACCAATTAGTTTCATCACTTGCGGATTAGTGTTAATGACAAGATGATCAAGGTCCCAATTTGGGACACTACTGGCCAAGAAAGGTTCTTCATTTTTCCTTCTCTTGTTTAGTGGCAAAATGCTAGAATCTGAAGTTTGGGTTTGGATCTCTCTTATATTAATTTATGAATTGTGTGATCACTAATTTGTATTTTTATATTGATTATTTTTCTATGAAATTAGATGCTTATTTTCATCATTTCTACAATGGACAGGTGTGTTCGGTAGCTAGAGTTGATCAGTATGTTAAAAGAGATAGAGAGAGCATAATGAAATATCTTTTATAGTTATGTTCAATGGTTTTACAAGATGTAATGGGGTTTGCTTGATTACCCATGGTACTGGTGGTGCAGGCTAAGTCATGCCTTGTTTTGTTTTTTTTTTATTATGTTGAGAAAGTAATGGCCATTGTGGTCAGTGATGTTATAGCCAACTTAAGCTTTAATTTGATTGGAAATAAAGTGGAATGGATGTTATAATTATAAAACTTGAATTTATTCTTATAATAAATAGATGAAAGTTTGCAATATAAATGTTGATCCATTCTTTTTTTTTTTTGCTTACTTACAATCTCTTTATATTTATATTTATATTTGTATTTGTATTTGTATTTATTGTAATTATTAGAATATTTGTATCTTATTATATTTATAAGATAGTAGCAATTTTTTTGGAGTTTATAGCAGCAATTTTTTTGGAGTTTATAGCAGCAATTTTTTTGGGTTTATAGTAGTAGTTTTTCTTAAAATTTATACCAGCAATTTTTTATTTGTTACTACAAATTTCTTTTATACTAACAGTTATATTGACTCTATAGCAGCAATTTTGGCATTTGCTGCTATAAAATAACTTTATACCAACAATTGATGTAACTGTTGGTATAACTCTATAGTGATAGGGAAATAGCAGCAGTTTTACAGTTGTTTGTATAAATGTTAGTAACAGTTTTTAATACTTCTAGCGACAGTTTAAACTGCTACTAAAACCCTTTTTTCTAGTAGTGTCAATCTTCTCTTTCTCGGAGTTTGGCAGTTTGTATCTCACATCTCACACAAAATTCAAAAGAATTAAAATCACTAAAGTTTCTTGAGCAATTGCTTGGGAAAATTCCTCTTGTGCATATTGATGATGTATGTGAAGCTCATATTCAATCTTTTCTTTTTATTTTTCTTGGGTCCATTTAAAAAGGGGACTTCCATTTAAAAAAATAAAATGGACCATCAAATAACAACTCAAGATCCAAATAATAAATAATGTAGCTTCTACAATCTACATCATATTCCGGACCAAAAAAAAATCTACATCAATATTCATATTTATTTCAGATGTTCCATAAGGATTTTGGATCCAGTGCAATATCTCTTGATATTGCATAATAAAAGACAATTAATAGAGGATAGGCTCCAAATACCCCCTATTAGTTATCTCTCGTGTTATGCTGTAGCTTGCCATAAAGTACAACACATGATTTGATATTATGATATCTTCAACAAGTGGTGAGAGGAAGTTTGGGGTAATGTTATATATAAAAAAAAATTATTTTAATGTTGTAAAACAAAGAATTTAGGAGCAACAAGAATATAAGAGAAAGAACTTAGAGAAACAATAAGAACATGAGGGAGAGATGCACCAAATTCATTCATCCATTCACTTGTTTACAATAGCCTCTATTTATAGGACTCTAGCCATAAGGTAACATTAAGAACACAATAATGTACCTTTAAGCACACTAATTGGAAGGTTACACAATTGTCTTAAAGGGGGCTTTCATGGAGAGGTTACTAAGGATACAAAGAGACAAGTGATTATGTGGAGGGTTTAGGAAGAATCCAATGTTAAAATGTGGTCATCCACACATAAATATATATATATATATATACAATACTTCCCCTTGGATGACCATCCACTATGAACATGCTTCATTAAAACCTTGCTAAGAAAAACCCAGTGGGACAAAATCTTAGTGAAGGAAAAAGAATACATAATTCATAATTAATTTTCTTCCCCTGATTTTATATTGTATAATATAAGTCTTCAGGACTTCGTATGAATATGTCTCGTTAAAACCTTGCTAAGGAAAACCCAGTGGGACAAAAAAAACTTAGCAAAGGAAAAAGAGTACATGATTCATAAATAATTTGCTTCCCCTCAAGTTTATATTTTATAATGAAAGTCTTCAGGACTCCGTATGAATATGCCTCGTTAAAACCTTGCTAAGAAAAACCCAGTGGGACAAAAGCTTAGCGAAGGAAAAAGAGTACAATATTCATAGTTATTTTTCTTCCCCTCAAGTTTATATTGTGTCATGAAAGTCTTCAGGACTTCATATTTCAATGTTGTATCCATGCTCCTTAAGAACTTGAGGTGAAATACTTTAATTAAAGGTCAGCTACATAATTTCTAAATTGAATTTTGTGAATACCAATATCACATTTCTTTTGTAGCCTATCAATATCTTATGATGCATGTTGCATTTTCCTCATACAATAATATTGGTTGCAGGCAACCGACATGTTTATTTAATATGAGGAATCATGGTTCTCAACCAAATACGCATATAGGTTGCTTCATGAATAACCAATATCTCTGAGTAATTTGATTATGTGGCTGTAACGATTTGCTTCACTTACTGTCATGAAAGTTCCTCCATATGTAAAAATGTAACATTTTGAAACCGAGCTTTGCGGGGATCACAAAAATATTCAACCTTAACATATCCAATTAATTATGGTTTTCCTTCCTTTGAGAAGAGTAAACTGGGATAAGATATTCTTTGAAAATATCTAAACTTTGCTAACAAATTTATTGTAATGGCTATGCCTAATTTAGTACAAAGTGTCCTTATTGTACTAAGGTATGGTACTTCAGGACCAATAAATTGTGTTTATCATCTTCTAATGGATGAAAATGGTATGTATTTATATCAAGTGGACGAATGATCATAGGGAAACTTAAATCCCAAACAAAATCTTGAATCCCAAGATTTTTCATTCCAAATTCATTTCTCAAGTACTATGCAGGTTTTAAAATTTCTTCTGGAGTTCCTACAATATTTATGTCCTTAACATAAACTGCAACAATGAAAAATTCAGAGTTTGCCTTCTTTATAAATATAAGGACAAATATGATCATTTTTATAACCTTTTAATAAATACTCACTGAGACGATTATACTACATTCGTCTAGATTGTTTCAATCCATATAAGGATATTTGTAATTTGATGGAATATATATCTCAAAGTTTTGATTTATATGCTTCAGGCATTTTAAATCCTTCAAAGATTATAATGACCTATATAGTTACTACTTCCATCAAACATACATCAAGTTTTTCAAAGGCTATCATATCAATTAAAAATGGTAAAATTATAACCATAATTGGATAATAAATCTCATAATGATCTATGCCAAGCCTTTGTGAGAAACTTTGTGCCAAAACTCGTGCACAATTTGTATTTTTCTCATTTCGTTTACGAACAAATACCCATTCATACCATACAGGTTTAACATCTTCAGGTGTTTGGGTAATTGATCCAGGAAACTTCTCATTTTGAAAACGAGTTTATTTTGGCTTATATTGCCTTTTTTCTATTTTTGCCAATAATTTTGATATCGATATCATTTTGTAGTTTTGGATTCAAGTCCCTCATCATTAATAATCTCCGAAGCAATTACAATTGAAAATATAATCAACAACAATTTCATTTATTTCTCACATTTCTCTATAATTCAATGAGATCTCAAAATTTTCCGGTACCAGATCCACTTCTGGGGATGAAACTACTTCAAGAGTTACTTTTTCAGAAATGTGGGGTTGTTGATTCATATTTGAAATATCCTGAATATCCTTGAGAGCATCTTCTTTACTTTTTCTCCTTCTGGGAATGAGATATCTTTTGCACTAATTGGTCTATCACGCTTCTGGCGTATTTCAGATTCATTAGCTGTTGTACTAGCAGATTGTCCGCCAGGGACATCTAATCGTGCTAAAATATTTGCAGCTAATACATGCGATTTAATGACCCACTAAGTATTTGTAAAATTATCTGGTAATTCATTTGCAACAATTTGCAAATAAATTATTCTTTGAACTTCAAGTTCACATTAATTTGTACGAGTATTATGATATGATGATGTTGATGTATTTCAACTAATTATATTTTTCTTCCTCTATTCATAAGTTAAAAGTTCAATATATCTAATAATAGATCACGAATAAAAACCAACATAAATTTCAAGAGGAACATATAAAATACAACCAACAATTTTTAATACGGATCAAAGATGCAGCATGTATTATAGCATATCCCCAAATAAATTTTAGAAACTTTGACTTCATAAGCATAGGTTTAGCAATAAGCTTTAACCATTCAATAAAAGGTTCAACTAAACCATTTTTTATGTCCATGAGCTACTAATAGTTCAACTATAATTCTTATTGGCATGTAATAGTCATAAAATATTTTTATCTAAACAAGAAAGTATGCCCTTAATTGTATCATTTCAGCAAGTAATTTAGAAAATCTATATCACAAGTTAAAAGTCAACAAATTTATGACTATCGATTAGATGCATCAATTAAAATGAAAAAATATTGAAATGAGCCACATGATAGATGAATATAACTAGAGACATTTTCTTGAATATATTGTAGAAAATAAGGAGACTTGATGTGTAATATAGAAAATGATTATTTAATAATTAATTCACATTACACAAGATTCACAAAAGAAATCAATTACTAATAGGATCTTCCGGTCCTTCAACAAATGTCCGTATGTAATTTGTATAATACGTCGCATGAAAAGTGAGTTTGGATGACCAAGTCGATCATGCCAAAGTATAAAAATCTTAGGGTCTGACCACTTTCAGTGCATAAAATTTGATTCGTCAAATTTTATATTTATTAGATATAACCTTAAAGAAAAGTACAGATTTTCTCTAATATAAGCTTCAGGCTTGATATAGTAAAAATAATGTATGGATATTCTGTATCTCACTTATTTTTGTCTCAATGTGATAACCATTACGGTGGATATATTTTTTTGAAATTTGGTAGATTTCTTCTGGATCTACAAGAAATATTTAATGGATCGCCAATATTAAAAATTTATCTATTTGGCAATGAAATGTGAGCTCTTCCAGAGTCTTATATGACATTTGCAAAACTAGATATCTTATTAACATTAATTTCAGCTAATGTTAATTTTGTCAAGATAAATTGTATGAGTTGTGCTACTATCCACAAGAAATATGTAATCCTCGTTGAATATAATTGTTTATCTCAAAGCAAAATTAAAATAATTATAATACACTAAGTGAGCAAGTTATACTTAAAATTCAAATGAAACATATGTGATTCATAAATTTTTAAAGTGTAGTCATTTTTTGTCACTAATTAAATTATAAGTCTTCAAAAATTAAATAAAATTAGACACATCACAATCAATTTTCATTTGTGATCCATAAGAAATAGTAGGATTTACAAGCTCAGAAAATTTTGCTTTTATTTCAGTTTCCTTATGTTTAGTGAAACATAATAAAATATAACATAATGTAAGACCAATAACATATGCTACATTTGTAGCAAATGATGTTATCATTTCTTTGAGGTTTTTTTTTCTTTGAAATAGTTCATCCTCATTTTTGGTCTCGTTCTTGTGCTTCAGTATAGCACTTTTATTTTCATAATTTGATTAAAAATCATTTTCAATATTCCAAAATATATTTTCTTTCATGGTCTCATTTTGGACCACAACCTCATCCATGACCTCAAGAAAAAACCACATTCACTTCAGGGAATGAAATTGATCCAATTGGACAAGATTTTTAATTATTCTTCATCAAAAGCTCAAATCTCATTATTTTGCTCTTCCACAAGCAAACAAGAAACTAGCCCGTAATATTTGATAAATTAATCAATGCTCTCGATATTGCTACTGCAGGAGCACATTCGGAGCATGAAAAGTAGAATATGTTTTTTCTAAACATATCTTCTTTAATAATTTCCTTTTCTTATAACTTAATTATAGAGCTAATTTCAAACAATGATGACATATATTCACTTACAAAATATATTGTAGATGTAAATGCATCCAATTAGAAAGAGCTTTAAGATGAATCATTGATCATTTTGGAACTCATATATATCATTCCTTCATTTGTTCCAAAGAACTACTGGTTCTTATTTTCATATCTAGCTCTTCATGCAAATGAATAACGAATAAAAATCATTGCATTTTGCGCATCCTTCAGGGATACATGAATTTGTTCTTCTATAGTATTTCAAAGATTCAATATTGCACTCAAATAAATTATGAAACAAAAAAAAATTCTCATGATAAATAATTTTTCTTGACATATCAAGTGCAACAAATATAAACATTATGAAATTTGATAAAACTTACATTATGAGAAAAAGAAATATATTCTTGCTTACCATGATATGATGAAAACAAGTTTAAGCTCCTTTCGATACAAAATTCTAGAGCTTCGTACTGATAACGTGTTGTAAAACAATGTTCTAAAACAAAAATTTAGAAGCAACAAGAACATAAGAGAAAGAGCTTAGAGAAACAAGAAGAACATAAGAGAGAGATGCACCAAATTCATTCATCCATTCACTTGTTTACAATAGCCTCTATTTATAGGACTCTAGCCATAAGGTAACATTAAGAACACAATAATGTACCTTTAAGCACACTAATTGGAAGGTTACACAATTGTCTTAAAGGGGGCTTTCATGGAGAGGTTACTAAGGATACAAAGAGACAAGTGATTATGTGGAGGGTTTAGGAAGAATCCAATGTTGAAATGTGGTCATCCACACATAAATATATATATATTTACAATATTTAAGGAAAAATATGTATTTAACAATTTTTTTTTCAGTGGTAGTAAATTTTATTTTATAATTGTGGACAAGAAGCTAGAAATTGTAATTCTTGTTCCTAGATCGAAAATAAAAATTAAATTTTGTAACTCAAACGGAAATATGCTATCCATAAAATATTTGATTTCTTATAATTTTTTTTTCCTAAAACCTTTTGTAAACAAAATCATTTATGTTTGAATTATAATTTGAGTAAATTAGACTCCTTGAGAGAGGTCCTTAAATTACACTTCCATTTTATTTGTTTTAAAACATTATAATCTTTTTTATTGAGAGATAAAAAAATTTATAATTTCATTCATTTTGACCATAATATATTTATGTTTATTATTCATATAATTAAATATATACATTTGACTAATACAAAAATCATTTTTAAAAATAAAATAATTATTTTGCACTCGAAATAAATAAGAGTGAAATAATATTTTGAAGAAAAAAATCATAATAAATCATAATAAATTTAAAAAAAAACATTAAAGGTATTAGAGATGTTTTAATAAAGAGGGTGAAAAACTGAAAAATGTAGGATGCGTTCGGTGGGTGTAGAAAAAGTGGGAGAAAAGAATAGAATGGGTAGGGGGTAAATTGAGGTGTGAAATGTCCATTATATCTTTTGATTTGAGACAGTCATAACTTTTTTTCTTTTTAATATTTTAATGTAAGGGATAAAGTAGTAATTTTAATCAATTCTATTCATATTTCCATTCTCAAATTTTACTACTAAACACAGTAAATTCATTCTCATTCTCTTTCCCTTTTTGCATATAGCAAACACACTCGTAAAATTTTTAGAGGAGGAGAGTGTAACTTACTCTTATATATATAAACCTAAGTTTTTATTGATAACAAATCATCCTCCAAGTCCAAACTATCAAAAAAGAAAGTTTAAAACTGTTATTTTTGGATTAAAATTAACGAAATATGCCTATCACGCATGCATGATAATAATATTATTGTTGATATGAGATACTTTGAGAAATTTATAATTTATTATAAATGAAAATTTAGAAATGAGTGACAGCTATATATTATTTAAGCGTAATTTAGTGGCGATCATGATCAGGTAAATCAAAGTATATATATTTTTTCGTTTTTTTCCTATATACACTATAACAATGGTAAAAATGAGAGAATTTCTTGGCACTTGGGTATGTTTGGTAATAATATCAAATAGTACTTTTATGTATTTTCACTTTTTTTAAAAAAAATTTACATCATATTTTTATATACCAAACACATTTTTTTCTTTATCTCTCTCTATATTTTTTTATACAGTATTTTTTTTATTTCACGGTACTTTACATCAGTTTCGTTCCATCCGTGCATCAAATTCTAAAAAATATTAGCTCATATTAAAATCTAATTAATCCAACCTAACTCTAATATATAGAACAGGGCCAAACGCTTTCTAGAATAATTAAGCCGATCGAGTCTCAATCAGGACATGAAAATAAATACATACATGTTGCATAAGGTCGCAAACAAAAGGAATCAAAATGTAAACTCTTCTTGGATTATATCCGACCACCATATTTTTCTTATTAGATCATATTTTTGTTTTTTCTTTTTAATAAAAGATCATATTTTTGTTCGATTATATCCAACCACCATATTTTCATTATTATTATTTAAAGGTGATAATAATGTTGTCTAGTTTTGGCAAACATGATATTTAATAGCGCTATATTAACACTAAATAGCCACGTTACTTAGAGAGACAACATTTAATATCTTAAGAATTAAGGGGAAAGTACATTTTACTCCCCTCAACTATGCCTATATAATGCATTATCCTCCTCAACTTTAATTTGTAACAACCCACCCCCTAAACTTTAAAAAAGTTTGAAACAATTATGTTAGAGTTAAAATTAACTGAACATATGCAAATCACATTATCTATATTTAAGTTTTCCCTAATCTAACATCAAAAGTATAACCTATCTTACTACAGCAATCGCCCATCAACATCAAGTTAAAGCTTAAGAAAAGTTTGATAGAATTCATCAGGTACATTCTAAATTCTGTATTGTGAAAGGTTTTATTTTCAAGAAATCGAATATCTGTGTATTGTGGCTGTATCTGTGAAAGGAATTTATAGATCAAGAAATTGAGTCTTAACAAAAAAAATCAAGAAATCGAGTATATCACAATGCAGATTTTATCAAGAAATCGATCGAGTATATTACTCTAGTAAAAGCAGTACCCACTCTAGTTGTATTTGACTCCTTCCTAGACTTTATCATGTGTGAATTGATTTAATAAAATGGTTTTTGAAACTTCTATTAGTTCTATGCGTGAATTTAAGTAACAAAATATTCTTTTATCACATGCACTTAATCAATTTTATTCCTTTTTGCTTTGTTTTTGGGATTGCAGAGCATTTATCCGTATAAGGGGCAAAAAAAATTATAATAATAAACATGTCAATGCACATAATCTTAATCTGTTAAATTTAACTTCAAATATAACACTTTCAACTTTTTCTTAAGTTTAGGGGGGTCATTTGTTACAAATTAAAATTGAAGGGGGTAATGTGTTATATAGGCATAATTGATGGGATAAAATGTACTTTCCCAAGAACTAAATATATAGTTGATTTTAATAACATTTTAGCGGCTAATATCTTAAGGGTTAAATATATAATTGATTGCAATAACATTTTAGAGACCATATTGTCTAGGGAAAAGTACAATTTATCCCACTCAACTATGTTTATATAACGCATTATCCAGTAAGTAGGAGTAATTCCAATCTTTCTTCAAACACAGTAAACAAAAATTCCAATACGTGCAATTTGGCTTAAGAGTTGTTTCCTCCTCCATTGATTATCATTATATAGTTGTTTTGGGGTTTGCTGGAATTTGGTTATATATGTTAGGTTATATAGGCAACAACCAATTAAGATCTTGCTTGAGGTATCTATAAAGAGAGATTCCAATGGCAGAACAAATAAGGAGAAAAATATACTTTCTCCTATTATTTATTTTGATTTTTCAAAGACTAAATCATATTTTAAATGATTTTTAATTCAGAGAACAAAAAATAATTTTTTTTAAAATTAAGTTACAAATAATCATATAGCACATTAATATTGATTGATATCCATATATATAATCGATTTCACATAATAAAATAAAATTTTATTGTTATTGTAATCAGCTACAAATTAAATAGCTATAACAAACATACAATACATATTATAATCGAGTTGCTTGAAGATACATGTATCTTTGAACATTGGATATATCCTTATCAATTGTGTGTGGCCATCATCGGGTCTTCCATGCATAGACCACACACACAACAATATATCTATATTAATATGGTTGTGGGGTCTTTCCGTCAACGGTCTCTTAAAATAGTTAATTAGTTAATTAAAAAAGAAAATAAAAATATGATGTGAGAAAATCATGAGTGAGAGAAAATAAAAATAGTGATAACTTCCTAAGATTCCATTTATTATTTTAAATATAATAAATATCCAATTTCAAAAAATATATATATAATAAATATTTTATTTTATATTTTAAAATTTTGAAAGAATTAATATTTAATTTTTTATTAATTTAAAATATAATAATCATAATTTTATAATATATTTTTTGAAAAATAAAGTACATACGCGATCCGTGCATGCGAAGCCTCTAATATATATATATATAACTTTTAATTTATAATCTTTTTGGTCAAAATTATTTTAAATATAAAAGTTATTGATATATATCTCATTAATTATTTAAGTCGAATTCAATAAATTGTTATAACAAGTAATTAGAATTGTTTTCAACAAAGTAAAATATATTTTTATATGTAAGATCAAGTCTATCTTAAAAATAATTTTTACAAGTGAAGATTATTCATGGGCTCATTTCAATTAATATTCGTTTCAAAATAAATCATTATTTTTAATTAATATAATTAATGACAAATTCTTGGGACTTGTCCGTCAAGTGACTAAAAATGAAACGACCTTATAAATTATAATTGGAATATAGTAACTAGAGTTCTAAGAATTTTGATTAAAAATCTTAATATGTGTTTTAAGTGTACGGTTTGTACAGACTAATTTTTTAATCCGAGAATATTCTTGAGGGTAATTTTTTTTTAATGTTATAAAAGGTCTTTGGTTTAATTATTATAATTTTTGGACTATCTTCAAATATTTTTAGAATTATTTATTTAATTCGCATACTAAATACAAAATTATAAGATATACTATTTATAAGATAAACCGCTTGTAATTTGACTCTCTTACGTCATATGGTTCATGGCAATGATGGCATGGCCATGACATGACTGGTGACGACCACTACTGTTTTTTTTTTTAGAACTAGTATTACAAATTTTTTTGGTAAATAAAATGGTAGTAAGGGAAGGCACTCTTAAGTACTATTGGACAGGGTGCCAATGGCATGTTGGGGAGACCAACAGAGGCCCAACCCAAAGGATTACTGCACAGGCCTAAACCGCAAGCAATTTTACCCAGTCGCAGTTACTCAACTAGTCCTTGGATGTCAGGAAATTTTCTTAAAGAAGGATGCTCACCAAAATAGAATTTTTTTAGTTTAGAAATACGGGTATGTCCCAATAATAAACTGGTATTGTTTCAACGTGTAACATGATAAAATTATTCTTCTTCTATGTATATGCAGCCGGCGGGTACCACAACATTAAGTATGTATTTTTGGTTAAAAAAAAAATTGACAGAATGAAAAAAGATGAGGGAATGAAAACGTCATATTAATATGATGTGACGTGATGTAAATAGAACATAAGTGGGTAAATTGACTATTTTGTCCTTACTTTAAAAGTGATAAAAGAATAAAAGTAAATAAAAAAGTAAGGACAAAAATATAATTTCATCACATTAAAAAAAAGAATTTATTTGTTAAAAAAAAAAAAAGAGCAAGATGAATAAATTGAACACTCTAAGAATTTTCATTTTGAGCTTCTAATAACAATTTTGCATCAGACACTCTTCATTAATTCTTCAATATGCATTAATTCAACAAATATATATAAATGCACATCACGTGGCCTCTTAGACTTTCCACTGCATAATTTATGGGTGTATTTTTATTGCAAAATAATGTTTACACACGCGTGACTATATCAAATTTTATATAAATTAAATATACAATTGAGAGTAGATAAAATTAAAAATACTTTAGTATAATTTTAATTTTTATATCTGCATGTATATACTTTTTTTAAAAAAACTCTTTTAGACTAAATTCTAAGTAAATATGTGCAGTGGGTTCATATATTATTTATATAAACTTGACTTCGTAAAATTACCTCTTATTTATACTTTGATATCAATTAGTTCTTTTCTGATTCGAGCATGTGTTAGACATTTTACATCTATAATTTAAACTGTATGTAGCTCTATAATATTATCTTCTATGAACACGTGATATTAGTCTTTTAGAAGATCAATTGAACCATAGATCAATAACACGTGGCACTGCTAGATAGCCTCAAACGTGGTCTCCTTCCATATTCACCCGCGAGTCTCCTCACAATAGAAACGTGGGGGAACCTCCAAGATTGTTGGTCGAGCCCGATGATCAAGAACGCAGGTCAACCACGTTTCTCTTTATCTCTAGTATAAATACCCTTAACCTGAGGGACTTGAAGAGGCAAAACAACAAACACAACGCAATAACATACAACGAGACCATCATTACCTGAAGTCTATCTAACAAACATCAAAGCATATTTGTTCCTCACAGGATACACTCGTTCCCAGGCTCTAAGCACCACCCAGAGACTCTTGCTCTCTCATCCTCTACCTATGAGGTACCTCCAACATGTGGCTCGCCCGCTCAGTGCAACACACACGTCCTAGCCGCACACGGTCATTACATGTAACACTCCCTGCCTAACAACTCCTATGGACGTCCACTCTTCGAATTACATAGACTTTGATCCCTTACCAAGGGTACGTAGGCACCTAAGGACAAATCCCTCAAGATTACGATCTCTTGCGGTCCTTTTTTCACATTATGAATTATCTAAACCAGAAATAACAATTAGTATATTAATTTTTTCCTTTAATTTATTTTTGAAATATAATATAAAATAATAATAATTACTAATATTGTATTTTAAATAAATTTAATCTCATAAATTACTTAATTCTCACTTGTATAGTGTAATTTTTTTTGCTTCTATTATTTTTTATTTTTTTCTTCAATCCTCAAATCAAATATTTTATTTGATTTATTAATTATTTAAATATCTAATTTATGTGGTCATTAATTAGCTAAACCGTTGAGTATAAATGTAAGTGTCAAGATAAGCCAACTGAAGTTAGGAAAAATTCAGCTATCGACACAAATTATTTGTTAAGTGAAAGAGAAAGGACGAAAGAAATTGATCATATTTCATTATTGCCATAAAAATAAAGAATTTGATCACTTTCAAAAACTCAACAAATATAGTAAAATTCAACTTCAAATTAAATAACGAAACCAAACATGCAACTAAAATAAATAAATTGCAACGCGCTACACCATTAACTATGAATTCAACAAAATCCATTCGTAAACGTATACAATCGCTATTAATTCATGATGAACATAATTCACTTGTGTATGTTGATACGGCAATTGCCATCTGGACGAGCCATTTCGCTCGGTACAACCTTTCGAGCCACCTCGCTTGTCTTGAGCCATCTCACTTGCTTTAGACGTCGAACTCAGCTGGTTCCCTCCAACCTAAAGGACCACCTATCAACGTCATAGGTGTTATCCATGCCTCCGGACTTTCCGGGGTTAGTTATGCAGACGTGGTTCCCACCAAATGACCAGCTCCGGAAAGACCATTTTATCCTTGGAGAAGCCTATAAATATCAAGCTGCCTTCTTTAAGTTTGATACTGAATCTTGACACTCTTACTCTATATATACTATAACCGGTACTTGACTTTGGCATCGGAGTCCTACTGCGGAAGCCTCCTCCCACTGTGGGTTCTTTGCAGGTTACTTTCCAGGGACGCCAGAGCTATAGGAGGGAGTTGGATTCATCATATGTATATATATAAAAAGATATATATAGTAACGTTTCGTTGATGGAAAAAGCAAGGGAATACTCTTTTCCCTCCTATATTATTCTTATCAAATAAATTTCATTTTTTATAATGTGATAAAATTATATTTTTGTCTTTATTTTTTTATTTACTTTTATTCCATCTATTTTCACTTTTAATGTAAGGGTAAAATGGTCTACTCACTTTTATTCTATTTACATCACATTACATTGACATTACATTTTCATTTCCCCCAACATTCCCGTTCGCATTCCCTCACTCATTCTACTTACCAAACACACCCATAGAATAAATTAGTTTTATTACCCCCAACATTTGAGTCTTCGATCAAATATATGCTCTTAATATTTGATTATGGTTAATTATATCCCCTAACAATAGATAACGGTTGTGACTCGCGTGGCGTTGACACCCTTAGAGAGAAACTTTTTTCATTGTTGAAGATGTATGTTGATTCGCTAAGTTTCATAACAAAACGATGGCAAAAATATGGCGCACCTAACCATTCATCTCTAAGATTTTGCAGAGAATATAATCACCTTATGCGCGTTATGCCATTATTTTGCTCTGAAACTTGGTGAATCGACGCATATTCAACAACAAAAGAAGTTTTTCTCTAACGGTGTATGTTAGTACGCCACGTAAGTCACAACTGTTATCTAGTTTAACAGTATCAGTGAAAAGAGTAAGAATGATCGAAAATTGTTGTGGATATACATATATTTGGATATATGTATATTTCGCAATCCTAACTATTTATAAAATATTTCAATTCAAATATACATTTTATCCAAATATATGTATATCCACATCAATTCAAATATACATATATCCAAATATATGTATATCCACGACAAAAATTAAAACAATATGTTGAGAGGATAATTGACTGCACTCAAATGTTAAGGACATATATTTGACCAAAAAATCAAATGTTGAACATCAGTACCAAATATACTTTACCCAGATATACTATTCACCGTTAATTTTTGCTTCTTCAAGCCTTCAACATATATACTTGCCTATCTATATACTTCCAATTTTTTGTATTCAACAAAATCCAAACGTAAACGTACGTTCAATAGCTATTAACTCATGATGAACTAACATGCATTATTCATCGATGTGTATATATATATATACATATATATATATAAAAGGATATATTATTCACCATTAATTTTTGCTGCTTCGACGTACTTGCCTATGAACTTTCAATTTATTTTTTTATTCAACAAAATCCATATACGTAAACGTATGTACAATCGCTATTAATTCATGATGAATATTATTCACTGATGTGTGTATATATATATATATATAAAAAGATATATTATTCACCATTAATTTTTGCTGCTTCGACGTACTTGCCTATATACTTCCAATTTTTAAATATATGGTGTTGAAACTCGAATCAAATCTATTTCTCAAAAGCTAATCGTTAAAACAAAATAACCAATTTTTAAATATATCTTAAGTATATCTTATCTTATGATTATACGTAAAATCTTGTATTTCTAATATTCTTTTTCAAGTCCAATTGGTTTTGGCTGTTGTGACTTCTTTTAACTATCTTAGGCTTGTATTCTTTTAAATCTCAGAGAGATAACAGATCTCTCTTCTTCTCTATGCATTCACTTCCTTAAACTTCAGAGGCCAAAGTTTTTTTTTTATATCTCCATTGTTTTTTTGGATTGTCATTCACCGTGAAGTCATTGTGTTTTGATACCACACGTTAAAACTCAAATAACATGGAAAATACTTTCTCAAAAATTAACTTTTAAGGAAGAAGAACCAAATTACTTAAGTACTTCATTGTACATTTTATCCTATCAGATTCGAGACTGTTGGGACTCAAGTAATTTGGAGAACCCTTTTTCAAAAGCTAACTCGTAAGGTATATAAGAATCAAATTCCTTAAATACTCCATTGAATATCTCAACCTATCAGATCTGGCATTTTATATCTCTAATAGGGACTTTGTATTTTCAGTAAGAGCAAATTTGAGTTTGGTCATATAGCAACTTAATTGCATGGGGAATTACTTCAGATGTGAACGTGTGGAACCAAAATATATACTTATCTTATACATACATATATATATAAAGAATAATTCATGCACGCTTTAACTTCCTTGAGAATCACTATAAATACTAAGGCTAGCTATATGTAGATTACAATCACTTGGAAGTTCAAAGTTGAAAACAGATACAATATTTGCTATCTTCTAGCTAATATCATACATATATTTATTTATTAATTATATCTGTTTGAGATAATGGAACCATCCCTTTTAGCCCAAAAGATTAAGGGAGAGATGACGTTTTCTTTATCATCAAGAGTTGATCCCTACTCTTTTGTGTGTGCTTCTGCTTATGACACTGCATGGTTAGCTATGATACCTCAATATTCTTCTGATCAACCCATGTTCACAAATTGCTTGAATTGGGTTCTCAATAACCAAAAAGAAGATGGGTTTTGGGGAGACTGTGATTCCTTTGGAAACCCTACCATTCAAGCCCTTCCTTCAACTCTTGCCTCCATTGTTGCACTAAAGAAGTGGAATACTGGCTCACTTTTAGTGGAAAGAGGTACATATATATATATATATATTCCAAGAACGCGGATAATCTGTTGTTCCAGTTATGCTGTCTGAGTTTAGTCACGATAACCGTAACTAACCGATCAAAAAACCGTGGCCAAATTTTTAGCTACGGGCCTACGGTTATTAATCGGTTAGTCACAGTTATAATCGTGAGTCGTAACTAATCCAGACAGCACAACTGTAGACAACAGAGGATCCAGACTCAAATTCCAATGCTTTTAGTTGGTGCAATGTATTAGTATGGTTAAAACTCAAGTAACTTAAAAAATCTTCCCACAAAAACTAGCTGTTAAAGAGGAAGAACTATATTAGTTAAGTATTTTATTGAGAATCTCATTCTATCAAATGTGGGACTTTGTAGCTTGAAAAATCTCATTCTCTGTTGTCTCAGTTATGCTGTATGAGTTTATGTTGTCGGAAAGGTTGAATATTTTAGTTGAAGATGAGATTGTGAAATTCTGATAATTCAGATTTGTCTTTTTTTCTGTCTCAGGTTTGTCATTTATTTATGGAAATACTGAGAAGCTACTGAAGGATGTAAAAGACAATTGCCCTCGTTGGTTTGCCATTGTTGTACCAGCCATGCTTGAACTTGCTGAGTCAAACGCTTTACAAGTTGATTTCCCAGAATCAGTGAGGGAAACGGTGTCGTATATCTTTACCTCTCGCCAAAATTTTCTTAACAAGTACGTATTATCATTCTCCGTATAACCCTCAAGTATCAACCAACATTTATATTTTTAAAGTAATTACTTATATTAATTAAAATGAGATTTGATTAAACTAGCTACAGAAGTAGTGAATGTAATTTTATTAAACCTTGGGAGAAGTTGGTGTAATTTAATTACTCACTTTTACACAAACAAAACTCCATTTTGGTACCTCACATTTAGCATTTTTTTTAATTTGGTTCGTTACATTTGCATATTTGCTCAGTCTTAATTTAGTTTTTCACATTTATAATTAGTATCAATTTGGTCTCTAATATTTGCTCAACCTCAATTTGGTCTCTAATATTTGCTCAGATTCAATTTAGTGCCCAATATTTGCGGTTAGTATTAATTTGGGCCCTCTATTAATTATCCAAGTGTTAAAACAGTAACAAAATGCATCCCTCCAAAAAAAATTAATATTAATAGTTTTTTTAAAAATTATAAATGTATATGCTAATTAATGGCAATGTTTTAATTTATTTTTAATTTTAAAAAACAATAATAAATTTGGATGCAGAGAGATGCACACTTAGCATGCAAATGTGTCACCTAAATGTACATATCCGCATGTACATTATTTAGTATTTTAAAATTGATTCTGAGTAAACTTTAGGAACTAATTATTGAGAAAAATGCTAAAGGCTTGGGACTAAAATGGGGGAGTTTTGTCCTTTTATGTACTCTTAGAATCTTTTAAATTAGTTGAAAATTCATTTAAATAACTTAAATATATATGTATATATATTTGAATGAAAATGTAGGGAGAAACTTGAAGGAGAGCATTATTATCCTCCATTGTTATCATATCTTGAAGCTCTGCCTCCATCATATGGTGTTAGAGAAGAAGATATATTAAGCAATTTGAGTAGTGATGGCTCTTTATTCCAATCACCATCTGCTACAGCAAAAGCATTCATGCTTACTACAAACAAAAAGTGCCTCAACTATCTACAATTTTTAGCTCAAAGATGCCCTAATGGAGGTTCATATTTCATAACATTTTTTTTCTGTCCTAAATCAAAATTCTTTAACTTAAAAAAATTTATAAATATATATCTCATTTTAATTTTTTTGGTGGATATATTATATATATGGTGCAGTTCCACAAACTTATCCCATGGATGAGGATCTTATAAAGCTGTGCATGGTCAATCAATTGGAAAAGTTAGGGTTGGCTGAGCATTTTACAGAAGATATTGAAGAAACTTTGGCACAAATTTACTGGTAATTAAAAGACACTTCTTCATTAAAGTGTAATTAATATTATTTTTTTTCATGTTTCTTCGTTAATTAGTAATATTAATTTTTAAAAAAAATAGAATTTATTTCAAATATATATTTTGATTTTTTTACTTCATTATAATTAATTTCGAGTTAAAATTAATAAAGTTAATTTATCTTTAATTATATAAAGATTAATGTATATATATATATATATATATATATATGATAATTACCAATAAAGAAATTACAAGGAAATAAAAGACAAAGAAAGGGTGGTTGCCTGGTTGGTAACTTGTATTGTAATTTGTAAGTAGCAGTACGACTGTGTACCAATTAATAAATGTGTACACATGCAACTTGTACACAGTCTAAATGAGAAAAACACATTTATTTTTTACGTAGAAATAAAAATAAAATAAAATATATTTATTGAGTTTATTAGTAAAAATTTGAGAATGAAAATAGAATAAGTTTGTATTAAAATTATCACCTTTTATAGTAAAATAATAAAAAGAAAAAAAAATTACAATTATGTCAAATCAAAGAGTATAATAGATATTTTGTATTTTCTTTTTTTTTTTAAAAGTTCATGAAAATAAAAAATAAAAAATATGTGAGACCCAATAAACCCTATCCATTTCTTCCCCATTTCCTTCATCAATTCTTCCATTCTTCCTAAAGAACGTGATATTAAAAGTTTTTAAAAAAGTTCTAATACAGTATAGTACATAAATTATATATTTATAATTCTATTTCATATATGAGATTAAAATTATTTATGTTGATTGGGGGACTTCCAATAAACTTGGCTTATTTTTACTTTAATTAATTTATATATGCTTCTATTTTTTTTTTTTTTTTGCCAAAGTATATATGCTTCTATTTAACTGGAACAAATTACATTGACTACTGTTCCGTAAATTTTAGAAATAATACCAGACACTTCTAATATTTGATATAATATTATAAAAAAATTCCTTTTATATAATTTATTTATTGTTTCTAATGAGATTAGTATTTAATATATATTATGTTGTATGTAGACATTTATAAATAATAAAATTATTTAAATATATTTACTTGTTATATTATTCATTATGCAGAAAAAAAAAGGCAGGTGTAATTTTTTAAATTAAATCAGCTGGTATAAATAGGGATGATCATGAGTAGGGCTTGAGTAGGGTACGTACTATAATTCTCAGACTCGGACCCGGACTTGAGCGGGTATCAAAATCAATTCTCATCTCCGGACCTTATGGGTAGTTAAATTCTCATACTCGGACCTAGACCCATTAAAATTTAAAATAAGTTATTATTTTATTAATATAAAATTAATTTTTATCAATTTTTTTATCTATAATCACAAAAAAATAAAATTAAATCATAAATAAAAATGTACAATTAAATTACTTTAATATCTATAAGATATTTAACATTTTTTTTAGAATTATATATTCTCTCAACATAAAAAAGTTTAAAAATAATACTTTATATATATATATAAATAAATAATTACTACTGCGGGTAGGGTACCTCCTTACCCGGACCCGGACCCGGACTCATACCCAGACCCGGCCCACATGGTAAAATTTCAGGGAACCCATTGGATATGGGTATTTTGATCATCCGATCTCTAGGTATAAATGTAATTAATTAATTTTGTCAAATTTCCTAAAAATTACTGAAACTATCTAATTTACTCATATATTTTCTTAATCAATTTAATTAATTAGTTGAAAATTATGTTTTTTTTTTATAGTTTTTGTGAAAAATCTATGTGAAACACAAAAAGAGATTAACCAGTATATATTAATTAATCAAATTCATATATATATATATATATATATATATATATATATATATATATATTTGATTTAAATGCAGGAATTACAAAGACCAAAAAGCATGGGTAAAACCATCCAATATGATTGCAACACAGCTTCACAAAGACTCTCTAGCATTTCAGCTGTTTCGAATGCATGGATACAAAGTATCACCATGTACGTACATATATAATTATATATATACATCATTAATGCATCATATATATATATGAATTAAATTTCTAATTATTAAGAAATTTATATATATTAAAGTAATGGTTAATAAAAATATGCTTACATATATTTAATTTTATTTATTTACTTTCAGCAAGATTTTGTTGGTTTTTACGTGACGAGAATATTCGAGGTGATATGGAGAAGCATCCTGAGTATTTCGCAAGTTCAATGTTGAATGTGTATAGAGCCTCGAACCTTATGTTTAGTGGAGAATTCCAAGTTGAAGAAGCAAACTCATTTTCAAGAAAATTATTACACAAAATTCTTTCACAACCAAATAGAGATCACCACCAATCATCATCGCTCAAAGTCAAACTGCCCATGTCTCACAAAATGGTAAGCAAAACATATATTTTCTTCTTATCAAATAAAGAAATATATATACATATATATATAACTGTTATTTTTAATTCAGACAATTTATAATTAAAAATAAATATTATAGATTGAGCATGAGTTGAATGTTCCATGGCTTGCTCGTCTGGAGCATTTAGAACACAGAATGTGGATTGAAGAAAAAGAAGCCAATTCACTTTGGGTAGGAAAGGCCTCATACAATAGGTATATATGCTTCTATATAAATATAATTAAATTATTTATTTTATTATTATTTTAGACATATGAAGATGAAAATTCTGTATGTAGGATATCAAACCGTCATAATGATGAACTGTTGCAACTTGCAATTGCAAATTATGAGTGTAGGCAATCACTATACAAATATGAGTTGAAGGAACTGAAGAGGTAAGCAACCTTTTTTAGTTTTTAGACAAAATATTTATTTCGGTCTAACGTTTAATTAGTATTTTTCTCAATTTGGTCCTTAGCTGGCTAATGTTTGTTCAACCTCAATTTAGTCTCTCATGTTTACAATTGGTGCCAATTTGGTCCGATCCCTAACGTTAGCTCAGTTTCAATTTGGTCCCTCACGTTCTCGATTGGTACCAACTTGGTTCCACGTATTTCCTTCTTTAATTTATCCCTCAATTTGGTTAAATAATTTTAATACTTGGATAATAAAGGGACCAAATTGAAAAAGTATTAAACGTTAGGGACTAAAATAGAATTTTTGTTCTTTTTGTGTCAAGAAACTAACCTTCATATTGAATTCACAAACTTCATGAATAATTATTATTTCATAATTACATTAATTCTTTCAATCTAATTGAATATATATATATGGAATAGGTGGTCTGAAGAATTAGGGCTGACAAGAATGGGATTTGGGAGAGAGAAAACAAGTTATTGTTATTTTGCTGTTGCTGCTGCTACTTCACTGCCTCGTGACTCTTACATAAGAATGTTAGTAGCAAAAAGTGCCATTGTCATTACTGTTGCTGATGATTTCTTTGACATGAAAGCTTCTCTTCCTCAACTGCAAAATCTCACACATGCAATACAAAGGTAACCTATCTTTGCTTCAAAATCTAACACTTGTTAATTGTTAGGCCAAATTACTCTTTTGGTCCTCAACGTTTGCACCAAGTTTAATATTGGTCCTCAACGTTTCAAAAAGTTATTTTAGGTCCTCAACGTTTTTTTCTGGTCAAAATTGGTCCTCCAGCGTAATTCCGTCTGATTTTTTTTGTTAAATGCTGACGTGGAAGGCTTATGTGGCACACTCTCTTTCTTACGTGTCATATTTGAATGATATGACACCCTCTCTCACTCCAATTCAACAAAATGACTCCATTTTGCGTCACTTCTCTCTCACTCTGACTCAACAAAACGGCGTCGTTTTGCTGAGTCGGAGTGAGAAAGAGTGTCATATTATTCAAATATGACACGTAGGAGAAAGAGTGTGCCACATAAGCCTTCAACGTCAGCATTTAACAAAAAAAAAAACCAGACGGAGTTACGCTGGAGGACCAATTTTGACCAGAAAAAAAAACGTTGAGGACCTAAAATAACTTTTTGAAACGTTGAGGACCAATATTAAATTTGGTGCAAACATTGAGGACCAAAAGAGTAATTTGGCCTTAATTGTTATGTAAAGATAAAAGTATTTTAATAAAAATAAGAAAATTTGTAAGTTTTTATCTCAATATAATATATATATACACACAACATTTATTATATAAAATAATGTTTATTAATAACTAATAAGTATGTTCATCACAATAAGCTGAATAACAATCATATATTAAATTTTAGTGAATTACAGTTTTGATTCTTCAAATATTTTACTTGTCTCATTCTATAAAAGATATTTTGAATTACAATTTTTGTCTATATACAAAAAAAAGAAGCAAAAATATGAAACGCATGAATAAAATTGTGAAACAACCTATATATATATATATATTTATTTATTTATTTATTTATTTATAGGATACAACTTATTTTTAAAAAGACTAAATTTGATATTTTTTATGATTCAGGGACTAATTTGAAATAAGTAAAATATTTTGTGACTAAATTTGATGTTACAATTTTTGAGGAACCAAATGAATTAAAACATACAATAATTTAATTACTCTAAATTTTTAGGTCGAGCTTCTTAAATTATTAATTATTGAGCAAGATACTATTTTGTGTATTGATTAATGCATGACAGATGGGACAGTAAGGGGTTGAGTGGCCACAGCAAAGTAATATTTGATGCTCTTGATAATGTTGTGAGTGAAGCTGCTGCCAGATATCTCCTACGACAAGGAATTGATATAACAAACACTCTACGAGATCTTGTAGGTGTTACTTATAGCAATAATATATATAATTTTAATGGCTTTATTTCATCAATCTATAAGTGATTAATTAAGTGTATATGTGTGTGAAGTGGTATGAAACATTTGGTGTATGGCTGATAGAAGCAAAGTGGAGCAGAAATGGAGAGAGTCCGTCCAATATTGATGAATACCTTAAGACTGCCATTATTTCTGTTGGTTCACACACAATGCTTCTTCCTGCTTCCTGTTTTCTCAACCCAAGTTTACCCATTCATCAACTCAGGCCACCCCAATATCAAACTATAACAAAACTCCTCATGCTTATTTGTCGTCTATTAAATGATTTACAGAGCTACCAGGTAATTATTTTAATATTAATTCATTTATTATATATGGAGAAATGAGCAAACACTAGCATAGTTACTTATTTGTCTCTAATTACAATTTTTGGTTGTGGGAGAAGCTGCAATTAATTAGGGCAAAATTAAGGTGAACAAGCTAAGCTAATTATCAAGTGTTATTTCATCTTCTTAAAATCTTAAATCACTTAGATATATAATTTAGACATGGGATTTGTTGCCTGCAATAGGCGAAATGAATTAGGGGCCTAATTGCAAAAGTTAATTGATTGAGAAATTAAAGAAGAGATTAGACTTATAAGATATTATTTACTGTGGGAATACTGAATTTTTAATACATCATTTCATTCATTCAATATCATTTGTCAATATTAATAAGGATTCACCCTAAATAGATTAGAGATCAAATTTTTATTAATAATATTTATAAATTGCAAATAACGAACGGAGGAAGTACCAATTAATGTTCACTACTCCCCTATAGTACCAAACAACCTCTCCTTTGCTAGCTATCAGTGTCAAAATAAGATTTGAAATTTTTTTTATTAAAAAGAACCAATCATGAGAGAGATCGATGAGATGTATAGGCCAAAAACGTGTTGATTTTCGATTGGAGAACCATCTGATAGGCTGATAGCAAATATATAAAAATTGAACACAATTTTTTTCTTTAAACCTATACATATGTGTGTGTATGTGCAGAGGGAAAAAGAAGATGGGAAGATGAACTCAGTGTTGATAAACATGATGGAGAATCCAGAGCTAGAAATGGAAGATTCAGTATCATTTCTGAGAGAAATAATTGAAAGAAGGAAGAAAGAATTCCTTGAACAAGTTCTAGTGGAAGGAATGTGTGATTGGGCCAGGCCCATTAAGCAATTCCATTTGGCCTGCTTGAGGGTGTTTGAGATGTTCTTCAACTCCAGCAATCACTTTGATTCCAACACATATCTTCTGGAAGATATTCACAAAGCAATCTATTCTCCAATCAAATTAACCACAAATAATCTCAACATTGACAAAAAGACCCCTCAAATCCAGCTTGTTCCTGCTGTGAACAAGAATAATAAATATGAAATAATCAACTCTAGTAGTGTCAAATTAAACCGCTGCTATAAACATAAAAATCGCATAAATGTAATACATAGTACTAGTACTGGTGTTGCTGCAAGGCTAGTGTTTCCTCACAATGCCCTAAGAAATGGAGGATATGGGATGACACCAAAAGTTGGTGTGGTAGGCTTCTTTTAATTAATAACAAAGGGTATGTATGTAATAAAAAAAGTGTGTATGTGTTAATCATGGTTTATTTTAGCAGTGTAGCACAAATGGTAAATGGTTTGTGTTTTCTTAACTATTGCTTCTTGAGTTCGAACTCTAGAAGGGATGAAAATGGATCGTCGTCTGTTTGAGATATGAGGGATTAGTCATCAAAGCCGCTCTGGTGGATACCCGGTCATCCACAAAAAAAAAAGCATGGTTTACTTTAATAAATAAAAAACCATGCATTTTTTTCTTTCTATATATGTTGTAATTTGTAATGTTTATTGTGTTTGTTACATTGATTGTGCGGATTTAATAAATGTCTTAAATTTTACAAGTATATATTATATATATAGTATTAGACTATTAGTTGCTAGCTTGACATACACTAATTTTTAATTTTTTTTAAATAACAAAATAGAGTAATGATATATATTGGTGAATTCGTGAAACCGTCAACTAATAATAGAGACCAACAAAGGGAAAGATTCATAGTGAGAACAGAGAGATTGAATCTGGTGCTGCTGTATAATAGTAGAAAGCAAAAGATAAAACAGTTCCAAACAAAATATATATATATATTCAATTCCACAAACTGTCTGAGAGAGAGAGAGAGACAGAGAACGTGAGAGAGATCAAGGGCAAAATTGTCATTTTCTCTTAATTTCACAAATTTTATCTCAATTCCATCCAAAAAAAAAATATAGAATTAGATTCCAAACTTTTTACACATACATGAAATTCTCACCAATTCCACGTATACGAACCAAACTGTAAAATTCATCATTTTTTTTGTGTAATTCTTCAAGAACCTAATTCTTTGTCCAACCAAACACAGGTGAGACATTATAATGGTCAAGTATAAATCGCAGTACTCTTGTGATAGGGATGTTGTGCAGGTGGATATATATATATATATGGACAAAACTTATGTGCTGTTACTTACATGTTTTTGGTAAGATTACCCAATTAAAAAGAGACATGTGTCAGTTTTGAGAAAAAAATTGACACATGTCACTTTCTAATTAGGTAACCTTACCAAAAGTATATAAGTAACAGCACATAAGTTTTTTCCTCTATATATATATATAGGCCAAATGACTCTTTTGGTCCTCAACGTTTGCACCAAGTTTAATATTGGTCCTCAACGTTTCAAAAAGTTATTTTAAGTCCTCAACGTTTTTATTTTGGTCAAAATTGGTCCTCCAGCATAACTACGTCTGATTTTTTTTGTTAAATGCTGACGCGGAAGACTTATGTGGCACACCCTCTCTCCTACGTGTCATATTTGGATGATATGACACCCTCTCTCACTCCAACTCAGCAAAACGACGCCGTTTAACTGAGTTGGAGTGAGAGAGAAGTGATGCAAAACGGCGTCGTTTTGCTGAATTGGAGTGAGAGATGGTGTCATATCATTAATCATCCAAATATGACACGTAGGAGAGATGGTATGTCACATAAGCCTTCTACGTCAGCATTTAACAAAAAAAACCAGACGGAGTTATGCTGGAGGACCAATTTTGACCAAAATAAAAACGTTGAGGACCAAAAATAACTTTTTGAAATGTTGAGGACCAATATTAAACTTGGTGCAAACGTGGAGGACAAAAAAGTCATTTGCCCTATATATATATATATATATATATATAATGGTTTGTAGATAGATGAATTCTTTAATGCACCTAATTCGGTGGTCAGCTCAATCGGATGTAATTAAGGGCATATAATTTATCATATCAAATACAAATTAAATGAATTGAAAGAATATATATATATAGATACCAAAATATTCAAAATATTTTCATTTGTGTAGGGGGAAGAACAATGACTGACTCAATGAGTCAATGGGGATCCTTCTTGCTAGCCGCCACACCACCTCTTTAAGGCTTTTTGACTAATTGCATTGCATTTATGATATATAGGGAATGGCCGTGTGGATCACAGTGAACATTGTTTGCCTTGTATGAACCACGAGTACCATCTTGTGCCACATTTTGTTCTTTCTTTTATAAATTATATATAAGAGACTTGTCACTACAATACAGGTAATTAATGAGTTTCAAGTTAGTCTAATAATTGACATATATAAACTGATTTGAACTCATATATATAGCTCCCAACACAATTATCATAATATATAGATATGACAATTAAACAAATTATTATTTTTATTTTAATTAGCTTGTGCATATAACTATCTCCATTTGGAGACAGACACAACTCGTGTCACGTAGACTATGATGAGAGAGTTCATCTCTCAACAGAGATAACCACATTCACAAAATTACAAATTGACGAACTTATTTAAATAATACCAAACAATTTACTGCTTAGTCCAAACCATTGTAGTTTCAGTGGACCGACCACCACAAAGAGCTCAACGTCCTCTAAAGTTAGGAATAGACCTCCAAGGGAGAGAAGATAATAATCAACATTAATAATTGCCTTCTTTTTACGTAGTGTTACGTTTATCTCATGACCAATAATTCCTTCACTGTCATATCTAAAAATTATTAAACATTTTAAAAATATTAAAATTTCGCATTCAAACAAAACTTTTGATATTTTCAAAATTCATATTTTTTAAAATAAAAAATTTATGTGCGTACCAAATGTTTCCTGCGTGCAAATCTAACCTTTTTTAGTGGCACGAAACATTTCAATATTTTAATGTTTTTCTGAAGTAAAACATATATTATTCAATTATAGAACATCCCAGTGACAATTACAATAGACTAAGTAACTCCATTATGATAGTATTGAAAGTAAAAATATAAACACTGTTGAGTTAAAGAAAAGAAAAAATAAAAACACACATTGTCCTATTTATAAAATAAAAATGAGATGAAAAACACATTAAATTTAAAGTTATATTTAGGCAAAAGTATCTTTCTTGTCCTTAACGTTTGGGGATCCTATCACTTTGGCCCTTAACATTTTTTCGTTGTCAATTGTACTCTTAACGTTTTGTGTTTCTCCCAATGCCAAGCTTTTAGCTAACACCGTCAATTTTTGGACGGTTTTTTATGACGTGGCATCCTATGTGGCCAACAATTCTGACTGGACTTAATTTTTTCACATCAGTAATCCATTTTAGGGGTGTAATGGACCCCAAAAACTCAGTACATCAATAATCCAGTACACCAAAATACTCATTACATCAATAAAATGGACCTCAAAAACTTAGTACTATTGACCGTTAATGTGAAAAAAATTAAGTCCAATAAGAATTGTTGGTCACATAGGATACCACGTCATCAAAAACTGTCTAAAAATTGACGATGTTAGCTAAAAGCATGACATTAGGAGAAACACAAAACGTTAAAGGTACAATTGACAGCGAAAAATATTAGGGGCCAAAGTGACATAATCCCAAACGTTAGAATAGTAAAAATACTTTTGCCTCAGGATTAAGAGTGAAATAAGGGAAATAAGCCGATGCCTTGTATTGGCTCATGTGGACTGCATTCTCTCTTTTCCCTAATAAAATAGAATCCACAAATGTCAAGATCCAATAGCAAGATACCACCTCATTAATCAAAAACATAATTGTCTTCACATAGCTTATCATATTCATATATATATACACATCACCTGACCATTCATTTTCCTCTGTCTTCCCACTCTTTAAATTTCTTCTCCAAACCTTTTAACTCATAATTAAAGAAATAAACAATTCACTATATATATTATATATACACCACACTACTCTCAGTTTCTGAGATCTCTTCTTCTTCTTCTTCCTCCAAATAATGAGCCAGCGAGTTCCTACTGCTTCTGACGCCATGCCCATGTAAATATTGTATCATTTAAATATAATTTAAAGTATCCAATACGAATTTATTGTTAATTATAAATTTAAAAAAAAAAAGTTTTTAACTTTTTATTTATTGATCAATTAATTCCATACATGCAGGTTAGACTATGAAGTTACAGAGCTCACATGGCAGAATGGGCAGTTATTAATGAACGGCATGGGTCTGCCTCGAGTTCCGGCGAAACCCTCCGCCGCCGCCGCCGCCGTAAGCAATAATAGGTTCATCCATTCGGCCTCCCAATCCAAGTACACGTGGGAGAAGCTGCCTCGTACAAGTGGCACCTTAGAGTCCATAGTCAACCAGGCCACCACCACTCACTTCCCCCACAGCACCAAATCAATATCCGCCGCCGTAAGCGGCGGCGGAGATGATTTGGTGCCGTGGTTTGACCCACGGCAGCGCGCGGCGGCGGCGTCGAACACGATGACTATGGACGCGTTGGTGCCCTGTTCGAATCGTACGGACGCGGAGCAGAGCACGGGGGTTGTGGACTCTGTTTCCAGAGGGACCCGCACGTGCGCGAAGGTTTGCTCCGCACGTGTGGGGTCTTGCGGCGCGGCGGCGGCGCGGGACGGGGACAACGCGGCGGCGAAGGCGGCGCGTGTGCCTGTGGCTCGCGAGTGGAGAAGCGGGGAACTGAGTGTGAGTGGGAGGGACAGCCATCACGTGACAACAACGATTGACACGTGCGAGAGGGAATTGGATGTGGGTAATTACGGTTCTACCTCTATGGGTTCGCCGGAAAACACCAGCTCCGCCTGGCAGTGGACGAGAACCACCGCCGTGGCCGCCGCCGATGACCATGATTCTGTTTGTCACAGTACACAGGCAAAGTTCTTATATTATATTAAATTTCAATTTTGTCCATAAATCTTAAAAATATTAAATTAATTACTTCTATAATTTTATTTATTTCAATTTAGTCCATAAATCATAAAAATATTAAATTTAAAAATTGAATTAAAAGATAAGTAAAAATTTTTAAGAATCAAAACAGTAATTTACTATAATTTTAATAACGAAAATCAAATTTGGTGACATGAAAGTGATTTGAATTGAAGAGAGATGAAGGTGATGAAGAAGAGAAGTTTAGAAGAACAGTGAAATCTTCAGGGTGCAATAAACGGAGTAGAGCTGCTGCTGTACACAATCAATCTGAAAGAGTGAGTAAGATTAATTTGGTTTAAATTAATGAATATATTGTTTAAAATTTAAATTGATGATTTTTTTAAAAAAATTTGTGTTTTGGTATATATATAATGAAATTGAATCTGAATTTATTGTTGATGGATGGGACTCAATTGTTCAGAAAAGGAGGGATAAGATAAACCAACGGATGAAGACGCTGCAAAAGCTTGTTCCAAATTCCAGTAAGGTACATATATATACATATTAATATATTATATAATAATTAATTACATAATTCTTATGGCATGCTATGTGAATGTAATTATAACTATAAATTGATTTGATTAGGCTCTAGAACTTCTTCTTCTTCTTTTTCTATTTAACTAAATTGTCAATACAAAAACTTATTAATAATATATTAATCATTAGGCTTGGGGTTCATACTCTAATAGGAAACCTAAAAAATTGACAACGAGTGTTTTAGTAAGGTGTGAAAGTAAAAGAGTAAGTAAATGATAAAAAATGTGTTTGATAAATAGAGAATGAAAAGTAGAAGTAAAAAAGTAAAATTGTTTGGTACGATAAGAAGAAAATAAAAAAATGAAAGTTAAAATTGCAAAATGATATTTTTATCCTTGAATATTTTTGTCCTCACAATAAATGAAAGGACAAAATGGTATTCTCAATCACCACTTCCCTCACCTCTAGATCAGCTCCCTTCTCCTATACAAGAAACCGGCTTTGTTGAGCTTTCATTTCCCTATGTCTAACCAAACTAGCTCATAGATACTTCTCTTTTCCTATCAATTTAATAAACCAAACGCGCTCTTAATTTAATGACAAAAATATATATTATTTTCTCCTATTTTTCTTAAAAATATTTAGGTTTCGTTTGTTATCTAAAAAATACAAGGGAATGGAGAAGGAAATGAAGATAGCTTATGTTTGGTACCTGTTTTATACTTTCCCTAGCGTGACCATTATTCTCATACTTATGGAAATGTACAAACCCTCTAAAATGGAATAGAATACAAGATTGCATAGAAAATTGAAATAAAATGTCAATTTTACCCCCTTCTTTTTCTAACTAGCACAAGAACATGTTTCCTTTTATCTTTTTTTATTATTATTAATCTTTTAATTTAAAGGTAACTTTCATTCCTCTCTAATTTTCATTCACTTTTTTTTTCTTATTAAACAAACGTGATTTTCATTTATATTTTCTCTCTGTCTTACCAAATTTTTTCTTACCGCAAAACAAGCCCATATAAATGTATTTTCTTTGCCTTCTCATTGTATTCAAATATAATGTCCCAATTGAAACATACATAAGGGAACTCCGGAAAGGAGGGGGAAATGTGGAAATGTGGTCCGAAATGTATTTTCAATCAAATCGCTATTTATAAATGTAGAGAAATTTGGGGGGTTATATATGTAATTGTAAGCATGTGAGTCCACAAAAACTCCAATCACATATTGACACATCAACATAAATATGTTTAAGTCAAGAGACAGCCAACAAAAACCAGATACACCTTCTATCAAGGTAGGCCCATATTTTATTCTTTGCCTCTTGACCCATTGGACAAGTTAGCCCAAAACTAATATATATATATATATATACTTCTAAAATTTTATTTTTTTTAATTCATTCATTTTCTTCAATATAATTTTTTTTTCTAACTAAATGTTATCAGTTATATATGAAACTAAAGTAAAATTATTTTACTAAGTATAAGTAAATTAATAGAATAATTATTTGGCAAAGTATCTTTTTGAACCCTAAATTATAGAGTCTATGTCAATTTCGTCTCTAATTAAACTATGTATAGAGTAATTTTGCCATTTACTTTAACTTTGTCTAAATAAATAATAGTGCAAATATGGTAAGTGGAAATTAAATCACATTTTTAAGTAAGAGGAATGGTCTTGTGTAAAATGGAAGAGAAGAAAATAATAAGCGATCCTTAGTTCATAAATCAATAGTCTATATATATTTGTGCAAAAAATCGTCAATGTAAAATAAAAGTATATAAATCATTACCCATTTAATTATAGTCTATATATATATATTTGTGCAAGATATTGGTTTTTTTCACTTGGTTGATTTAATTTCAGAGTGATAAAGCTTCAATATTGGATGAGGTTATAGAATATGTGAAGCAGCTGCAAGCACAAGTGCAAATGATGAGTAGAATGAGCATGCCCTCCATGATGCTCCCAATGACATTACAACAACAACTTCAAATGTCTATGATGCCTCCAATGGGCATGGGTATGGGTATGGGTATGGGCATGGGCTTGGACATCAGCTCCGTGTCTCGCCCAAACATCCCTACTATCTCTCCCATTCTCCATCCTACCCCGGCCGGCTTCATGCCTATGACTGCGCCGGCCATGTGGGATGCCTCTGGTGGCGGGGATCGACTGCAAGGAGCTTCGACAACAAGGGTAGTGCCTGACCCTTTGTCCATATTTTTAGCATGCCAGTCACAGGTGAGAAATTAATGTCTCTCTGAGGGTTGTTGTGTTTTGTTATTTTTAAAATTTAATTATAAGAATTTATGTTAGTATTATTTTCATGTATTTGCATATATATTATGTAATTCATTTTAAAAGATGTCTTTTTTTAAAAAAAAAAATTGAAGTTCATAACATCTTTTGATTGTTTTGTATTTTGTTTCCAAAATACATTCTAATTTTTGTTGTCTTAAGTGGAAAACAATAAATGAAATAGCTAGGTTTTTTTAAACAATAAAAAAAGTTTTTAAATATTATTACCAAAGGAGCTCAAATGTTCTAATTTTTGTTTTTTTCTATTATATCTTTGATCAGTATATGAAATACTAAAAATCTAAAATTACTTTGTTTAATTTGTTCTTTCGAAGTTTTTCTTCCAATATATATCATGGTAATATATAATTAGTGCATTTGAAATCAGTCCAATTAATTAGTCCAGTAAATTTGAATGTTGTTTATATATTGCTTAGAGTGGCAAATATATATATATATATATATATATATATATATATATATATATATTTGTTTAGCATTAAAATTCTAAAGTAAAGTTATATAATGTAACTTTTCGTTTCATATGATATTTTCATTAGCCAATTATTTCTTGAAATGCTTAAATGGTAATCAATTAATTAATATATTGTTAATGAATTGCAGCCCATGAACATGGATGCATACAGTAAGATTGTTGCCATGTATCAACAGCTGCAACAAGCCCCGGCATCTAGTTCCAAGTGTTGAGCTGTCAAATGTTCTCTGGGGATTTAGATTTACATTAGCCATTCAAAAATGAATAAGTAATGTAAATAGTTAAATATTTACAGAATAAAAATAATTTTAATTTTAACATTTAATTTTGTATGATATTTTTAATTTTATGAGAGTCATATATAAAGCTCACATGGAATTACTCTTATTAAAGCATAAGTGAGCTAGCAAAAGAATCAAATTAGATTAGAAGTTGCATTTTGTCCTTGTTTAAGCTTCAACCATATATTTTAACTAAAGTAATTTTAATTTGCTTGGCCTTTATATACGATTTAATGACATTTGGCAAGAAAAAGAAATTGCATGGATTAACTAGTAAAAATAAATGGTTGTCCAAAAAAAAACCTAGTAAAAATAAATGATAAACTTGAAATCCCATGCAAAGTTCAAGAATAAAAAAATATCTTTAGCCATATATATATAAAGTGATGGAATTTAATTTGTTAGTAATAATTTTACCTCGATAAAAAAAATTAAATTGATTGAAAGACATTTATAAAAGACTAAGGGTCCCTTTGGTGCAATGTATGGTAGGGCCTATAATGTAAAAAGCATAATTTTCAATAAAAAGAAATTGTTTGGTACCATTTTTAGAGTGCCAAATTACATTGTGTTGCAGTCTCATTTACAATGAACTGTACAAAAAATTTTACATAAAAAAAGCGTCGATTTTCAACTTTACTAAGGAATGTTGTTTGAAATTACAACTTTATCCCTGTCATTTTCTCAGTCCTGAACACACTTGCAAGCTAATAAGGGCATTTTAATAATTGCAATATTTCCTACTCTACTTTCCCTCCAATATTTTTTTTACACCAAACAATTTCTCACATTTACATACTTTACTTTTCCTCTATACTTTTCCTTTCCCACGCTATTTTTTTGTGCAGACCCATTTTCTTTATTGACCCATTTTTACACCAAATGAAGCCTAAATTAAAAGAGTTTTCAAAAAAAAAATACTAAATTAAAATATGCATGTGAAAAACTAAAATTACATTTCATTATTAATCCTACTATAAGCCATCTGCTTCCCTTGGAGTGTTATGTATATTTCTGTTTTTAAAATGAGATTCTTGTTGTCAAAGTGGGTTGGCACAAATGGTTAAGGATTCGGAGGAAAGTTCTCGCCTCACTCATGGGCGAGGCTTCGAATCCAACTGAAGCCATCCAAAATCCTGCTTTGGTGGGCATCCCTCCTCAGGGAGATCCCCTGACACTCAAGGGCTAGTTGAGTAGTTGCAACTGGGTAAAACTGCTTGCGGTTTAGGCCTGTGCAGTAATCCTTTGGGTTGGGCCTCTGTTGGTCTCCCCAGCATGCCACTGGCGCCCTGCCCGGTAGTACTTGGGAGTGTCTTTCCTTACTACCATTCCTATTTACGAAAAAAAAATGAGATTCTTGTTGTACAAAAGAAATATTTAGCCTTTTGATGTTAAAGTCAATTAGATAAGGACTTTAACCACTCCAATATAGATAAACCAATGTTTGTGAACTATAGAGAATGTAGATTTCAATTTTACGTTATCTAAACAAGGTTTTTGATAGTTTTGAAATCCTAGTCTCCAAAATGTGATTATTGGGATTAAGATTTTTAGAAATAAAAAATTTAACTGTGTACTAAATGTATGATCTGATAAGCATATATGATGTATAAAATATTGAGAATAATACAAGATGCCGAAGTGAAAGATACCTGATATGTTATAGTCGAAGCTAGAGAAGAGCTAGGCCTTCCTCTCTATGACCCCGAGACCTTCAAAACAGCTTAATGCGATGACACACATCTTCATTATATTGGGACTAGAGAGGGAACCTAGCCTTCTTTATAGTGTTCCTTAGTAGACTTTATTGAGCCCTCTCATCACGGGTATAATAAGTCCCTTAGCCTACACTTTGCCGTCCGACCAAATTTTTAATCATAATGTGTGCTACAGCCTTATAGCGATCATTTTATTCTTTAGACCTTAGGCTTTTACCTTAATTGGACCACTTATCAACCCAAAATATTATACTTTATGCAATTAATGTGAACCCACATAAAGCAACTTTTCCAACATTTTTTCACCTGGGCCATATTATTGTAATTAAAACAAATTCTAGTTTTGTAAAATTGACTCTCGCGCGGTTAATAGAACAATAAAATCTTTGTGGGCACCATTTTCTAAAAATGGTCCAAATTTCACTGTACACGGTACCCAATCCGGTCCAACATAACTGTCAATATGGGATCATAATAATCGTTAGCAGCATAGGATCAATCCGCATGGTCACACATACTGACAATTATATTGACTTAGATCACAAGTCTTGAAGTGTAGTAAGAAATAACTCTCAAGTCATTTACAATGCACTATTTCTTATTAGTCCTATGTATGATTTCTCAATACCTATATATTTAATTCGCAGGAGAAATCCCTTAATTTAAAACCAAGCCCGTGTGTCTTATTCCTTATATCATAAATACAAATTAAAATTGGTGTTACTGGAGACATACCTAACTAGATTTAATTGACACTCTTAAGTCAAAAAAACCATGTCCTTAAGACACATGCATGTTATATCCACCTTTCTTTGCATAAGCACAGTATTAATACACGGATGATCATCAAGCAATCAGATATATGCATACATACATATAACCTTAAGCGCACCATTTTCACAATCGCTTTGCTATAAAAATTGGCGAATCGATACCTCTTGAACAACAGAATAAATCTCTTTGTAATGGCGTTCGGCCAAGTAAGCTACAACTGGTATCTATTTTAAAAGGTAAAAATGATAAAATTGTTCGAAAAATAAAATGTCCGGGGCATAATTAACTTTATTAAACATTAAAGACATATTTGACCGAAGACTCAAACATTGAGGGGCATAAAAGGTAGGTCATGTTCTTTATAGAGAAATGAGGAAGGGATGGGCCCCACCTATTTTTTCACTTTTTCATTTCCATCAACATTTAAAAAAAAGAAAAAAGAAAATAAAAAATATCTATTATACCTTTGATATGACACAATCATAACTTTATTTTCTTTTTATTATTTTAATATAAGGAGCAAAGTGTTAATTTTAATACATTCCCATTTTATTTCCAATTTTTACTATCAAACACAACAAATGCATTCTAATTCCCTTTCCCTTTTTATTTTTGCGTAAAGAACGTGCCCGTAGAATACCTTATCCGGTCCAACATAACTGTCAACATGAGATCATAATAATCCTTAGCAGTATAGGATCAATCCATGGTCACACATACTGACAATTATATTGACATAGATCACAAGTCTAGAAGTGTAATAAGAAATAGCTCTAAAGTAATTTACAATGCATTATTTCTTATTAGTCCTTTGTATAATTTCTCAATACCTATATATTTAATTCGCAGGAGAAATCCCTTGGTTTAAAACCAAGCACATATGTCTCATTACTTGTTTCGCAAATACAAATTAAAATTAGTGCCATTGGAGACATACATACTAGATATAATTGACACTCTTATAAGTCAAAAAAACCATGTCCTTAAGCCACATGCAAGTTATATCCACCTTTCTTTGTACAAGCACAGCATTAATACACATATGATCATCAATCAACCAGATATATGGATACATACATAGAACCTTAAGCACACTATTTTTATCATCGTTTTGCTCTAAAAATTGACAAATCGATACCTCTTCAACAACAGAAGAAGTCTCTTTCACCATCGTTTTAATTACAACTGTTATCTATTTCAACATATAAAATTGATAAAATTGTTCGAAAAATAAAATGTCTGAGGCATAATTAACTACAATTAAACATTAAAAACTTATTTGACCGAAGACTCAAAGAGGTATACCTTATCACTCTATTATTGTTTCCAATATTAAATGAACTTACCAAACAAGGTCAATCTGAACTGGATCACCGTTAAATATGCTAGTATCCGTGAGGATCCAACGACCAAGATGATTTGAATGAATGAGCATGAGCGACAGCAATATCCCAAGTCCCAACATTAATGTCGTTTAGGTAGATGTAATAGTGAAGGCATCTGATGTGGGCTGTTTGGTTAAAGAACATCATATCTCTATGATTGGATAGTCACGTGAATACTTGGATACTGAATTCGCCACACACCATTCCATCAAGATGGTTCAAACATTTATTTTATTTATTTATTTATATCATCGGAGTTTCCATTCCAAATAAATGAATAATACATACTCAGTATATTCAAAGATTTCATCGCATCAAATCAAATGTCACAAATAATTACACAATTAAGAATCTCAATAATATCGCTGTTATCATTTTTTTATGTGTCTTCTATTATATACCAACGATTCGGAGTTTGTTTGGGAATTAAGAGGAGAAAGGAAGGGGAGAGATTAGAGGAGTAGGGAGGGGAGGAGAAGGGAAAGTTAACCTTCCATATGTTCTTCCCTTGTTTGGGTGTTGATACATCTTCCAAAATACTCCAATTTGGAATATCTTGAATTTGTGAAGGAGAAGGATAATGGAGGATTAATGCTTGATCCTCCATTATCTTCTCCTCCAATTTTCATCTTCCCAAAAGAAGGGAAAGATATCTTGAAAGTCTCCCCTTCCTTTCTCTTCTCTTCCTTAATCCCCAATTCAAACATACCCTAGAACTAGTAATTAATGTAACTTTTGAAACAAAAAGAGTGGTGAGCCTAATTTTACCAACCTTCAAGAGAGGGTAGTATAACTTACAATATTTGATTATATGAAATTATAAATGACGTTTTTGTTATAATTAATGAGTAAAATTATAGATTTTTCTTGTATCTCTCGTGAAAACAAAATGTAATTTTAATAACTTTTAAGAAATAAAAGTGTAAATATTCTACAATTAAGTGAAGGGATTACACTACAAAAAAGTGAGCATTTTCAACAACTTATATTTCGACGGTCACTTATTTATTACAAAATGATGCTTTTTCTATAATTAAATTTTGGCCGACGAAATAAGTTGTTGAAAAAGATATTTTCGACGGTCAGTAATTGTCGATAATATTTTTTTTGACAATACTTCTCTCGACAGCCATCGTTGACAAATGTATTGTCGAAAATAATATTATTGATAAATATCGACAATGGTTGGCCGTTAAAAATATTATCATTGACATTTTTCAATAACTTATTTCGGCAGTCAAATTTTAGTTGAGAAAAATATACTTATTTCAACGGTCAACATTTAATGGTTAAAAAAAGTACTTTTTTTAACGATTAATAGTGCCGTCAAAATAGAAGTTGTTGAAAATACTCATATTTTTTGTAGTGTTAGTCACTATGTTTGACAATGAATGATCTAATCTAGACAAAAAAAGTGTAAATATTTCTCAAATGATATATACTATATTCATATATGTTTCATTGATATATGCATAATGAAAACATATCAAGTAAGATTACACATTTAAGTAAGTAGTTTTTTTATTCAGTTGTTCAAATTAAATCGAATGATTGATAATAAGACTGGTGAATTAGTCTTCTTCGGTCCTACATCTGCTCCCAGAACGCGACCTGCAATCAACCCACGACGGGAGGGGGCTCCCGTGGTAGGACTCCGATGCTAAAGTCAGTGATCGGAAGTGAGAGTATATGGTGAGAGAGTAAGAATTCAGTACCTGCTCCGGTGAAGCTTATCTGTGTTTATATAGGCTTCGCCAGGGGTATTCTGGGCTTTTTCAGGGGGAGTCGTTTTGGCGCGAGTCCACGTCAGCATAACTACCCGGAAAGTGCGGCGGCGTGAATGACACCAGTGATGTTGACAGGTGGTCCCTCAGTTCGAGGGGAGCCGTGGGAGTCTGATGGCGGAGCCTAAGCCGGCGCCTCGTAGCGGATCCGAGCCCAGGCGCTCCCGCGGTGGAGCCGAGGCTGAGGGCTCGTCAAGAGGGCTCTGCCGTATCAAAGACATTATTTTAATATTACATAACTCTCATATGATATTTTGTAAACTTCGAATGATTATCACGTGTGAGGTTTAAAATATTGTTTTTTTTTGTTCGTTCGATTTCTAAGGTTTTGTTTCAACTAATTTGAACTCGATTCGTATTACGCACCATGGTTATAGCGGGAGAATCTCCCAACAAAGATAGTCGCATTAACAATATCTCAAACTTAGAACATTATTTAAGCGATACCAAATCTCTTACCACTTAGATTAACCCTTCATTGGTCCCAACTGTTTAATTTAATATGTAGGACTAACAAAATTTATTTCATCTCTCATTTAATTTGTTCCTTATCCCTACACATAATAGTTACTTATATATATATATATATATATATATATATATATAACATGCAAAATAACTTTAATTTTTTTTAAAAAAAAAACACTTTTTAAAAAAGTCTCATTTAAAATTTTTTTAAATATAAGACATATCTAAAACCTTCTATAAAAAATAACCCTATTTTCAGAGGGCAAAAGATTACAAACCCAATCCCGGCCCACTCAAATGCTATGTTAAATAAATAGCCCAGCCCATTTTACAATAATGTCTAATAAAAAAAGCCCATGAGGGAATACACTATTCCAAGTTTCCAACCTACAATCTTAAACCAGAACAAAGCTAGTAGATGTTGTACTACAGTGAAATTAAAAACGGGATAGATTACACATTAGTTTTGGGAAAAGATTGAAATTTTTATATCTCCAATAATTAAAGGCCCTTCAATTTGCCATTGTGAAGGGCCCCTTCTTCTAGGCATAAAAATATCAAGCTGAATTATTATAGTCCACCATGAGTCTGATTATTTGAACAAAAACAAAAATTTTAACTCAAAATAAGCCAACCATATAGATATTAGAAATGATATCATTTAGGGCCCGTTTGTGTATACAATTGAAAATTGTTAATTTTTAAATATTTTTTTTAAATGAAATTTCTTTAAAAGTATTATAAAATAGAAATAATTTGTGTTTGACAAACTGAACTGAAAAGTACTTTTATTGGTAGATAAAAAATAAATTGTGTTTGGTAAAATTGTATAAAAAGTATTTTTGACTATAAAATTACCAAGAAGTGCATATATAGATTAAAATATTATTAATGCTATTAAATATATAATTGATATAAATACTTAATTTATTAATTTTTATTAAACAAATAAATATAAAATTTTATTTAGTTTATTAATTTATTAAAATGTTTATTAAACAAGTTATTAATTTTAATTAATATAATTTTTTTATCTATGGTTAATTTTTTTAAATTAATATCTATTAATATTATTTAAATATAAAAATTAATTATAAATATTGTTATTTATATTATTAAAATTAAAAATACATAAATATATCACAATACAATCACATAAATTTTATCCCATCAGTGTACAATCACATAAATATTGTTATTTATATTTTTAAATTTTAATAAAAATATTTTGGTCCAAAAATAACTAAAACGACGAAGGAATGAGTGTACAATCCCCAGCCTAGCTCTTCCTAGTTCCTATGAAATATGAAGTACTTTGAGATGACTCAAACTTTTAGAAGCACCCAATGCATGAGATCTTTGGAGTGAGTGCAAGTTTGGTCACATTAATTCTAGTACTACTACGGTACACTGTGTGTTTAGACTTGGGATACTGTTACTTTCATTATTGCATGTAATTATAATTAATCGCATATTAATTAATCTAAAGAGTAAGAGTATCTTTGTCGCCCTTAAACTTTGCTGTAATGTTCATTCATGTCTCCAAACTTTTTTTGGTTCATGCCTACCCCCAAACTTTCAATTTGTTCATGCCTGCCCTTTTTGTTAACACCGTTAACTTGCTTGACGGAATTTGCAGACGTGGACTATGAATGTGTATCTCTTTTGCCACCTCATTGTCCACCTCATTTTACATCTCGTATTTAACTTTTTATTTTTATTAAAAAAAATTAACCTAATCCAAATTATAAAAAAAAATCAAACTTTTATCCTAAAATATTTTTTTATTTAGATTAGGTTAATTTTTTTAATAAAAGTAAAAAGTTAAAGGTGAGGTGGACAATGACGTGGCAAAAAAATTACACATTCATCATCCACGTCAGCAAATTCCGTCAGGTAAGTTAACGGTGTTAGCAAAAAGGACAGGCATGAACAAAACTGAAAGTTTGGGGGTAGGCATGAATAAAAAAAAAGGTTTGGGGACAGGAATGAACATTGCAGTAAAGTTTGGGGGCAGCAAGGGTACATTATCCTTAATCTAAATAAAAAAATATTTTACAGCACGTTTGGTAGCACTGCCGTAGGGAAGGTAAGAGGGAAGTTAAGGTTGAAGTATGTGTGGTATGGTTTGAGAAATGCGGAGGTGAGGTTGAACTTCCAACTTCCAAGCTGAGAGGGAAGCTTGCTGCCATCAAAATTGAGAGGGAAGTGGAGAGAAGGTGAAATGAGGTTTGGTTTAAAGACCAATATGCCCTTCAAAAATTTGTGGCTTTAAAAAAAAAAGACAAAAAAGATATTTCATACTTTTATCTTCTATTTTCCTGTATTCTTTCTACCCTACCAAACAATATTACTTTAATTTTATATTTCACTTCCATTTCCCTACATACCAAACATACTTTTTATCACTTACTTCCACTTCCTACTAAAACACTCACCGAATACCAAACGCCACCTTAAGAAATGATTTTTATATCTTTGTTATAAGGTCTTTCAATTATATATTTTATTTACACTCTCTCTTTTATATTTGATTATGTAAAAGATAGTTTTCTTTTATATTTTCTCTCTATTGTTATTAGTCATGTAAATACTTTTTATCACGTTTTTTATTTATATTAAAGAATTTTTTTTATATAGTAAAGATATAAAGAATTAATATCTAGAATTCTAAACTATCATATAAAAGTATTGCAACACGGAGAGAAATTTCAGTTTTGATGTGATAGTGTATTTCATATAATTCAATAGATTGATGCAATGCAAGAGTAGTGCCAATTAACCGTAGATTTCTGATTTCTGTGATCTGCTGATTCAGATTATGTCTCTTTGGGTCAACTAAAGGACATGGGATATATAGTGATATATACTCACCTTTCTTAAAAGATTCATTATGGTCCTCATGCATAATCTTCTTCGTTTTTTTCTATTTTTTAATTTCTCAAAAAAAAAATAAGAATTTGAATGATTTATGAGTGTCGGTTCCTAATTAATTGGGTACTTGGTATATATATATATATATAGGAATAGAGATATTGAGCAGACAAAGAAATCAAGTCTCAATTATTGTGATGGATGCATGGTTGGTTCCACTCCTCAATGTTTGATCATTTGGAATCATGAATGTATATGTAGACAATAGAGAGATATTTTTATTAAAGAGTGATTTTTTCTTTATATTATTATTTTTTTGTTAAAATGAGTCTTATATATATGACCGATCATTAGTAGAGACGATATTTTCAAGGGATGACACTTAGGTCATGTTTGGTATGCTTACCAAACAGTGTATTACATGTAATTTCATGATTTTCAAACAAATTTTATATCATATTTTATAGGCTAAAGTACTATTTTGGTCCTTAATGTTTGTATGAAGTTTAATGTTGGTCCTCAAATTTTTTTTTTTGTTGAATTTGGTCCTCGAGCGTAATACCGTTAACTTTTGCCGTTAAATGATGGCGTGACATGCTTATGTGGCACACCCTCTTTCCTACGTGTCATATTTTAATGATGATGATGTAAAGAGAGAAAGAGGATGAGATGAAGATGATAATGATGATGAAGAAGGAGAGAATATGATGATGTGGTAATGTGGGGTGACGTGGCAGTGATGTGTCATGCCACGTCATTAAAATATGACACGTAGGAGAGAGGGTGTGCCACATACGCATGCCACATCATCATTTAACGGCAAAAGTTAATGGTGTTACACTCGAGGACCAAAATCGACAAAAAAATTATTTTGAGGACCAAAATTAAACTTTTGAAACATTGAGAACCAACATTAAACTTCATGCAAACATTGAGGACCAAAATAGTACTTTAGCCTATTTTATACATACCAAAGACACTTTTTATCATAATTTTTCTCTCTCCTAATTTTTCTCTCTATCTCCCTCCTCATTTTTCTCTATAGCACTTTCCTTTATTCTACAGTACTTTACTCTACAATACTTTCTTTACAGTATTTTACATCTATACATTTATAACAAGCATGCTCTTATTTTTTTATCCCTTCAATTTGAGAGGCAGTGTAAAAGAAGTGCTAATTTTATGATTTGAAATTGGAATGTAGTGGAGAAAAAAAAATGTATACAATTAAAGTTAATGGTTATAAGAAAAAAAGATTAAATTATAGAATAATAAACTACTATTTTATTATATAAATATTTACTTTTATATATATTACATCTCCTATATATATTGGTATATGGATGTGAAGTCTTCTTCTAACAGAGTTTTGGTGGACCTATTTATATACCTTTAGGTCAATTATAGACATACCTGATCTGTTCATATTCCTGAAACATACTTTTCACAGTTCAAAAGCTTGCAGATATGCTTCAATTTCTTTTCTACTTTGGCTTAAAATATTTATTTAGTGCCTGTTATTTTCAGTCACACTATTTCTCCATAGTATTTTTTTGATTTGGGAAACATTTTATACTTTATTCTAAATTTTTTTTGTATTTATAAATCTGCTTACTTACCAAAATTTTTATGTCTGTTTTAACTACGAACATATTATTTAAATTAATGACAAAAAAGATTTGATTACTCAATTATTTAGTGATCAGATTGTTTTAATTAACTCAGGTTTATGATTTTAATAAGTATGAAGTAGTATACGGTATATATTTTTATCATTAACTTTTAAAGAAATCTCACAATTTCCGAAGAAGTATTTATTTTTGGGTCGATTTAATAAATATTTTAAAATACTTATTAAGATTCTCGACTCCAATTTTATTTCTTGTATATCAAACTAACTTTTATTATTTTCTATTCATTTTTTATTTATCATTTTCTTTCCTACCTAAATATATTCTACCCTATCAAATATCAATTATATTTATTTCTAGTAACAAAATTAGTATTTTTATGTATTATGAATTCTATAAAAAAATGGTTTGATTATTTTTAATTCTTTATTATTATATTTTAAAAAATAATAACATCTTATGTATGTAAAAAGTTGATTTTATTAAAAAATAAAAGTAAAAGAAATTTACAAGACATATTAAATGTCGAGAAAATTAAATAATATTTAAAAACCCTAAATATATATAAAAAATTTAATTAAATATATTTAATTTGTGTAGTGACTAGTGAAGAAGAGAGGAGGAAAGAAGGAGGAAGAAGAAGCACGTGGGAAAGGAGCAAGTTGGAAAACAAAGATAGATGAGAATGAAGGCTATTGCACGTGTGGTACTACTTATTAGACCGTAGAGCTGTACTCTGTTAGCCTAAGATAACTCAAATTCATTAATTGTAAGTCGTAAAATTTATTTAAATATATATTTAATATTAAATGATACAAATATTAAGACAAATTAAACAATTTGTAATTAGTAAACTTAAACTATTAATAATTCTAAATACTATTTCATAATCTAATATTTTCAACTCAAATCCTTCCACACATTTTGAGGCTCCCAAGGTCCCATATTAAATAGCACAAATCTCGACGGCAAAGGTCAATTTCTAATTTTGTGGGCCCAACCAAAAAGAAAAAGAAATTTGTTGCACACAAATTTAGTCTGTGTTGTAAATATTTTAATAACGATTAAATAAGATTTTGAATTTAAAATAATATTATATTATAAATATAATTATTTTTATTAAAAAAATTTTAACTTGTTATTATAATTAAATGTGTAACACCTATTAAATTCTTATTAATGAAGATAAAATATTAGAGACCAGGCAAAAATTAAAAAAAAAAATTACAAAAAAAAAACATTTATTAATGATGTGAGTCAACATTTTAAGCTCACCTCTAAGCTAAGCCCAACCAGGTCTATTGTATTGAAAGTCATTGGTGGGATGATCCATTTTGTAATTTCCACTTAGAAGATTAAAATTTCAAATATAATCTTTAAAATATCTCCTATGAATTACATTAACAAAGATTACCATCTCTTAAGAGCTAATTTAAGATAAAATATATTTTTTAAAAAAAATTAAATTTAATATTTTTATCTTTTAAGAGATTATAATTGAAACACATTGTATCTTTTAAAAATTAATTTTAACATTTTTATCCTTAGAAACTAAAGTGAGCCATAAAAGATCTTTTCTGTACTAACTACTAATATATACATTATAGCTTAATTTTTTATTGACACTCTTACCCACTCACTAGTTCACTCTCTGTGTCGGCAAGAGCTTAATTTGATGGAAGGACAGAGAGTACTGCACTTTATTTATTTATTATTTAATTAAAAAAATGTATTAATACAATGAAGAGAGAGAGAGAGAGAGAGAGGTGAGTGAGGAGTGAGCTGGTGTTGTTTGTACTTTGCCTACAGTAGAGGGCACTCCTATCTCTTCCCTTTGATTCTATCTCCAACCTTCCCACCCACCTTCCATTTCTCCAAATCCTATCTCTTTCTTTTCTTTTATTCACCTCCTTCTTCTACCTACCTACCACAAAATTTTCATTCATTTATATTTGAAGGTTTTGTTTGGGATAGAAAAATTGAGGAAAAAGAATTAAAATGAGGCAAAATATTTCTCCAAGAGAATTATTAGTTTGGTCCCGAAAGATACAGATAATTTTAATTTAATCTCTGAAAGATAAAAATATCTAATTTAATTTTTAAAAAATGTCTTTTGTCCCAGTTTAATCATTTTAATCCTTAAAAAAAGTGGCACATATACTGATTTAAAAAAAAAACTAAAAGGACTAAATTGGAATAAAAAATATCTTTTAGGAATTAAATTAGGCATTTTTATCTTTTAGGGACTAAATTGAATCCATTTATATCTTTCTTGAAAAACTTTATTAACATAACAGACTAAATTGAAACAAATTACATATGGTAGGAACTAAAATTGATATTTTGATTTTTCAAGAACTAAATTGAGACAAGTTTAATCTTTTAAGGATCAAAATGATAATTTACTAAGCAAAGTCTCAAGTATGAGACTTGCGTATGAAAAAGTCTCTACTGAAAGAACTTTATCCCCATTATGAAAATTCAGCTAGCTCAAACAGGATACCTCTACTAAGAAAAAAATTGTAAGAAAAACTTTATTAACATAACAGACTAAATTGAAACAAATTACATCTGGTAGGAACTAAAATTGATATTTTGATTTTTCAAGAACTAAATTGAGACAAGTTTAATCTTTTAAGAATCAAAATGATAATTTACTAAGCAAAGTCTCAAGTATGAGACTTGCGTATGAAAAAGTCTCTACTGAAAGAACTTTATCCCCATTATGAAAATTCAGCTAGCTCAAACAGGATACCTCTACTAAGAAAAAAATTGTAAGAAATAAAAAAAAAATGATAATTTACTCTATTTTTAAAAAAAATTAATACATATTCTTATTATATTATTACAAATGGAGCTGAATTGCTGCTTCCCTCCAATTTCCACCCACCACTTGCAATTAAAAAAAGAAAATTAACAAACAAAATATGAGTCTAACTCACTCTCAATTGCCAACTATTTCCACCCCTTTTATGATATATATAAGCCCTTCTCCAAAACCACCTTCACTATCAAAACCCCAAAACCACGTTGTACCAATTCCTTCTTTCCCCTTTCTCTAAATTTCCACATTAATCAAAATGCCCTCTTCTTCTTGTTCTCTTACCATTTCCCCAAGAAAGCTTCGCTCCGATCTGTACTCCTATGCGAACCCGGAGGAAGACAATTCGACTTCTTCGAGCATGCCATTGGTGATAAACGTCCTGGCTTCACTCATCGAGAGAAACATGGCCAGAACGGAGAGAATCGCCAGGAAGAAGAAGAAGAACAATTCGCCTGATTGTAATAATCTCTCCTCCATCTTCGATTGCTTCAGAGAGATCCCCGATTTGACGATTCAGTCTTATCTGGAGCGAATCTTCAGGTACACTCGCGCTGCTCCCTCTGTCTATGTCGTCGCCTACGTCTACATCGATCGCTTCTGCCATAACAATCCTGGGTTTCGAATCAATGCCAGAAATGTTCATAGGCTTCTCATTACTACCATCATGGTCGCTTCTAAATATGTTGAAGACATGTGAGTATATATATATATAGCTTCGTTTTTCCCCTGTTCTTCTTGTTTTTTTTCTCTTGGGCATTTTCACATACACCTTGTGTGCATTAGCTTCGTACATTTTTTTAACCCTTTTAATTTGAAAAAATAATTTCAGTTTGGTCCCTGGCTGGCTGGAGTGGCTTCATACATCTTTGTCATTAGTTATTTAATCAGAAAATGATGGTTTTTAATAAAAAAATTTAGATTAAATTATCATTTTAGTCCTTAAAATGCAATTTGTCTCATTTTAATGAAAATGGGAATCTTTATTTACATAAGTGTGAAAATTTGTTCAGGGACTAAATTGAGATAAATTGTATTTTTTAAGAATTAAATTTTATATTTTCATATTTTATGAACTAAACTGAGACAAATTGCATCTTTCAAGAACTAGACCTGGAAACTTCGTTAATACAAACGACTAAAAAGTTTTCAAACTAATAAATTGATTGTATTTTTTAGGGACTAAATTAAGATAAATTATTTATTTCGGGAATTAAAAATGATAATTTACTAAAATTAAAGAAAATTGTACTTTTTAGTCTAGTCCTTTCTTAAATTGAGACAAAACAGTTTCAATCACTACCATTGGATGTTGATGTAACTAAGAAATTGAAAACAGGGGCAAAATGGGCTAATAAAATTATTCTCTTTCTTTTGTAATTATATGACAGGAATTACAGAAACTCATACTTTGCAAGAGTTGGAGGATTGACCACAAATGAATTGAACAAGTTGGAGGTAGAATTTCTATTCATGATGGGTTTCAAGTTGCATGTGAATGTGAGTGTGTTTGAGAGCTATTGTTGCCATTTAGAGAGAGAAGTTAGTATCGGAGGAGCTTACCACATCGAAAGGACTCTCCGATGCGCCGAAGAAATCAAATCGAGGCATAGAGAGGAAGACACAGCTTACGCTCACATTATTATTCCTCGTGTCACCCTTTAATTTCAAGTTATAAGTTCTCATTCTGTTCATAACCCATCTGTATTCAGAAGCTCATTAAAAAGAGTTTTTTTATATAGGTAATTCGAATTCGAGACCTTATTAGTTATTACTCTAATATTTATTTAAAACTTTTCTTATGTTTACTGTCAAATTCTTCGATATTATGTTTTTATTGGAGAATATGAAAGTGAATATTTAGAAAATACTTAAATGTTGTCTTCTTTTGTTTGGGGATAGAATATGAAGGCATTTGTGTGTAGTGTGTACAGAGCGGTTTGTTGTATATGTAAGTTTGTTGGGGAGATTGAGATATAGATGGAAGGAAGTGATGGAAAATGGAAGTATATTGCAATGATTATTAATTTAGTGCTTAATTTAATGTTAAATACAAATTATACAATGTAGTTTCTTATCCTGGGAAATTAACATTTTGATTCTTTAAAGATGTAATTTATTTTAATTTAATTTTTTTTTAAATAACACGGTCAAATTTTATCCCAGAAGGCCAGAAGTATGCAATTAAATGTCAGTTTAGCGTCTAAAATATGAAAATAATAAATTTAATCCTTAAAAAATACAGTTAGTCTTAATTTAGTCTCCGAAAATATCCATTAACATAACTAAGAGAAAATCGCACAAGGACTAAATTGAGATAAATTTCATCTTTTAATGACTAAAATTTTTTTATAAGACTTTTAATGACTAAATTGAGAGAATTTAATTTGCATCTTTTAAGAAGTGAATTTGATATTTTTATCTTTCAATGACTCAATTGAAATCAACTATATTTTTCAAGGATCAAAACATCAATTTACTTTATATTGAAATATTGGAAAAAAATTTTCCTTATGGAAACTAAAAGCTAACGTTATTTTTAATCAAAACTGAAAATATTAAATTATTGGTCAAATACCCATTTTAGTCCTCTATGTTTCGCCCAAGTTTTAAATTTGTCCTTTTATCTTTCAAAAGTTTTATATTAGTCCTTTATGTTTTCCAAAAGTTTTATATTTGTCCTTCAGGTTTCATGAAAGTTCTATATTGGTCCTTTATGTTTCATTCAAGTTCTATATTGGCCCTTTATGTTCCATTGAAGTTCTATATTGGTCCTTTATGTTTCATTGAAGTTTTATATTGGTCCTTTATGTTTCATTAGAGTTTCATATGGGTCCTCTCGGCATGATTTTATTTTTTGGCTTAAACGACGCCGTTTGGGTGTTTTTGATGTGTCTAAGACCACGTCAGCTATTTGATACATATAAGAGAGATTATGTGTCCATCTTAGTACGCACGTCAGCAGTTAACCTAAGAAATTGACGGATTTGGACGGAAGGACCAATTTAGAACTTCTAGGAAACATAAAGGACTAATTTAAAACTTATGAAACATAAAGGACTAATTTAAAACTTGAGTGAAACATAGAGGACCAAAATGAACCTTTGACCTAAATTATTTTTATTAAAAATGAAAAGAACCAAAAGTGCAATTTGTTGGGAGAAACTTGATTTGCCTCCATAACTCTCTTACCTCTTATTGTGTTCAAAATTAAATTGGTCAAATTGATTGCCTTTGCAATTCTCTTAGCTATTGGCAAATTGAGAATTAATTACTTTAGTCACATCATTAAAGTTTAGATGAGCATCAAAACGTGTTAAAATTTTTTGGGCTAATATGCAAAAAAAAAAAATCACGTGAATTATATATAAATTATGTTTAAATAACTTCTTTTAACTATAAAACTCCTCAAATTTCAAGTTTTGTGGGGAAAAAAATTTCATTAAATTTTCTATTCAAAATCCTAATAATATAGTGACATTTTAGCAAAGTGAGTAATACAAAAAATGTGAGAACCTCCTTAAAATTTAGATCTTGCGTGGTCCTTAAATTTTAGGACATGTTTACTTACAAGATTTCCATTTCATAGAAATGAAAAAGTAAGTGGAGTCCATTCACTTTTTCATTTTCATCAACTTTTAAAAAAAGTAATACAAAATACAAAATATCTATTATACCCTTTTGATTTGACATGATTTGACACAATTATAACATTTTTTTCTTTTTATTATTTTAATATAAGGGGTAAAATGATCATTTTAATACATTTCCATTCTATTTTCATTACCAAACTTTTACTACTAAACACATCAAATGCATTCCGTTTCCATTTCTATTTTCATTTCTATTTTTGCGTAATAAACGTGCCCTAGTTACAGAAAACAAACCCTCATTGAACTTTAAATTTTGTGTAAAAAAATTCTTTAAGTAATTAGTTAACTTATTCTTCTTTTATTAGGGTTTTGGATAAAAAAAATTATATATGAGATTTGTTTGCACAAATTATGAAGTTTGAATTTTAACTTTTATAGGGTTTTTTTTTTTTGCCCTTAATATTAATTTTTATAGTTGCAAAGAGTTATTGTCAACACATGACCTAAAATTTAAGAAGTTTTATATATATATATATGTATGTATGTATGTATGTATTTTAACTTAATTTTTTTGTCTTCTTCATTTGAGCAGCTTTAGAAACTCCAAATTAAGAATATCCAAAATGTTTTTGAAGTCACATCAAAACTAATCTAATTGTTATTTTGGTCTCATTTAAGCTCATCAGACAATCTACTTACTATGATCTAGCTAAAATAATTTCATATCTTGCTAGTGATATATACGTATAGATGACATTTACTCAAGAAATTATATCAATTAGTAAAAATAAGTTATTAAAGAACAAAAAATGATTTAAGCCATCATCATAACATTTGACTATTATGATTTCTTTTTTTGGATAAAGACTATTATGATTTCTTAATTAATTCTTTGTTTAACACTTTAATTATGTTATCAAACTTTTGGAGAAAAAAAGTAACAACTAATATAGAATAAAGTCATGACGACCAACGCGATATGACACAGATGATAAAATATTTGTATTTTTTTAAGCATCACCTTAATAGTAGAGCGCCATTCGTTGAAAATGTCATCCTCAAGAGTGAACCTAATCAATAATACCCAAAAAAAAAAAAATCATTATGTCAATTTCAATAGATATCCAAGGGAAAAAAAAGAATGAAGATCAAATTAAAAGAGAAAATTATTGAAGAGTACCATAAGATTGAAAAGAAATGAAAACATTATAGTGTCCTAACAAACTTGCTTATTATGTAAGCAAGCTGAAGTTCAGTGCATCATTTTAATTATATAGTGTGGTTTGTTAATATTAATAAAAACTCATATTAATTAGGTTTCACTTTGAATAAATTAGGAAGCAACTAATTGAAGAAATGTACTGAAGTTCAATAATACGGTACTACTAAACATCTACTCATTACTTAACAAGTTGGGTTAATTATGTCATTATATATGCATGTGATGTGAGCTGTAAAGCATCATAGTAACTAGGTTCATTATTCAAAAGTAGCTGTAAAAGATTTTAGGTTCTCTCATTATATTAATTATTGTTGTATATGATCATGAGCAAAATAAATGAATAGGAACATGTGATTTTATTTGACATGTGCAATTAATATATGGATAAAAAGAATCCAAAATTGGGTTTCATAATATGAACCATATTTTTTTAAGGCTTTGAAGGATTAATTAGGATTAATATATATGAAAAATTCTTTAACCTCTAAGAGAGAGCACACGTACTCCATCTTCATTTTAAAATAATCTCAAAATAAAAATGGGTTAAAATGTACACATGCAATACTCTTGAGTTTTAAGTCATGTATACACTTCTCTTGAATTCTTAAACATTGCATGCAATTCCTTGAACTTTTAATTTGGCCACAAAATGCCATCGGTTAAAAAATGTGTCTATTTTTTAATAAAATTCTATGACGTTAGTAGTTTTTAATTAATTAAAAGATATTTCAGTATTAATAGAATGAATTTAAAAATGATTTTGATTGATATTTTTTGTGGTAGAATATCTGAAATGTAGCTAAAAAAACTAATAAATATTTGCTGACATGAAATATATTAAACAATAGATGAAATTCTGTTAAAAAATAATTGGAATTCTTTGCAGATGGATCCTGGAGTTAAATGTAGTGTTTGAAAAGTCAAAAATATTATGGGTATGTTATTTAGTAAGAAATATCAAGGGAAAAGCTAATAGAAATGGTGGGACTCACTGGGTCCCACCTACTTTTTTATTTTTTTATTTTTATCAACTTAAAAAAAAATACAAAATATCTATTATACCCCTCTGATTTGACACACTTATAATCCTCTTTTCTTTTTATTATTTTAATATAAAAGGTAAAATAGTCATTTTAATACATGCCATTTTCATTTCCATTACCAAACTTTTACTACTAAACACATCAAATATATTTTGTTTTCATTTTCATTTCCGTTTCCATTTCTATTTCTGCATGTCATTAGCCTTAAACTTAGAGGTATTCTATTCATATTAGATATACAAATTTGAAGGTGGAGATTAGGGATGGCAATTGGGTATGTCTTCACTTCGTATTTCTTACATCAAGATCTTTTGGTATGTTATAAGATTCTGTAATTCAAATAAAATATGTAAAATTTATTTTTTACAACAAAACCATACTCAAAAAGATAAATTATATAAATGATTCAGCTACCAATTTATGATTTTAAAACTTTTAAAGTAATGATATAAAAATTCACATAAAAAACTAATGATATAAAAATTGCGCTTAATTATAATTTTGTTTTAAATGTTCAGTAGTACAGAACTTCAGTACATACTTCCAATCAGTTGGTCCTTAATCTATTTAAGGTGGGTCCTAATTAATGTGAGTTTTTATTAATATTAATAAATAACATTATATAATTGGAATGATGCATTGAAATTCAGTAGTACGATACTAATAAACTTTTTTTAAGTTTCTTACAGGTATATCCTCTTATTGGAGGCAATTCTCTTCACGCTAATTAAGGTGAGTAGAACTCTCCCAATAAAGGTTCCCTCCTAAAGACTTTAATTGTGAACAAAAAATATAATATAATACATTAATATAAACTACAAACTCTATACATGTTTTATAACTAAATTTAATTTTTAAAGATTAAATTAAAATAAATTATATTTTTATATTTCAAAGACTATCTTTTAGTTATTAAAAAGGATGGCCCAATTTAGTATACCGGAATTGGGATTGCAATTATGGGCTGGATAGTAATGTGGAGTCCCTTTGTAGATTTCATATTTTGAGGCTCACAATTTTCGTGGATTGGCTTGGGCTCAATTCTACCCATCAATAGGTCTTTTAAAAAAAATTGCAAATTTCTTGAATTAATCTTTTTTTAGCAATTTCCACCCTTCCATCTTGCTAAAGTTACAACTCAATGATTAGTTGAGTATTGTGATCAAGTAAAATTGGAGGGTTGTGTTAAGTAGTCAATAATTAGCCTAAAATTTTGTCGAATCTTTATAAATATAAATTAACGATGTAAATATGTTATTGTTAGGTCGTTATCCGGAAGCAAGAATAGTCCTAAGAATATAAATATTGAACCTAACAACTTTTATGACACTCCAAAAATCCTGAATCACATTTCGGAGACTAGAATTTTCGATATTAAAAAATAACCCGTGTAAGAACCATATCCTAGAACTACAAGATATATTTTACGCTTGCATTCATGTGCCGAGTATGATTCTTTGGAAGACTATGAATGAATAAACTCTTGATAGCTCTTTGGCGACCTTAGGGGAGGATATTTTTAGGCTCACAAATAGTACTAGAATGTAATTGTTTCCACTTCAACCCCATTTTAATTTGGAAAAAAATTAGGTTAAGTTATTTATATCCTTGCCATTAAGTTTTCTAATATAAATATAACACGTAGTAAAAAGTGTTTAAATGACCAATCATAGTAGAGAGATAATGTATAAGACCACTTTTATATGACCATAGAAGAAAGAGAGTATAAATGCAACATATAATTAATAGAACTTAATGGTAAGGATACAAGAAACTTGACCTAAATTTTTTCCTTTAATTTTCCATTTAGAACTCTAGATAGTTACCCTCGAGGTATGTATTTTCTGATGGACTAAACTAAGATAAAATTACTTAGGTGCTTGCTGTGAAGTTCACCAATACAATCAAGACACGTGGCAAAAATTTGTTGTATAACCAATCATGGTAGAGAGAGGAAATAAAAACAATAAATTACATAACCAATCAAATAAGAGAGAAAATATAAATAAAGTTTATGATTGGTGAACTTCATAGCAAGCACCTAATCAACCTTATCTTAGGACACGTTCATTAGGCAGAAATAGAAATGGAAATGGAAACGGAAATAAAAATGGAATGCATTTGATGTGTTTAGTAGTAAAAGTTTGGTAATGGAAATGGAAAAGAAATGTATTAAAATGACCATTTTACCCCTTATATTAAAATAATAAAAAGAAAAGAGGGTTATAATTGTGTCAAATCAGAGAGGTATAATAGATATTTTGTATTTTTTTCTTTTTTTTATAAAGTTGATGGAAATAAAAAAGTGAAAAAGTAAGTGGGGCCCAATGAGCCCACCATTTCTATTGTTGTTTCTTGCAAGTGAACACGCCCTTAGTTTTTTCCTTTTCTGATACCCTAGTTTGCTCTATCTTTGTAATGAAAAAAAAAAGAAAAGAAGCCCATATTTAATACCCCCGCCAGATTAGGCCCAATTCGCCAAATTGAAACCCTTGGTAGTGGGAGGAGAAATCAAAACAGAGATAGAGCAGAGAAAAACGCAGGAAAGAAAAAGATTGGGAGAGAAGGGAAGGGAAGGGAAGTTGGAATCGCTCATTTTGGCTTTCTTCACACTTTGTTCCAGCTGGTCCTCCTCTTCTCAAGTCGCTCATCTTCACTGTCTCCTTTTCTCACGAATCGTCTTTGTATGCTTTACTTCCATTTGTTTTATGCTCAAAATTTAACGTTTCTGTTATGTGATCTATATCGTGTATGCTAAAACTGAATACAAAAGTCTGCACAGTCACATATGTCATTGATTTCCCTCTGTTCTTTATTTTCTGGCAGATACTTGTATTTTTGAAGACTTTTAAGATGTTGGCTATTGATCCTGCGAAGAAGATATCATTTAATCGACTCATTAGTAACGGTGATTTGGTTATTGTTTATGAGAGGCATGACAACATGAAGCCTATAACAGTATGTGAGAGTTCAGTCCTCCAGAATCGTTTTGGTGTTTTCAAGCATTCTGAATGGATAGGAAAGCCATTTGGGTCCAAGGTATTCAGCAATAAGGGTGGCTTTGTGTACTTGTTAGCTCCTACTCCAGAATTATGGACTCTAGTGTTAAGCCATAGGACACAGATTCTATATATTGCGGATATTAGCTTTGTAGTCATGTACTTGGAGGTTGTCCCTGGTTGCGTCGTTCTGGAATCTGGAACCGGAAGTGGATCTTTAACTACTTCTCTTGCGAGGGCAGTAGCTCCTACTGGACACGTTTATACATTTGATTTCCATGAACAAAGGGCAGGATCAGCTAGGTAATATATTAATGAGTTGCTGATGTTAGAAATGGCTATACTGGTCTTATTTGATATTTGCTATATATGTTTTGAGTTTTCACCTTTCACATTTGTCTACTTTTTATTTTACAAGATTTGCATTGTCATCTGTGTATAGAATTGTAAATTATATATTTTGTGAAGTGAGAAGTTGCAGAAATGAGAATGTTGCTAGGTGAATGAGACATTAGAAATAATAGGATTAGTGACGATTACATTAGAGAGAAAGTCGGGGTAGCAACTATTACAAAAAGTCAGTTGAAACATGTCTAAGGTGTTTTGGTCATGTACAAAGAAAGTTGTTAGAGGCTCTTGAACGTACAGTTGATCAGATGTAAGATAGCCCAAATGCCCAATAACTAAAGGTAGGGGAAGACCAAAGAAAATAACAAGAGAAAATATTATGATGGATTTAACTATTAATAACCTAACTATAAAAGTGGGTAGAAACAGAACACGTTGGTGTTACTTGAACCATATAGTTGACGTCACCTAATAGAATTGTAAATTATATATTTTGTGAAGTGAGAAGTTGCAGAAATGAGAATGTTGCTAGGTGAATGAGACATTAGAAATAATAGGATTAGTGACGATTACATTAGAGAGAAAGTCGGGGTAGCAACTATTACAGAAAGTCAGTTGAAACATGTCTAAGGTGTTTTGGTCATGTACAAAGAAAGTTGTTAGAGGCTCTTGAACGTACAGTTGATCAGATGTAAGATAGCCCAAATGCCCAATAACTAAAGGTAGGGGAAGACCAAAGAAAATAACAAGAGAAAATATTATGATGGATTTAACTATTAATAACCTAACTATAAAAGTGGGTAGAAACAGAACACGTTGGTGTTACTTGAACCATATAGTTGACGTCACCTAATAGGAAAAGCCTTTTTTTTGTTGTATATATCTTGTGAAGTTTTAACATTTCGTTATTTTCAGAATGTGAATCTGTACAAGTTGATTTACATTTACTAGCTCTCTGCTATTTTAATGTAGTGTGCTTTTTGTCTTTTAGAACTTTCCAAAACATGACTTATGAACCATTTTATTAGTTGCTCTAAGAGTTTGTGCATGTGTGCGTGAGACACTGCGAGAGGGTGGGAAATTTAAAATAAGTAAATAACCTCAAAGTATTCACTATCAAGGTGAATAACATCCGTATTTGTTAAGGGTTACATAGAAAAAGCGTTATGTTCACTTGATCCTTGGTTTTTGTAGGGAAGATTTTGAGCGGACAGGACTAAGCAGCTTAATCAGTGTGGGCGTGAGGGACATCCAGGGTGAGGGATTTCCAGATGAATTTGCAGGTTTGGCTGACGCAGTATTTCTGGATTTACCCCAACCTTGGCTAGCTATTCCTTCAGCTGCTAAAATGTTAAAACAGGATGGAACTTTGTGCTCATTCTCCCCTTGTATTGAACAAGTACAACGATCTTGTGAAACACTTCAAACCAGCTTCACAGGTACCTTCTACTTTTCTTCCTTCTTTCTACCTGTTTTAATGCAGTTTTTATATCTTTATGCGTGTATGTTTATATGACTCTTTTCTATCATCATTGGTACAATATTTTGTCCACATGTTTTGTTTTGATTGAAAAATTTGATAGCAAAGATATAAAAAATTGTATATAAGTCTAGTCCTTTTAAAAACAAAAAAATCTGTTTGAACTTTGAATTATTATTTTTGACTGAGAAAAAATAGGATGTGTTTTGGGAATATGAAACACAGAACAAACAGAAGATGTTCTACACTCTAGTTTTTTATAACAAAGAAAATACAGGAAACAAGCCTTTCTTATTAATAGCATATAAAACAATACTAACGTGAATTCTCAGAACTAGTTTTAAAGAATAGAAAAATAGAACAACTTTCAAACATGCCCTAAAAATTTGGTCCCTAAACAGTTAAGCTCATTAAGCTTTACTGTTTTAGTAGTAGTCCTGCTTCTTGTGTCATGGCTAGACCTAGTGGTGAAGCTAGAGGTCACACAGGCTATTTGACATTTGCAAGACTCAAATGCCTCTCATGAAGGGTGCTGAAGTGAGTGCACACATGTCTATCCAATTTTGTACCAGATAAGCTTAGTATTTTTTTTTACCTCCTTTTAACTCTAGTGGCCTCATGCAACAATTTTTTGTTCATTCTAATCTCTTAGTTTTCAGAGAAAATTCTGATATGTGGTTCTTGGCTTCAACTTTTTTGTTCATTCTAATCTCAAAAACTATTACATGTCAGTCCAAAATTCATTATATGTTTACAAGTTACAAGTGTACTCCAAATAGCTAGTTTTTTTTAAGATTTTCAATTTAACAATTTTTTGATCAAAATATCCTTTTATTATTATTATTTTAATTTTTAAATTATTTTTATATTAATAAAATAAAATTTTAACAAATTCTGTAATGAGTTTTTTATTATTATTTTTTTAAAAAAGTACTTATTACTAAATAGTTTTTTTATATATAAAAATCTATAACTAATAATTTTATTTAAAACTGTTAAGAAGTAATTAGAAACTTTTTTATAAAATTTTTTAAAATTAAATTAATAAAAAATGGAAACTTTTATTGTACATTTTTATCTTTTAATGAAGTGTGTACTTACTGTACTTAATTTGGATTTGGACACCAATTAAGTTTATAAAAAAAATTGCAAAAGATAAACAATTGAAAGGTACTAATTTATGGCAGAATTTGTTAAAATATTATTTTATTAATATACAAATAATTATAAAGATTAATAAAATAATAATAAACAAGAACAAATAATAACATTAATATAGACGAACATTTGAACATTCATGTATCCACCTTTTTCATATTAAAGGACATTTTGGTCAAAAGATTGTTAAATTGAATTTTTTTTTAAAAGCTAGTTATTTGGAGGACACTTGTAAATATAAAATGAACCTTGGATTGTGTAATGCTTTTTTATGTGTGAGGGAGCGCTAAGTAATATTTCAAATTAGAGGGGAGGATAGTGTAATTTCAGCATATCTTAGAGAAGTGCAGTGTAATTTACTTATAATAAAATTATTTTAATTTTATAATTATTTAAAACTAAGCAACAAAATAAAAGAACATCTACAAACAATCAAACTATCTAAAAGATCTAGGTTTTACAAAAGTTTAGAGAACATCTCAAAAGATTCATTTCCCTAATCACTCAAAATGATAAAAGGATGATTGAGAAGCATATCAACCGTCCATCTCCCTCTAGGATCAACCACAAGACACTTCCTCAAGAAATCACCACACTCTTCACTGACACTGTTAGGTATCTCAGGTGATTTTCTTTCCATAGCAAGTGTAAACATTACCTCTTCTATAGTCTCAAGTTTCCACCATGCTGGCATACCAATGATCATCTCTATCACCAAACACCCTAGTGACCATACATCTAAAGTAGCATCAATCACACCCCTAACTGATTCAGGAGACATATAATATGGTGTCCCTCTAAATCGAAACTTTGGAAAACAACAACCTTCATCATTAATAATCTTCTCTTCCTTCGTCATTGCGAGTCCAAAGTCTGCAATCTTTAGGTTAAAATTTTCACCACTTGGAGATTGAGACGAAGAAGAAGAAGGAGGAAAGAGAAGGATATTTTCTGGTTTTAGGTCACAATGGACAATGTTCTTATGGTGGATGTATGAGAGACCCTTGAGAATCATGCGGGTGTAGATTCTTACTAGCGTTTCTGGCAGAGGGTTGTTGATATTGATTAGGGTTCCGAGAGTGCCGTGAGGAGCGAACTCCATAATTAAATTATATGTTATTTGTCCATTTTCTTCGGAGTATTGGCCATCATAACATTGAAGTATGTGTGGGCAACCCTTGAATGATTTTAAAATAAATTCCTCGCGAACTAATTGAGAAATAAATAATGAATTTTTGATGGCTCTAACTCCTCTGTTTCCTCTTTGGATTGCTACTGGAACTCCTTTGAACACTGTGCCAGTACTTCCTACTCCCAGTATTTTTGACTTTATCAAAGCCATAAAGATAATAATATATCAATTTGCTGAATCCTACATGCAAGAAAAATGCAATATCTGTTAGAATATAATTCATAAAAAAAAAATAATATAGAGAATAACATTAAGAAAATATAAAGAAGAGGATATTGACGAAAACTTAATGGAAAGTAGAAAGAAGGAAAGATGGAAGCAAGTAGTGTTGAAAGCTGTAGATGTATACGAACCTTGAAGCTAAAGATGGAAGAGGATATTCGAAGGCGATTCTTGAAAAGCTTCTTTAATTTGGAGATATATCGTTAATAAGAGCTAATATTGATCATAACGTTGAAAGTTCTTTTTAATTATATATATAGGCATGCATTCCTAGAGTGTATGCAATTCTACAAATTCACTTTTTGGAAAGGATTAAGAGTGAATGAACTAAATTCTGTTATTAGTGTAACTGCAAATATTAATAATAATAATAACTCTAAGTGGGAGTGGGAGTGTGGGTGGGATTCTGTTTATATATTAATCTACGTTTTATCTAAGTGTTTTAATTCTAAAACTCTTGCACATTCCTAGTCCAAATGTAATATAGTAACGATTTATTATAAAAAGCCTTATTTATGAATTTTATAATATTTGAATGATTTGAAATTGTCGAGATAAATATTAAATTAAAGATTTACGATTCATCCTTAATTATTTTATTTTGAAAAATATATAGTTTATGCAATAGTTTACATAAATAGGATCATCATATTATATGTAAATATTATACTTTAATTATAGATATCATTTTTAATAAATTTCATACCTATATAATATGATGCATGTCTCTTATATTAGTGGGCCGAGAGCCCGAGACTACCCTCATCTTAGATTGCAGTCCAATTTGAATTTCATATTTATCAACTGATGATGATACGTGTCTCCTCTACCATTTTTTTTAAAAATTATTTAACATAATCAATAGTTGAATTAAATATTCACTAAACTTTTTTTTTTTAAAAAAGGTAAAAATAACCTCACTCAGCAACGTGACACCTATGCATCTATAGTATAAGTTTGATTTTTAACATAAGTTAACTCATTTTGCTATTTGTAAGAGATTGAGAGTTAACTTGAGACTTTGACTGTATAATTAGTTTCATTCATAAATAATGATTTTGAAATTAATCAATAATTACTAATTAATTTAATTTTTGTATATATATATATATATATATAAATATATATAAATGGTAGGATACAACGCGGTGGAACATGTATGATAGCGATTGTAAATTAATTAATAATTAATAATTTTGTTGTACTTCTATGTGTTGAATGTAGGAGAAATTATACTTGCTCTAATTTTTTATATCTCATGTGTAGACCTGTTCATGGGTTCGGTCGGGTCGGGCTTGGGCTCAAGCCTATGGACATCACATATATGGGCTTGGACTTGAGCCTAGGCCTATATATTTTACTATCCATTACAATAGGCTAGGTCTTAAGAGGCCTAATTCACCCCAAAAGAACTCTCAAGGGGGGAGGATTAACTTAGTCTATATATACAGCTTATTAGCCATTTAACTAAGCAATGTGGGACTTCAACACGCCCGACATAGGAGCGTGAAGCCAACGAGTTATCCCCAGGGCAGTCCATAGTAAGGCTCATCCATCCACACATACGTACCCTCGCTCTGATACCATCTTAAGAGGCCTAACTCACCCCAAAAGAGCTCTCAAGGGGGGAGGATTACCTTAGTCTATATATACAGCTTATTAACTATTTAACTAAACAATGTGGAACTTCAACATTAGGTATTTACCTAAACCCATGGGCTAAGGAAGCCCTCCTCTGAATTTCTCAAGTTGAGAATGAAGAAATTAATCTTCCTTTGTACTTGTTGTTGGGAAGCCCTCTTCTTGTTGTTATTATGTATTACAAATTGGATTTCTTGTCCAAAGTTTGTGGTCGAATTGCTCTTTTCGTTTTATTAGACCTATGTATATAGTTAAGATCAAATTTAGCCCGCTTGGATAGGCTTTAATTGAAAGTACTTTTTTTTATAGAATTTTGTAAAATTAGAGCTTTGAAAAAAAGTAAAAGTCATTTTACATTTGGATATTATAATTAGAAAGTGCTTTGAGAAATAATAAGTGTTTGGATATACAATTAAAAAAGTACTTTTTAATAATAAAAATTACTAAAATAAACTTTTGAAAGTACAATAAAATATCTATACAAAATTTCAAATTTAAATTTAGGGGTCATAATTAATTAATTATACAACATGAAATAATTAAAAAATGAAATTTAAATATCTAATTAAATATAATAAAAATCTTATATCTTTCAAAACTTCAATGTACAGTCCACGAAAAATTGTTTTTCTTCAAACATGGAAATAAATTAGAAAGAAGGTTCAGTACATAATACAAACGACAAGATGGTATATCCAAACTTGTCCACTTGCTTGGTATAAATAATTTTCTTTTTGAGAACCATGCTTGGTATAAATATTATAATAATATTCTTATAAATAGATATTATAATAGGATAGGACAAGAGGGTGTGATGATTGATGAGTATAGGAAATTATGGGTTCAGAAAAATTAAAGAGAAAGAAGAGATCTACCACTACCAGCTCTCGAACGCATGACCTAATAGATTTTTTAGGCAAAGGAATGAACCATACAGACTAGGACATGCAAGTACTGGTTTTTTCATAGGCTCTATCGTTGGGGCTTTTATTAGAAGCTAAAACATTCAGCTTCAAAAAAAAAGGGAAGTTTTTACTTTTTTTAAAGTTTCTCTTTCTTTTTAAAGCCTACTCAAACATATCATTTTTATAGTACAAGTGCTTATATTTAAAATAAAAGTACTTTTTACTTAAAAAAGCCTATACAAACGAGCTCTAAGTCTTCAAATGTGGTAGATGGATAGGTAAGCTCTATGTAGGAAAATGGGTCGGTCCACCCGATTGGACTCAAGCTCATTTGAGATTGAGGCTTTTGTGCAAATAGCATAAACACGCGTGTTTATAGAGTGTAATATTTGCTTTATTATTCAAATTGGAAGTTGAGAGGGAGGTTATTTTAAAGTGGACATATAATTGGGATTGGAAAAACTGAATGGATCATCATATTTTTTTCAAATTATTATTTTTGACTGAGAAAGAATAGGATGTGTTTTGAGAATATGAAACACAGGACAAACAAAAGATGTTCTACACTCTAGTTTTTTATAACAAAGAAAATACAGAAAACAAGTCTTTCTTATTAGAACAACTTTCAAACATGCCCCAAAAATTTGGTCCCTAAACTGTTAAGCTCATTAAGCTTTACTCTCGGAAAATTAGTGATTTAGGGAGGGGTGAAAGGATAACTAATGCCCCTTTATATCTTTCTGCACTTAACCTCTTGAATCTCTCTCTAACTATTGGTAATCTGGATTCATACTAACGGAATATCAACAATTTTTGCATATCTTAAAGATGTAAGGACATTTGAGGTGCTTCTACGGACATATGAAATTCGAGAAGAAAGATTGGATGGCATTACTGGGGAAGGGAGTGGTCCTAATGGCTCTCTACCTTGCAAGAGGAGACAATGTTCTGATGGAAGCAATGTAATTAGTAGTAGTCCTGCTTCTTGTGTCATGGCTAGACCTAGTGGTGAAGCTAGAGGTCACACAGGCTATTTGACATTTGCAAGACTCAAATGCCTCTCATGAATGGTGCTGAAGTGAGTGCACACATGTCTATCCAATTTTGTAACAGATAAGCTTAGTGTTTTTTTTACCTCCTTTTAACTCTAGTGGCCTCATGCAACAATTTTTTGTTCATTCTAATCTCTTAGTTTTCAGAGAAAATTCTGATATGTGGTTCTTGGCTTCAACTTTTTTTCTAAGTAGGCTAACATTTGGAAACAGCGAGCATGTCATTTAGGTTTATACTTTAGGCCGATGTGGGTTGTGGCACAAATGACTAAGTATTCGAAGGAAAAGTTTTGTTTTATCTATGAGTGAGGGTTCGAATCTCGTTGAAATCATCCAAAATCTTGTTTGGTGAACATTCCTCCCCAAGGAGCCCTTGGCATCCAAGGGCTAGACGGTCAGATGAGTAGCTGTGACAAAATAAAACTATTTACAATTTAAACCTGAACAGTAATCTTTTGAGTTGGACATTTGTTGGTCTCTCTAACGTATGTTTGGTGTCATGTTTAATAATCCTGAAAATGTCTTCCTTACTACTACTTTAGTCCAGAAAAAATATACTTTAAAGATTGGTGACACCTTTTTATAAAATTGTAAGTTCCAAAGATTGAGATTTTTGTATTTTGTTGCTATATTTTAAAAATACTCGAAGACAGCTTGATTTATATAATCGATTGTACTTACTGAAAAATGGTGGTGTTATTATTATTATTATTATTATTATTATTATTATTATTATTATTATTATTATCTACATCGACGGACGTTTTTCTATATATATATATATATATATATATTGTAAGTATATATACTTAACTCCTTCCTTTGACTTAATTAGACTTTTGAACTTGTCTTTTGATTTGTCGACGAGCATTTTCAAATTGAGCCTTATCCAGCATTTTTTTTAGTTTTAAACTATCCTAATTTATTTTTTCAAGATTTTGTATAAAATTTGGTCATGACTCCTTTTTATTTTTCAAAATTACGCCGGTAATTTTTTATCCGTTGTGACAACCCACCTAATAATATTGATTATATGAGTCAATTCTCATTTCCAGTTAATATTAGGAGAAAACTTATGTCCATTTCCTTGTGTCCATTTCCTCCATTTCCCCAATATAATTATGACACGTGGCAAAAAGTGTTTAAATGACCAATCACAGTAGAGAGAGAATATAGAATACCACCTTTTATATGACCAATCATAGAAGAAAGAGAGTGTAAATACAATATATGATTGGTGGAAATGGAGGAAATGGACATAAGGAAATGGACATAAGTTTTTTCCTTAATATTACTGTAGTGACTTGTTATTTATAGCATTGTTGTAAGAACCGGACGGTTCGACCGGTTCAACCGCCAACTGAATACAAAGGCGAGTCGATTGGACAAAAAAAAACTATTTTTTTAGTTGGATCGGATTTAACCGGAGTCTAACCGGTCAACCGGGTTTGACCGTCCAACCGGTAGTCCAACTGGTCCAATTTTATTTTTTAAAAAAAATTAAAAATTTGAAAAATAAAAATAAAAAATAACATAAAAAATAAATTAGAGAAATCTTAAAAATTAAAATTAGAAAAGTTTTAAAAATTAAAATTTAAAAGTCATGGTTATCAAAAATTTTATATTTGGTTTGATTAAATTCTTTCAGAGTTTGACAAGTCTTGAAAATTAAAACTTTGAGAAGTCATGTAATTTAAAATTTCAAAATTATATATATTGAAACCTAAAATTTGAGTGATGTCATTTTATATATTAATAATAATTAATATTTATTATTTATTGCGTCATCCGGTTCGATCGACGGTTCAACTAGTTAAACCGATCAGACCATGAACTAAATATTTGTCCGAGTCTTTGTCCGATTCGGTTCTTACAACATTGATTTATAGAGTACTAGCATACTAATTTCACCACGTTAAGAAAGCTGAGTTATAACATTCCAAAATCCAACACAATTCTTGCAAAAGCTAATTAGAGAGGAATGTAATATATAAATTTGATCACGAAAAGTATAAATATTTAATTAAAACAATAGCAGAAGAAGAAAAGGCTGGGTTGAGTTTGAATAAGATGACGATTGAAACTGAAAGACATGTAGTAGAGATTGGAGATGATGAGAGGTGAAGTGTCTAAGGAGGTGTTTTGGAGTTTGGACAGCTTTTCAAGTGGGTTTGAGTAGTAGCAGAAGTAATTTTTTAGTTTTAAGCAGAAGTTAAAAATTGGAGCTTCTGCTTCTAGCCAAAAGCAGAAGCTAAAATTTAAATTTTTTAGGATCAAATTATCTTGACTCAAATTTCAAAATTCTCATTTTATCTTTCTCTTAAAACTTAATTATCTTTCTTATCAAATTATCCTTATTATTATTAATGTCTTTAATTAAATAAAGACGACAACAACAATAATTTTTATAATTAATTTTTATTTAAATAAAGTAATAAATATTTAATTAATAAAAATAATAATTATAAATAACAAAATTATATTGATTAAAATTAATTTATTTCATTAACATTTTGTTAATAAACTAATTAACATTTTATATTTATTTGTTTAATAAAACTTAAAATTAAATTAATAAATAATGGAAACTTGTATTAAAATTAAATTAAAATTATATATAAAAATCTATAACTAATAATTTTATTATAAAACTGTTAACAAGTAATTAGAAACTTTTTTATAAAATTTTTTAAAAATTAAATTAATAAATAATGGAAACTTGTATTGTACATTTTTATCTCTTAATGAAGTGTGTACTCAATTTGGATTTGAACACCAATTAAGTTTATAAAAAAAATTGCGAAAGATAAACAATTGAAAGGTACTAATTTATTCCATAAAAAAAAAAAGGTACTAATTTATGGCAGAATTTGTTAAAATATTATTTTATTAATATAAAAATAATTATAAAGATTAATAAAATAATAATAGACAAGAACAAATAATAACATTAATATAGATGAACATTTGAACAGTCATGCATCCACCTTTTTCATATTAAAGGGCATTTTGGTCAAAAGATTGTTAAATTGAAAATTAAAAAAAAAAAATACAAGCTATTTGGAGAACACTTGTAAATATAAAATGAACCTTGGATTATGTAATACTTTTTTTATGTGTGAGGGGAGGGCTGTGTAATATTTTAAACTAGACGGGATGATAGTATAATTTTAATATATCATGTACAATGTAATTTACTTATAATAAAATTATTTTAATTTTATAATTATTTCAAACTAACCAACAAATAAAAGAACATCTACAACTACAATCAACAATTAACCTATCTAAAAGATTTAGGTTCTACAAAAGTTTAGAGAACATCTCTTCTGAAGATCTATTTCCCTGATCATTCGAAATGATAAAAGGATGATTGAGAAGCATATTAGTTGTCCATCTCCCTCTAGGATCAACCACAAGACACTTCCTCAAGAAATCACCACACTCCTCACTCACATCGTCAGGTATCTCAGGTGGTTTTCTTTCCATAGCAAGTGTAAACATTAACTCTTCTATACCCTCAAGTTTCCACCATGCTGGCATACCAATGATCATCTCTATTATTAAACACCCAAGTGACCATACATCCAAAGCAGTGTCAATCACACCTCTAACCGATTTAGGAGACATATAATACGGTGTCCCTCTAAATCGAAACTTCGGAAAACAACAACCTTCATCATTAACAATTTTTTCTTCCTTTGTCATTGCAAGTCCAAAGTCTGCAATCTTTAGGTTAAAATTTTCATCAGTTGGAGATTGAGACGAAGAAGAAGGAGGAAAGAGAAGGATATTTTCTGGTTTTAGATCACAATGGACGATGTTCTCATGATGGATGTATGAGAGACCCTTGAGGATCATGAGTGTAGGTTCTTACTAGGATTTCTGGCAGAGGGTTGGTGATATTGATTAAGGTTCTGAGAGTGCCGTGAGGAGCGAACTCCATAATTAAATTATATGTTACTTTCTCATTTTCTTTGGAGTATTGGCCATCATAACATTGAAGTATGTGTGGGCAACCCTTGAATGATTTTAAAATAAATTCCTCGTGAACTAATTGGGAAATAAATAATGAATTTTTTATGGCTCTAATTCCTGCGTTTCCTCTTTGGATTGCTACAGGAACTCCTTTGAACACTGTGTCAGTACTTCCTACTCCCAGTATTTGTGATTTTATCAAAGCCATTATGATAATAATATATCAATTTGCTGAATCCTACGTAAAAGAAAAATGCAATATCTGTTAGATTAGAATTCATAAAAAAATAATAATATAGAGATTAACATTAAGAAAACATAAAGAAGAGGATATTGACGAAAACATAATGGAAAGTAGAAAGATGGAAACTGTAGATGTATACGAACCTTGAAGGTAAAGATGGAAGAGGATATTGGAAGCTGATTCTTGAAAAGCTTCTTTAATTTGGAGATATATCCTTAATAACAGCTAATGTTCATCATAGCCTTGAAACTTCTTTTTAATTATATATATAGCCATGCATTCCTAGACTGTATGCAATTCTACAAATTCACTTTTTGAAAAGGATTAAGATTGAATTAACTAAATTCTGTTATTACCGTAACTGCAAATAATAATAATAATAATAATAATTATTATTATTATTATTATTATAAATGAGAGTGTGAGTGTGAATGTGAATGAGATTCTATATTTTTATTTATATATAAATCTGCGATTAGTGGGATTCTACTTTTTTTTACGTCAATCATTATTTTAATTTTAAAACTCTTGCACATTCCTAGTCCTAATGTAATATAATAACGACTTATTATTATGAAAAGCGCAATAAAAATATAAAAAATTTATTTATATGTAAAATTTATATTATTTGAACGATTTCAAACTACCGAGATAAATATTAAATTATAGGTTTACGATTTATCCTTAATTATTTTATTTTGAAAAATATTGTTTATCCAATAGTTTACATAAATAGTCACATATTGACTTATTATTATATGTAAATATTATACGTTAATAATAGATATCATTTTTAATAAATTTCTTAGTTCTTACCTATATGATGCATATCTCTTATATAGTAGTCCAATTTGAATCTCTTTTTTTTTTGGGCCTGAAGTCCAATTTGAATCTCATATAACATTTTTCTTACAAAAATCATTTAACCTTATCAATAACATGAGACTTAATGGTGTTAGTTCCCAAATTGTGTCAAATGCCCTTACTTTAGTTATAATCTTTACTTTACAAATTTTTATATTACATCTTTATATACCAAAAACATTTTTAATTTTTATATCTCTTTTACTCTAAATTACTTAATTTTACATTACATCATTTTACTTCCTGTTTAACAAGCATAGCTTTGGGGCAGATTTGGTATAAATGCACAGATGTAAAATACTGTTAAGAAATTACTGTAGAATAAAGAAAAGTATTGTAGAGAAAAGTGAGGAGAGAGATAGAGAAAAAAATTAGGAGAGAGAAAAAGTATGATAAAAAGTGTGTTTGGTATGTATAAAATATGATGTAAATTTTTTTTTTTGAAAATCGTGAGATTACATATAATGCATTGTTTGATAAGTATACTAAACGTGCCCTTGATATGTTGGACTACCTCAGTACCCATTTTTCTTGTAGATATTTGTATTTCTGGTTTGATCAAATAAAATTTTGAGTAAAGTACCCTTCCTGCCCCAAAACTTTGCTGCAATGTTCATTCCTGCCCCCAAACTTTTTTTTGGTTCATGCCTACCCCTAAACTTTCAATTTTGTTCATGCCTACCATTTTTGCTAACACCGTTAATTTTTTTGACAAAATTTGCTGATGTGGATGATGAATGTGTATTCTTTTGCCACGTTATTGTCCACCTCACATTTAACTTTTTACTTTTATTAAAAAAATTAACCTAATCCAAATAAAAAAACATTTTCATGTAAAAGTTTGGTTTTTTTTTTTGGATTATGTTACTTTTTTTAATAAAAGTAAAAAAGTTAAATGTGAGGTGGACAATGACGTGACAAAAGAGATGCACATTTATCGTCTATGTTAGCAAATTCCGCCAAGCAAGTTAACGGTATTAGCAAAAAGGGCAGACATGAACAAAATTGAAAGTTTGGGGTAGGCATGAACCAAAAAAAAGTTCAGAGGCAAGAATGAACATTACAGCAAAGTTTGAGGGCAGCAAGAGTACTTTACCCTAAAATTTTCAACTTCCATCCTAGTTCTTAAAAAAAATTGAATTAAATATTCACTAAACTCTAAAAAAATGGGTAAAAATAACCTTACTGACATCCATGCATCTGATTGAGCATTGCTCAGGTTTCATCTATAATATATAACTTTTTTTTAAAAAAGAATTAATTATATTGTGAAAATATATTATATAAAAAATAAAAGTAATTTTTATATAAAAGATAAAAGTCTATCCAAAAGCACTCCTAGTCCTATCATTTGGATTGCAACTATGGCCCAAATTTAGCCCTGTTCCCATTGATTTTAAACTTTCTTGAATCAATCTTTTTAACAATTTACATCCTTCCATAGCCAAAGTTACAAGTCAATTGAGTACAATTTTTTAGTAGTCCAAGTTTAATAAATGGGATCAGTTATTATATTGATAAAGAAAAATTTTTAGTTGCATCTCTTGTACCACTTCATTTGTATAATGACTTTAACTAGTTTACGATTTATTGGTCTAAATTTATATTATTATATTCTGTATATATAATAAATAAATATGTAAAAAAACCTTGGTTAATATTACTTTAGTGACTTGTTATTTATAGAGTACTAGCATACTGATTTCACTACATTAAAGAAAAACTGAGGTATAACAATCCAAAATCCAACACGATTCTTGCAAGAACTAATTAAAGAGGAACGTAATATATGAATTTGATCACGAGAAGTATAAATATTTAATTAAACTAAAATATATAAAAACAAAAATAATCATAAAAAACAATATGTGCGTATCAAGAAAACTTGCTAACCAATGTAGAAAGGACAAAACAACAAAACAAAAGTGCATCTATAACTACAACAATCAACAATTTAAAAGATCTGTTCAAGTTTAGAGAACATCTCTTCAAAAGATTCATTTCCCTAATCACTCAAAATGATAAAAGGATGATTGAGAAGCATATCAACCGTCCATCTCCCTCTAGGATCAACCACAAGACACTTCCTCAAGAAATCACCACACTCTTCACTGACACTGTTAGGTATCTCAGGTGATTTTCTTTCCATAGCAAGTGTAAACATTACCTCTTCTATAGTCTCAAGTTTCCACCATGCTGGCATACCAATGATCATCTCTATCACCAAACACCCTAGTGACCATACATCTAAAGCAGTATCAATCACACCCCTAACCGATTCAGGAGACATATAATATGGTGTCCCTCTAAATCGAAACTTCGGAAAACAACAACCTTCATCATTAATAATTTTCTCTTCCTTCGTCATTGCGAGTCCAAAGTCTGCAATCTTTAGGTTAAAATTTTCACAACTTGGAGATTGAGACGAAGAAGAAGGAGGAAAGAGAAGGATATTTTCTGGTTTTAGGTCACAATGGACTATGTCCTCATGATGGATGTATGAGAGACCCTTGAGTATCATACGAGTGTAGGTTCTTACTAGGATTTCTGGCAGAGGGTTGTTGATATTGATTAGGGTTTCGAGAGTGCCGTGAGGAGCGAATTCCATAATTAAATTATATGTTATTTTTCCATTTTCTTCGGAGTATTGGCCATCATAACATTGAAGTATGTGTGGGCAACCCTTGAATGATTTTAAAATAAATTCCTCGCGAACTAATTGGGAAATAAATAATGAATTTTTGATGGCTCTAACTCCTGTATTTCCTCTTTGGATTGCTACTGGAACTCCTTTGAACACTGTGCCAATACTTCCTACTCCTAGTATTTTTGACTTTATCAAAGCCATAAAGATACTAATATATCAATTTGCTGAATCCTATATGAAAGAAAAATGCAATATCTGTTAGATTATAATTCATAAAAAAATAACAATATAGACAATAACATTAAGAAAACATAAAGAAGAGTGGATATTGACGAAAACATAATCGAAAGTAGAAAGAAGGAAAGATGAAAACAAGTGTTGAAAGCTGTAGATGTATACGAACCTTGAAGGTAAAGATGGAAGAGGATATTGGAAGCTGATTCTTGAAAAGCTTCTTTAATTTGGAGATATATCCTTAATAAGAGCTAATGTTCATCACAACGTTGAAACTTCTTTTTAATTATATATATAGCCATGCATTCCTATGCAATTCTACAAATTCACTTTTTGAAAAGGATTAAGAGTGAATTAACTAAATTCTGTTATTACTGTAACTGCAAATAATAATAATAAAATAATAATTCTAAGTGGGAGTGGGATTCTGTTTATATATTAATTAATCTATGTTTAATCTAAGTGTTTTAATTCTAAAACTCTTGCACATTCCTACTCCAAATGTAATATAGTAACGATTTATTATAAAAAGCACAATAAAATACAAATTATATTTATATATGAATTTTATAATATTTGAATGATTTCAAATTGTCGAGATAAATATTAAATTAAAGACTTACGATTCATCCTTAATTACTTTATTTTGAAAAATATATAGTTTATCCAATAGTTTACATAAATAGGGTCATCATATTGAAATTTCTTATCAACTGATGCGTGTCTCCTCTACCATATATTTTTTTAAAAATTCATTTATCCTTATCAATAGTTGAATTAAATATTCACTAATTTTTTTTAAAAGGTAAAAATAACCTCACTCAGCATTAGCAATGTGACACCTATGCATCTATAATATAAGTATGATTTTTGACAATGAGTTAATTAATTTTTCTTATATATGTATAAATGTAAATCCGTAAGAGATTCAGATCTAACTTGAGACTTTAATTGTATAATTAGTTTCAATCATAAATAATAATTTTGAAATTAATTAATTTTTGTATATACATAAATGAGGTAAAATACTATTTAGTCCCTGAACTGTTAGTCAAACTATTATTTAGTCCCTAAAATTTGTAACTATATCAACTATTTAGTCCCCAAATTTGACAAAAAATACTATTTAGTCTCCGAATTTATAACTATGTCAACTATTTAGTCCCCAAACTTGGCATAAATACTATTTAATCCCCGAATTTGCAACTCTATTAACTATTTAGTCTCCTGACTGTTACTTGTTAGAGTTGACAAAGTTGCAAATTTGGGGATTAGATAGTATTTTTGTCAAGTTTGTGGACTAAATAGTTGACATAGTTATAAATTTGGAGACTAAATAATATTTTTGTCAAATTTGGGGACTAAATATTTGACATAGTTACAAATTTCGAGGACTAAATAATATTTTTAATAAATTCAGAGACTAAATAATAGTTTTACCAACAATTCAAGGACTAAATAATATTTTGCCGTATATAACGTCGAGTGGGACAGGTATGATAGCGATTATAAATTTTGATGCTGCTACCATGCATTGTCACCGTCGTCGCTGCTTCAGGCGTCGCTTGCCACGATCCGTCGTTCGCCACAGCTGCTCCTCTCATTGTCGCACCCTCCAACTCATAGAAAACTGAACAGAGGCAATATAATGGGTCATCAACTAATTCAGGTTTCTATCCCTAATCTCATTCACTATAACTTTCTCTAGTAATGGAGGGTTAGTTATTATCAATAATTTTGTTGTACTTCTATATGTGTTGAATGTAGGAGAAATTATACTTGCTCTAGTTTTTCATATCTCATGTGTAAGAGAAGCCCTCTTCTGAATTTCTTGAGTTGAGAATGAAGAAATTAATCTTCCTTTGTACTTGTTGGGAAGCCCTCTTCTTGTTCTTATTATGCATTACAAATTGGGTTTCTTGTCCAAAGATTGTGGATGAATTGCTCTTTTCGTTTTATTAGACCTATGTATATAGTTAAGATCAAAATTAGTCTTCAAATGTGGTAGATGGACAAGTAAGTTCTGTGTAGTAAAATGGGTCAATCCACCCGATTGGACTCAAGCTCATTTGAAATTGAGGTTTTTGTGCAAATGCCATAAACACGCGGGTTTATGGAGTGTAATATTTGCCTTATTATCCAAAAGTGTGCATTTGCTGTGTCTCATCGATCTAAGTCCATCACGGTGACCGGCTGACCGCATCGAGTGTGGTTACTTGAATTTGACATTCAAGTATGCTCGAAATCCTTCACTCTGAATGTAATCTAACTAACTCTGGTCCTTTAAGTGAACATTTTGTTGCAGGAATGATAGGAAATGTTGTTGGTTTATATGAACCTTATCTAATTGTGATTTCCCTCTAATATTCTTGTTTTGGTTTTCCCTCTAACCCAAAAAATGTATGACTGTTATATGTTCTCCATTCTACTACCCAAAAATGCACATGAAGACGTGAATTTTACTGCACTTTTGCTTAATTGTGTATCAGGAAAAAAAATACTGCACTGATTTGGTGCTGCACAGGTATTGGAATAACTTCTCTTTTTTGCTTTTTTTCTTGTATATTGGTTTTGCATTGATGTGATGTCAACCTGCATATTATGACATGACAAAAATAATCAATTTATTATTATAAAGAACATAGAGGGAAATGATAACAGAAAAAAACAATAATTACCAATTTTAAATTAACTTTGTTGGTCACTGAAATTAGATATTTCAGAGAGGACTAGATCTTTGATTAGTACAAGTGCTCGATGACTAAAACAAAGAAAAAAAAAATTGCAATGTACTACCAAAACGGACAAATCATCAAATGAGAATGTGTGGAAATATTAAATTAATATTTTCGGATTCTTTGTTGTTCACGATGATGATGTCTAGAATAGTTACGATTATCACCGTAATTAATCGATCAATAGTCATAGTTAAATTAATCACAATTTTTTGATCTCACCATGACTAAACTCGTACAATATAATCGAGACAAATCCGCATTTTTCTCTTTGAACGTCCTCTACTCTTGAAACCTTCTACTTTTCAAACTCACTTGTTTTGTACAAATGTCTTCAACTTTCATATGTGGCATCTTAATAATCATTGTTTCTCTCACACATGAAAGGATCTGGATATCACATGTGTCTAAGGCACATGTTAGATAAAATTTTTTTTATTACAGTTTAATGTTACCAAGGATAATGATAGAAGTGAAGGGTGAGAAATAAAACATGAAAAATGGAAATGAATTGCTACGAGAAAAATAATTATCTATATATATATGGTTTTAGGATTTTTTGTGTCACACTTTATTAAAAAAATAACTACTCTAACATACATGTATTATACGTAGTTATTAAAAAAGTGGAGAAGTACATAACTTCCCATTACTTTATTTAAAAATATAAAAAATTTATTTAAAAAATAAAAAATATCAAATATTATAATTTGATATTATTTTATATAAAATTCTTAAAAAAAAAATAAATTGCATGCGCATATATATATATATATATATATATATATATATATATATATATATATATATATATATATATATATATTAGGTTATTTGTATAATGACTGATTAATATATATACTCCAAGCAGATTGCGTTACAATATTAGAACTGAATTCTGAGAATCACATTTGAAGAATGAATACTACTGCACAACAGCACAAGTATAAGCCTCAACTTTCATGGCTCGAAGTGGCTCATCAGTAGCATTTGCAAAGCATTATTGCGTTTCCATATTCGGCTCTCGCTATCATCGCCTTCCTTCGCCTTTCAGGTGCACTTTCGAAAACTTCCTTTTTTGTTTTCCTATGCCTTCTATGTTCTTTTCTCGTGATCCGTTTTGGAATTCAGGAAATTTTGTTCCAATCAGAGCGAAATTCATGGTGAGGATGAAGAAATGGGCGACAATGATAAACCCAAATCTTCCACCAAATCGAAAAGAGCTAAAGCCATGGCTGCACTCATCAATTTCAAACCGTGGTCGAGTAAGCTGCAATCTTCTTTATCTTCGTTTTCTCCCACTCTCTCTAAAACCACGGTGCTTCAAACCCTTCGTCTCATCAAAAACCCTTCCAAAGCCCTTCAATTCTTTAATTGGGCACACGAAAAGGGTTTCCCTCACAATGCCCAAGCCTATTTCATAATGCTAGAAATTTTGGGTCGTGAAAGAAACCTTAATGTGGCTCGAAATTTTCTGTTTTCAATTGAGAAAAGATCCAATGGGGCAGTTAAGCTTGAGGATCGATTCTTCAATAGCTTAATTAGGAGTTTTGGTCAAGCTGGGTTGTTTGAGCAGTCAATGAAGCTTTTTCAGACTATGAAGTCAATTGGTGTTTCACCATCTGTGATTACATTCAACAGTCTTTTGTCTATTTTGCTTAGACGGGGTCGGACCAATATGGCGAAAAATGTTTATGATGAAATGCTCAGCACATACGGAGTTATTCCAGACACTTATACATATAATATTTTGATCAGAGGGTTTTGTAAGAACTCCATGGTTGATCAAGGGTTTCAATTTTTTAAGGAAATGTCACGTTTCAAATGTGATCCTGATGTGGTTACCTATAATACACTGGTTGATGGCTTGTGTAGAGCAGGGAAGGTCAAAATCGCACATAATTTAGTGAAGGGTATGAGTAAGAAAAGCATGGTTTTGAATCCTAATATAGTGACTTATACAACTTTAATTAGAGGATACTGTATGAAACAAGAAATAGATGAGGCTTTGGTTATGGTTAAAGAGATGACTAGCCGGGGGCTCAAGCTAAATAAAATTACCTACAATACTTTAATAAAAGGACTGTGTGAGGCAGACAAGTTAGATAAGATAAAAGATATCTTGGAAGGAATCATTGGGGATGATGGGGAGTTTAGTCCGGACACATGTACCTTCAACACATTGATTCATGCACATTGCTGTGCAGGAAACCTGGGCGAAGCATTCAAGGTGTTTGAGAAGATGAAAAACTTGCAGGTTCCAGCAGATTCAGCCACGTACAGCATTCTGCTACGCAGTTTGTGTCAGAGAGGGGACTACGATAGAGCAGAGATGTTGTTTGATGAATTGTCTGAGAAGGAAGTTCTGTTAAGCAGTTCTGGTTCTAAGCCTCTTGCTGCTGCTTATAACCCTATGTTTCAGCATTTGTGTGAACATGGAAAAACTAAGAAGGCTGAGAGAGTATTTAGACAGCTAATGAAAAGGGGAACACAAGACCCGCCATCCTACAAGTTAATGATTATGGGTCACTGTAAGGAAGGTGCTTACGAAAGCGGATATGAGCTTTTGACATGGATGTTAAGACAAAATTTTATTCCTGATATTGAGATATATGATTCTTTGATTGATGGTTTTCTTCAGAAGGATAGGCCTCTTCTTGCAAAGGAGACTCTGGAGAAAATGCTAAAGAGTTCCTATCTCCCCAAAACATCTACTTGGCACTCTATACTGGCAAAGCTTTTGGAAAAGGGCAGTGCCCATGAATCTGCCCATGTTATTGTCATGATGTTAGAGAAAAATATTAGACAAAACATAAAACTTTCTACTGAGAGTGTACAGCAACTTTTTGGCCGTGGACAACTGGATAGAGCATTTGAGATAATAGAGTTACTTTATAAGAATGGATACTGTGTTAAAATAGTAGAAGTAGTTCGGTTTCTTTTCCAGAGAGGAAAGCTATCAGCGGCATGCAAAATGTTGGTATTTTGTTTGGAAAAGCATCAGAGTGTTGATATTGACTTGTGTAATGCAGTTATTCTGGGCCTTTGTAAAAGTAACAAGGTTTCTGAAGCATTTAGTTTGTGCTATGAATTGGTGGAGAAAGATTTACATCAAGAATTGATATGCTTAGATGATCTAGTAGCTGCTCTAGAGGCTGAGGGAAAATTAGATGAAGCTGCATTTGTATTAAAGAGAATGCCAACGCAAGAATCATTAGGCATATCTGCACAAAATAAAACTCCAAAAAGTCCGGGCCTATAGTGTAAGTCAAGTTTATTGCTTTTTGGATCCTCTATTTTCATTTCTTTCAATTTGATATAAAATGTTAGAATTTTAAGCCAATCAACAGATGAGGAAGTGATAGCAAATTCCTTTGGGTTCCTAACAGGAAGCTAGAAGGGCATGGAAGACTGAAAGGATCTGGTATTTACTGAAAACAGGACCTTGAAATCATAGTAGACTTCAAGAGAACTTATAATAAAGTAAATGTGCTCTATGCTTGAATGAGAAGTCCTGAAAATTGTTCACTTTTTCGTGTGTGTACATGTTCAACCTGCTTCCATTTACTTAACTTTAGGTCATGCTGGAAATAGCATAATACCTACATATTTCTTTCTTTTAGTTGGTTAAGGGATTTTAAGTAGGATAGATGGATGATGAGAAGGTGGCATGATTTTCTGTTCCTTTAAGTGTTTGCTCTGATCTCTTCCTTAGATGAAAACTTGCTTTTAATTAATCAGCTTTTGAGAATATCAATTTTTACTCGCTAATCTTCCCATTTTATGCCCAAATGTTTTTATCATAGATTTCAAGATACAATGTTTGAGTTTTAGTGTGTGCTATTGCAATTAGGCTTTCTCCTTAGAAACCAGGGATTTCTACCATGGACAACAAGATATTGGCTATCTTCTGCACAAGCTTAAGACAGGTAGTTGGAAATTATCTTACTTTTAATAACTGATATTTGAAAAAGGACAAAACTTACGTTCAATTTCTTAGGTGTTTGCTACCAGATTCTTTAAAAAAATGGACATTTTTTCCCCAACTCATCACCATATCCTTGACTCTAAAAAATAAAATGCACCTCCTCATATCGTAACTTCATTATAAAAATTTGTTATAAAACAAACACCTAAAATTCTTCATTTTTGCACCTCAGAAATCAATGCTAGAACTTGGTTGAAACTTGAGATACCTGTTACCCTCTTATTTATCAAGATAGCTAAATTATTGGAAATCTAGAGGGGATCTTGTTTATGTTTATAGACATGTTCGAGTTGATTGATGTGGTGGATCACTTTTGGTTTTGCACATGATTATATCTTGTTAGGGTGGCCAAATGCAAAGAAGTTTACTTCCTTTCTTTGCCTTTATAAAATGGGTGAAATAGCTTATAACAGCTACTAGCTAGTGCATAATAGCCCTTTTGTCCCAACGATCGAAGGAGTGGTTATTTGTTGTGCCTTATGATATTTTTATACATCAGTCCTCTTCACTTTTCAAAGGCTATTATCTGTTGTAGTTTATCACTCAGTTGGTACCATGAAAATATTAAGATCAAGTTGACTGTGCAGGGTGAGAGAGATGACTGGTGTGAGAACCATAGGAAGCCAAGAAATCCACGAACCATTGGATGGTTCAAATCATGCGGCAAGATTGTCAAACCATAATGAAGATTAGATGTCCTAAATTGCTCACATCAGCACTTAAAGTCTAAAACTTCATCCAAAGGTTTTCTTTTTTTCCCCCTCACTTTAAAGATGGTGGCTTCTCCAGCAGCTTCCAGCCTAACTAAAAACTCCATTGTTCTACATTCACCAGGCTCGTTCGGCCATGTATTATAACCCGTCTTTGCCATGATAATCTTTCAAAGGTGGGTAATATTACTTTCATGAATTAAAGGATCATTTGAAATTGTTCTGTGTACTAGTTCACTTTAAAGTATTACCACCTGTCCATTGAAATTCTTGGTGCCTTTGAGTTATTGACGGATTGTTTGTGAACAGTAGAGATGAACTCATTCTTATTGATGTCTTTAGAATTGCCTTACAAACTTATTTTGTCCTTGAGATACAGTTGTCTATGAAGGCAATAGTGGATACCAGCGAACTCAACCCTACACCTCAAATATGGCGGACTGATTCACATGAAGAAGTGGGAGGGAAGGAAAGGACAAGACCAAAAGACCTTTTTTGTCCTATATGCTTGCTCAGATGCCTGATGGAATTAGAGAGTTTTAGGTGGTTTAGTCATTGAAAGAGGAGGTTATTATAGGCTTTTGTACGAAGAGTAAATCAATGGAAAATTGCCCATTAACTAGAGGCAAAAGGAGACCAAAGAAAATAATAGGAAAATTTATTAAGATGAATTTAACTATCAACAATCTAACTATAGAAATGAGTCAAGATAAAACATGCAAGTGTGGTTTGATCTATGTAGCTGATCTTACCTAGTGAGAAAATGCTTTGTATATTATTGTTGTATGCTTGCTCTGTTGCCATGTAGGTAATGGAGTGATGTTGTGGCTGAGAGGTTCTTAGGTGCATATATTGTAACACATCTTCTATGTATTATTGAAAATAAAAAATTGAAGAGAATGCCTAGATAGATTCATATTTTGTTTTCCCTTTTTTGAACAATCTGAAGGTTGTTTCAAAAAAAAAGAAACAATCAGAAGGTAGTGGAAGAATGACGGTTGTTAAATTGTTCTTTTTGAAAGGGAAGAATAAAGGTCTATAAATTGCAGAAACATCTTGGGCGTGTTTGGTATGCTCCCTAAATGAGGGATGCAATGTATTTTTACGTTTTTCAACAAATTTTATATTAGATTTTTTACATATTAAACATATTTTTAATCATATTTTTTACATATTAAACACACTTATCATTTTTTAAATTACTTTATATTTTTTTTAAAATTTTACATCACTTCAATTTATATCTTTTCCCTTTGCATCCGTCCATACTTACCAAACATACCTCTAGTTGACTGCGAAAGGTTATTTGGACCCAGCTGAGGCCATTATCCCAACGCCTTGAAACCAAATAGCTCCAATTTCACATAATAGTTTAGGCTTGCTTGCATCTTTTTAAAGTGCAAGTTTGGTAAAGTGTATATAAATTGCACAGTCTTAATCGTTAGATGAGACTGTTATAGTGTAGATACGAATTTTAATTTTTATCTAACAGTCTTAGATTGTGCACTTTATGTATTTGCATTTTACTGAATCCAAATCTCTATGTAAAGTTTATTCTTTGAATTCAAAAACATTTTTCATGAAATGTTGAAGATTGAAAGAAAAAAAAAAAAAGAGGATATGTTTTGGAATAAACCCAAGCAATTAAGTCCAAATGTTGTGTTTATTTTTTGAAATTTATCCTACTAATTCCTCTAAAAATGCTCATTAATCCAACATGGACATAACAGATACATTGATTTTTTCCCATAATGTACAAACTTTTTGAACACTTGTTTTTCTTCTACATTCAACATCACACAAAAACACATGACCCATTAGGTTTCTCAATCTCAAAAAAAATTTGTTTGAAGTTAGAAATGGATTAGGTGCCAAACCAAAGAGAAATAGAAAGATTGTTGTTTGTTCAACTCTAAAAAAACCTTTAAACATCCAAACCAAGAACTCAAAAATACATGTCACCAAACCCAAATAAAATAGTGATTTTTCTCACATCATGCTGGACTTGTTTGACACTAACTTCTCTCCAGAAACACATGAAGGAGCCATTATATATATAACCCCCATAATTTCTGAACCATATGAGTAACTAAGCTAGAAGATATATAGAAGCTAGCTAGCTAATTTCAGAACTAACCTCTGAAAGATGCAGAGAAGTGATAAGAATGGGAGCTCCACAATGAGGCGTGAACCAACTCCTGGAAAGGCAACGGTTCTTGCAATAGGAAAGGCCTTCCCAAGCCAAATCATCCCACAAGAATGCTTGGTGGAAGGATACATCCGTGACACCAAATGTGTAGATTCTTACGTTAAGGAGAAACTCGAACGCCTCTGTAAGTTGTTACTTCTGTGTCACCAAATTTCATACCAATTTTCGATTTTGTCCTTAGAATTTTTTTAGCGGTCGATTTTTTCTGAAAAATTTTGAATTGCGGTCGATTTCGTTCTAACACCAAATTTCACACATGTAGTATTGATGTTAAATCATCATTCAAAACAACAAACTCTTTTTCATATCTCATATCTTATGCATTTGTTATCAAAATTGAAAGTAATGAATGGATGAAAGCGGTGTTATACAAGTAAAGATAGAATATTTTGGCATCGCTTCTCCATGCCTTCCTACCTCCTATTTCTACTTTGGCCTTAAACCAATAGATCATAATGACTTGGAGCATGAGTTGAGTCACCACTTTAGGTATATATTTCATATGCTATACACATGGCTCATTACTTCTAAGTACTACTTTTACTATTTACATGTACATATAATTTTGGTTACTATTTATAAAAAAAAAAAAAAAAATTGGTTACTAATTATAAAGTAACTCATCATTTCTAGTATATGCAATTTTTACCTCAAATAGTAACACTTGTATGCCCAAATATCCACTAATGTTCCAATTTTTTAAAAGAATTCTCTGAAATATCTTTTTTGTGAAGTGAGTGAAGTAGACTATTTTTACGGGTTAACCTGTATGCAAGTTCATATGTAAAATAAACTATTTAAAAATAAGTGCACTTCAGTACTATTCAAAAGCAATCATTCATGACAACAAGTATTTGATTATTTCCAAGTCTTTCTCTTTTGTTTGTCATCTGTTCTGTTCTTTTCTTTCTCATTTCCCAGGTAAAAACACCACTGTGAAGACAAGATACACAGTGATGTCAAAGGAGATCTTAGACAAATACCCTGAGTTAGCCACTGAGGGCTCACCAACCATAAAGCAGAAGCTCGAAATAGCCAACCCAGCAGTGGTAGAAATGGCCACAAGAGCCAGCCATGCTTGCATCAAGCAATGGGGCAGGCCAGCACAAGACATCACCCACATTGTCTACGTCTCCTCGAGCGAAATCCGCCTCCCAGGAGGTGACCTATACCTCGCGAACGAGCTCGGCCTTCGTAATGACGTAGGCCGAGTAATGCTCTATTTCCTTGGTTGCTACGGCGGAGTCACCGGCCTACGAGTTGCCAAGGACATCGCCGAGAACAACCCTAATAGCCGGGTCCTACTCACAACCTCTGAGACTACAATCCTTGGGTTTAGACCCCCAAACAAGGATAGGCCCTATGACCTTGTAGGGGCAGCCCTTTTTGGTGATGGTGCAGCAGCTGTTATTGTAGGAGCCAACCCTATAATGGGCTTAGAAGATCCCTTCATGGAATTGAACTATGCTGTTCAACAATTCTTGCCTGAGACACAAAGTGTTATAGATGGGAGGATTTGTGAAGAGGGTATAAACTTCAAGCTAGGGAGGGACCTTCCTCAAAAGATTGAGGACAATATTGAAGAATTTTGCAAGAAACTTATGGCAAAGGGTAATATTGGAAAAGGGTTTAATGAGTTGTTTTGGGCCGTTCATCCTGGTGGGCCTGCAATTCTGAATAAGCTTGAAAGTACATTGAAATTGAGTAGTGATAAGCTGGAGTGTAGTAGGAGGGCATTAATGGACTATGGGAATGTTAGTAGTAACACCATTTTCTATGTGATGGAGTATATGAGGGAGTATTTGGAGAAGAAGGGTGAAGAAGAAGGAGAAGATTTAGAATGGGGATTGGCTTTAGCTTTTGGACCTGGGATTACTTTTGAAGGCATTCTCATGCGTAGCCTTTAATAATGGTGGGAAGAATGTAGTACCAAATATGGAGTTTCTAATTCCCTCCTCTTCTTCTTCTTCATTATGATGATGATGGTTTAAAACTCTATTATCTACTTTTCAAGAAAGCCTATATATTTAATGTTGCAAGTTACTTTCTGATCAATATCAAGAAAGCCAATATATTTTTATGTTCTTTTCTTCTCATTAGTCTTCTTGTTGTTGTGTACTTTTATTCACCTATTTTTCTCTATCTAATATTTATTTGGTGTAGTTTTTATATATTTATCATAAGTATTTTGAATGGATACCTGGATGGTTTATACAACATATCTTTTTTATGATACGTGTTTTATTTTGATTGGAAACCCCGATGACAAAGATATAAGAGACTGCATATTTTTTTGGTTGTCCGCTCGGTCTCTGAGGCTTTATCTCGACTAATCCAAACTCGATCCCTGTTGCGCACCCGACTATGGTGGGAGAGTCTCCCAACGTAGATAACTGCATTTATAAGATCTCTAACTTAAGACATTGTTTAAATGATACCAAACCGTTTACCATTGATCTAAGCTTAAGATATAACTTATGCTTTTACAAATATTGATTTTCTTTTATGTAAAAAATTGAAAGTCAATATATAATATTTCATACTGAAAATGAACATATTTGCAAGTAAGAAGGAATGTAGGGAATGCAAAACAGAGACCATTAGCATTAAATTGTCATGGACAAGTATTATATCTTTAATTAGTCTTTTTTGAGAAATTGCAGTTTCATGTAAAGTAAGGTAAAAGTAATTATAACAAGTATTCACTTAATCCGAATAATTAAGCAAAGACATTTGATTTTGAGTAAATTACAGTTTGTTCACTTAGTTGATCTTGTTAGCCAAATACTAATGACATTAAGGAAGTTATTAATAATTCATAAGGGATCCATTGCAAAATCCTTATTTTATTAAAGAATTTTATTAAAAAAAAAGTAAAGATGATTAATTCTAGAATAAATAATTTAATATTACATAAACTGCTTTAAAAAAATTATTACAAAAACCTTTCTTTTAATATATTTTTATTAAAAATATTAGTATTTTATATAATAGGTTAAATTATTCTTACAGTTCCTATACTTTCACTTGATTTTTAATTGCGTCCCTATAGTTTAAAATTTTTTTTTATAACTATAGTTTACAATTTTCTTAAATTAGTCTCTATTTTCAATTTTTGAAACTATATTAATTATTTGTTAATAATGCCACATATATTATATTTTAAATCTTAATACTCTAAATATGTATGCTTTATATCAACAAATAAGAGAAAAAACAATGTAAAAATAATTTAAATATCTGAAATTAGATCATATGAATAGATTGACATAAACTCAGTTACAAGTTTTTAGATTATAGCGATCCAATTAAAAATTGAAAAAAAATATAAAAACTACAAGAATAATTTAACCAATATAATATATATTTGTTTCTTTTGATATGATAAATATTCATTTTGAATGAACTAAATTCTGTTATTAGTGTAACTGCAAAAAAAAAATAAAAAAAAATTATTATTATTATAATTATAAATGAGAGTGTGAGTGTGAATGGGATTCTATATTTTTATAGCAAAAGTACCTTTCTTACTCTCAACGTTTGGGGGTCCTGTCAGTTTCGCCCCTAACGTTTTTTCGCTGTCAATTGTTGGTGGTGGTGAGTGGTGAGTGGTGGTGGTGGGTGGTGGTAGGTAGTGGTGGTGGGTGGTTGTGGTGATGGGTGGTGATTGTTGGTGGTGGTGGTGGGTGGTGGGTGGTGGGTGGTGGTTGCTGGTGGTGGTGAGTGGTGGTGGGTGGTGATTGTTGGTGGAGGTGAGTGGTGGTTGTTGGTGGAAGTGAGCGGTGGTGGTGGTGGGTGGTCGTGGTGGTGGGTGGTGGTGGGTGGTGGAGGTGAGCGGTGGTGGGCGGTGGTGGGTGGTGGTGGTAAGTGGTGGTGGTTGGTGGTGGTGATGAGTGGTGGGTGGTGGTGAGTGATGGTGGTGAGTGGTCGTAGTGATGGGTGGTGGTTGAAAAAAAATGTGAAATGAAATTTTTGGAAACCACATTTTGTGGTTTCCTATAAGGTGTTTTACACACCCTAAATGTACTATTTTTTTTTCTTTCAAATCAAAGTAAATGCATTATCTCTTCGTTTGTGTTCTCAAACAAACGTCGCCTTGACCAATTTCATTTTTGGTCCATTAGATTAGGCCCAAATCCCCAAATTGAAACCCTGAGTTGGCAGAGGGAGGAGAAATGAAACAGAGACCGAGCGAAGAAAAACGCAGGGCAGAAAATCAGCATAAGGAAACCGAAGGAGAAGTTGGAATCGCTGCAGCACCGTGATCGGAGAAGTTGGAATCGGCTTGGCCGAGAGAGGTAAGTCCTTACCTCATCTTGTATTAGGTTCCACTCCATGATTCGAACGACTTGCTTGAATGAGCGTTGTGTTGATTCACATATATTGGCATTGCAAACTGAATAAGAGCCGTCCTTTTTGTCCTGAAATTATTATCTGCTTCAATGTTAATTAATGGATTCACATATTTGCTGTCATTTCATCAACAAGACCTTACTTCAGATTTTGAGATCATGATCTGAATGGGTGAATGGTTAAACCCCTCGTTTTACTTGTAGGAATAGGAACTATTATTCTGTGGTCTAGGTAGTGATAGTTTCTGGTTGGACTCTTCTCTCATATGTAATCCACATTTTAGTGCTAAAATGAAGATTCGAAGGTCCTTCTGCAAGTGCTCATTCTTATTGTGCCTTTTTTTTTTTCTTAAAAAAAAATCTATTTTGGTATCTTATGTTTACATGTTAGTAGAATTGCACTTCAAAGTGGTTTTAGTGGTGCTTGGTCTGATTTTTACCATTTAAAACCCGTTTTGAAGTGCTTAAGTGATGATATTGGGGGTACCATCTTGGGTGCTGAGATTTAGTTTTATTTCTCAAATTTTTTATATCCTCTTTTTCTGAAAAGAAAATGTTTGAATTATGGTTTTGTGGTACACCATAGAAATGTGTAAAGATAGAACATGTTGGTATCACTTGATTCATATAGCCGATCCCACCTAATAGGAGAAGGCTTTGATTGTAATTGTTATAGTTGTATGGTTTTGCGGTACTGTTTTTTTCAATGTTGGTGTTAGTTTGCTTTCCCATCTTGAAAAACTTATTAAGACTCCAAAAATGGTGTTTCAAGAGCCATCTTTTGTGTTATGCTATGCCTTAGTTTTTATAAGTGCTCTGTGGCTTCTTCCAAATTCAACAAGTGTTGTTTTGGTATTCTGAGGTTTCTTTTATGGTATTTTGGTTGCTGTTCAGTTGTTCACATACTGTCCAGTTTTCTCACTCTATATTTGTGGCACTTAGATACTTGATTTGTGATGTTTAAAGTGTTTGTGCTCTTCATAGACTGCCTTGTTTTTGTGCTTTTATATTTCTGGGATTTAGAGACCTCTTGTGAGGCTTCTTTTAAGGTGTTTTACTCGATGTAAGAACATAACGACAAAAATAATAAAAGAGTAAATTACATTGCTCTCCTATGAGAAATGTTGAAATTACACTACTATCCTCTCTATATTTCAAATATTTTTTTTTTTTAGATTTTCAATTTGACAATATTTTGATCAAAATATCCTTTAATATGAAAACCGTGTTTCCATGACCGAAATCTCCATTGAAAGTGGAAACAGGATCCATTGCTGTCCATCAAAGCTTGCTGTCATGCTGTCAACTTAAAACAAGGTCGTTTTGTTCTTTCTTTGAGTCTTTTAAGGGTGTGTTGAGAAAGATTTAAAGAGAAAATTACATTTATGCATTAGAATAATATTTCTCTTTCATTTTAATCCATCCCAAAGGATTACTACAAATATTTAAATTGCAATATTACTGCACAACCTTAAATCCGAATCGAAAGCATGTGAATATAATTTTTCAGACTGCCTGTGGTTTAAGCCTGTGCAGTAATTATTTATGTTGGGCCTCTGTTAGTCTCTCCAACATGTTACTTAACACTCTGCCCAGTAATAATTAAGAGTATCTTCCCTTACTATTATTTTTTAACAAAAAAAAATTCAGATTGCTTGCGATTCGAATTTAAGCATGTGCAGTAATCTAATGCATAAATATAATTTTCTCCTTAAATTTTTCTCAACACATACTTTAAAAACTCAAAGAAAGAACAAAACGCCCTCGTTTTAAGTAGACAGCATGACATCAAGCTTTGGTGGACAGCAGTGGATCCTGTCTCTTGAAAGTCCCATCTCCAATCCTTGTTTTATTATCATTATTTTATTAACTTTTATAATTATTTTTAAATTAATAAAATATATTTTTAACAAATTCTGTAATGAGTTATTTTTATAACAAAAGTACTAATTACTAAATAAATTTTTATATATAAAAATCTGTAACTAATATTTTTTTTATAAAATTGTTAACAAGTAATTAGGAACTTTTTTAAAAAAAAATTAAAAATTATGTTAATAAAAAAGGGAAATTTCCGAGACGATGAAACTTATTGGTTAACAATTTTATAAAAATCATTGGTTATAGTTTTTTTTTAATACGGTTTACATTTTAATCTTTTAATTGAAGAGTGTACTCAATTTGGATTTGGACACTAATTAAGTTTTATAAAAATTTCCAAAAGATAAACAATTGAAAGGTACAAATTAATGTTCTCAAAAAAAAAAGGTACTAATTAATTGCAGAATTTGTTAAATTGTTATTTTATTAATATAAAAGTAATTCTAAAGATTAATAAACTAATAATAATAATAATAGACAAGAACAAATATGAACATTAATAATGTAGATGAACACTTGAACATTAATGTATTCACCGTTTCGATATTAAAGGATATTTCGGTTAAAAATTGTTAAACAAAAAATCTTTAAAAAAAAAAAAACTAGTTATTTGAAGGACACTTGTAAATATAAAATTGGATTCATATGTATTGCTTTTTTATGTGTGAGGGGAGGGCTGTATAATATTTCAAAATTTCAACATCTCTAAGGGCAATGTAATTTACTCACAATAAAAATATTATGACTTTATAATTATTTCAAGTTAACCAAAAAAAGAATATCTAGAACGATCAACTCTCTAACAAATCTAGGATCTATAAAAGTTTAGAGAACATCTCTTCAAAAGATCTATTTTCTTGATTACTCGAAATGATAAAAGGATGATTGAGAAGCATATCAGTCGTCCATCTCCCTTTAGGATCAACCACAAGACACTTCCTCAAGAAATCACCACACTCCTCACTCACGCCGTCAGGTATCTCAGGTGGTTTTCTTTCCATAGCAAGTGTAAACATTAACTCTTCTATACCCTCAAGTTTCCACCATGCTGGCATACCAATAATCATCTCTATTACTAAACACCCAAGTGACCATACATCCAAAGCGGTGTCAATCACACCCCTAACCGATTCAGGAGACATATAATACGGTGTCCCTCTAAATCGAAACTTCGGAAAACAACAACCTTCATCATTAACAATTTTTTCTTCCTCTGTCATTGCAAGTCCAAAGTCTGCAATCTTTAGGTTAAAATTTTCACCACTGGGAGATTGAGACGAATAAGAAGGAGGAAAGAGAAGGATATTTTCTGGTTTTAGATCACAGTGGACGATGTTCTCATGATGGATGTATGAGAGACCCTTGAGTATCATACGAGTGTAGGTTCTTACTAGGATTTCTGGCAGAGGGTTGTTGATATTAATTAAGGTTCTGAGAGTGCCGTGAGGAGCGTACTCCATAATTAAATTATATGTTATTTTCTCATTTTCTTCGGAGTATTGGCCATCATAACATTGAAGTATGTGTGGGCAACCCTTGAAAGATTTTAAAATAAATTCTTCGCGAACTAATGCGGAAATAAATAATGAATTTTTGATGGCTCTAACTCCTGTGTTTCCTCTTTGGATTGCTACAGGAACTCCTTTGAACACTGTGCCAGTACTTCCTACTCCTAGTATCTGTGATTTTATCAAAGTCATTACGATAATAATATATCAATTTGCTGAATCCTACGTGAAAGAAAAATGCAACATCTGTTAGATTATAATTCATAAAAAAAAAATAATATAGACAATAACATTAAGAAAACATAAAGAAGAGGATATTGACGAAAACATATATAATCGAAAGTAGAAAGAAGGAAAGATGAAAACAAGTGTTGAAAGCTGTAGATGTATACGAACCTTGAAGGTAAAGATGGAAGAGGATATTGGAAGCTGATTCTTGAAAAGCTTCTTTAATTTGGAGATATATCCTTAATAAGAGCTAATGTTCATCACAACGTTGAAACTTCTTTTTAATTATATATATAGCCATGCATTCCTAGACTGTATGTAATTCTACAAATTCATTTTTTGAAAAGGATTAGGATTGAATGAACTAAATTCTGTTATTACTGTAACTGCAAATAATTATTATAATTCTAAGAGGTGTGTGTGGTATTCTTTTTATATATAAATAAATCTACGTTAAATCGAAGTGGGATTCTATTTTTTTATGTCAATCATTATTTTAACTTTGAATTTATTCTATTTTATCAATATTAAATTTATCTTAATATAAATTAATATTTAAAATTCTAAAACTCTTGCACATTCTTAGTCCAAATTCATGTTAGTAACGATTTTTTATAAAAAAAAACACAATAAAATAGAAAAATTATATTTATATGTAAATTTTATAATATTATTTGAATGATTTCAAACTGCCTGGATAAATCTAAATTAAATGTATACGATTTTATCCTTAATTTTTTTATTTTGAAACATATATAGTTATTGAATAGTTTACATAAATAGGTCAATCATATTGACTTATTACATGTAAATATTATACGTTAATAATAGATATATTTTTAATAAATTTCATACCTATATGATGCATGTCTGTTTCTTATACCTATGGGTCGAGACTACCCGTTATATTATATAGTAGTCCAATTTGAATTTTATATTTACCAACTCTTGCTTGTCTCATCTACCATTTTTTTAAAAAAATCATTTAACGTAACTTTATTGTAACCTTATTAATAGTTGAATTAAATATTCACTAAATTTTGAAAAAAAAAGGCAAAAATAACCTTGACCTCGCAATATAACACCTATGCATCTATATGTCATCTATAATCTATAATAATTTTTTTAAAAAAAATATTAATTATTTTGTAAACCTATATTATATAAAAAAAACAATATATTACATCCTTCCATCTTGTATCATTTTATTTGTACTACTAACAATAAAATTTAAATATTTATTTATTTTTATCATGTCTCTACTTTAAAAAAAATGAAGAATTGACAAAATAATGTTATTGATTAATGTATGAATGACGTAGAACATACGAAGGGATGATCATTATATTTATACCTTAGGGTTACCCATTAAATTTACTCACTCGATTTCAATCTGAGTACTAACATCATGTTTGGTACAAAGAATTAGGGAAGAAAAGTAAAAAAAAAAGTAGGTGGGCCCACTGGGCCCTATCTATTTTTATTTTTTTTTAACCTTTGTTAGAATTTAAAAAAATAAATAAACAAAATACAAAATGTCTATTATATCTTTTGATTTGATACAATCATAACCTTTTTTTATTATTTTAATATAAGGGGTAAAGTAATAATTTTAAGACATTCTCATTCCATTTTTATTCTAAATTTTTACTATCAAACTCATCAAACCTATTCCTATTCCCTTTCACTTCCCCTTCCCTCTCCCCTTTTTACTTAAAAAAACATGCCCTAAATAAATATGGGTTCGGGGATATATAGTGAATAGTGATATATACCCACCCTAGAGACTTAAACCCACTTTATATAAACTATTTGCTACTCTTGACTTTTGACTCGAAAATTGAAGCAAATTATTGTTTTAATAGTGAAGTACATTTGATACTTTAAACATTTAAAAATTCAATCAAATATGCTCCCAAAGGTTTATTATGGTCAATTATATTCTCAAACTTTTATTTTTGGAGTAACTTTGCCTTTTTTACTAATATTGTTAAAATAAATAATGGTTGAGATTTATGTAGCGTGACACGTAACTAGAAAATCAATCTGACTGAATTTATATATGTCACGTCATGTTCTACTCTTCTGCTTATATGGCGTGACATGTAGCAAAAGAATTTTACTGGACCATTACACTTGATGTGTTTTATGAGATATATATAAAATAGACAAAATAATGACATGGAGAATGGAGGAAAATATGATGTGTCATACATGAACTCAATCAAATTTTTTTGCCACATGTCACCCCATACATAAGCCTCAACCAATATCTATTTTATCAGTGTTGTGTAAATGGCAAGATTGTTCGAAAAATAAAAGTTTGGGGGTATAATTGACTGCAATCAAATTTTGGAAACATATTTGATCGGAGGTTCAAACATTGGGGATACCAAAAATAATTTATCGTATATTTAATTTATTCTATTGGAACGAATATATATATATATATATATATATATATATATATATATATATAAATAATATATATTTACTTTCATCTACAAAATAGTTTGACTTTAATATTAATATATAAATTATTATATTTGTTAATCTTACAAGGACAAATTTATTAAGATTTTATATTTGTTATATTTGGGTTCGGGGATACATGTTTATGTCTTAGGACATGTTCTTTAGGATAATATCATGAAGGAGAAGAGGAAGGAATGGGTGGGTCTCACCTACTTTTTCATTTTTTCATTTTCATCAACTTTTTTTAAAAAAATATATATATAATGTCTATTATACCCTTTGATTTGACACAATCATAACTTTCTTTTATTTTTATTATTTTAATATAAGGGACAAAATAGTAATTTTAATACATTCCTATATTATTTCTTTTCTCAATTTTTATTATTAAACATAATAAATGCATTCTTATTCACATCCCCTTTCTATTTCTGCATAAAGAACGTGTCCTTATTTTTATTGGCAACCCTTCCTTTGAAAATTGCCATGAATGATCCCCGACAAATAAAGTCATCATTGAAGATCTGTTGTTTATGATTGATATGGGAATTGGAATTTTTGTAATAATTGGGATGTGAATTTGGATGGGAATTGATATTGTAACAAGACTATAAGAGTGAAGTTTTGATTGTTTAGCACAAGATACTTAAAATTTTGTACTCAAAATCTCAAAGTGAAATCTTGATTCCTTATTTCATTGTAAAAGTATTCATTATCAATATAATATACATTGATGTTATATTTCATCATTGGTCACAATTTTTTTAAAAAAAAAATACAAGAATTATATTAAACCAGAGAGATTACATATCCCATTTAAATCTGCCGAGAAGAGGATGGCCATTATTTACATCTTCAGATTTCAAGTGACGGAATAGGATGGTCAAGAGGTTCCTATTTAATAAGAAAACAAGAAATATATTATTCAGTAGTTGTCAAACTTATATGAAAAAAGACAAATTCATATTGAATTATTCCACTTTCAAGCATAAACTTACCATTAACAATGCAGTTGAACTAAATTGATTTTCAATTCTTTGAACCAAGTTAGAGTACATTTGACTTAAAGGCTCATTGTCCTACCAAAACAGAGAAATGAGTAATAAGTTTATGATCATAAGAGATAGACAAAAACAATGATATCTTTTTGTACACTTCTGTATTGTCTCTAGTAAATCATTATAAATATTTGCTAGAGACACTCAGTAGGAACTCATTAGCGTGGAGAAGACTAACGTTAGATTTAAAATTTGTTTTTGTTTTTTTAAAACAAAACGGTGTAATACGGCCTCACACTAATAATAACTCATCATGAATAGATTAGAGACCAAATTATTATTAATATTGGCAAATATAATGACGTTAAATAGATTAGGGACCAAATTGTTATTAATATTAAAAATAGTCTCACAAAGTTATTTAGTGATGATATTTGTCAAAATTGATAATAATTTCGTCCATAATCCATTCATAGTGGGTTATTATTAGAATAAGCTCGAATTAGGAGTTTGGATCCAGTGCAATTCCCTTCCGTGCAATTCCGGTGCAATTCTTATAAAATACACATTTTTACATCATTTTTGAAGTACTAATACGGATTTATTCTAACAATAACCCACTATGAATGGATTAAGAATGAAATTATTATCAAATTTGACAAATATCATCACTAAATAGCCTCGTGAGACTATTTTTTAATATTAATAACAATTTAGTCCCTAATCCATTTAAGGTGATAATATTTGTCAATATTGATATTAATTTGGTCTCTAATCTATTCTTAGTGGATTATTATTAGTGTGAGTGCGTATTAGTACTTCAAAAATGATGTAAAAATGTGTATTTTATAAGAATTGCACCGAAATTGCACGGAAGAGAATTGCACTAGATCCAAATTCTCGAATTAGTCCTTGAAAAATGAAGTAAAAATGTACATTTTGAAAGAATTACGCGGAAACGAATTGCACTGGATCCAATTTCTGTTTTGAGGGATTTCTAGAAAATTGTAGGATAAGGAATTGCATGAAAATATAAGCAAGCTAAGATAAATAAGGGTTTATTTATTATGTATTCTAGCTGTTGGTATATATTAAACTTTTATTTGATTAGTTGGTGAAATTTTTAACAGATTGGATTTAATGCAATTTTTTTCTAACAATTCTTATAAAATTCTTTGAAACTTACAATTTTGTTTCATTTGTGAAATATTTGTGACCGAACCGAGTTTTAGCCTAGGTTTTTATTTTTTAATCACACTCGGTCACAATTATTTTACTAAGGCTACTTCACAAATTAAGTAAAACTTGTGCAGATTGAAGGAATCTTATAGGAATTGAGAGAAATTGCAGTGGATCTAATACTTTTAAACATTAAAAATTAACTATTTATTTATTTATTTTATAAAATTTAAATTATTAAATATTGGATTGACCAATTAAATAAAATTATAAGAAACATGTTAGATAAACCTAATAAATAAATGAGACTAAAGCCGTGCAATAAAGTTAACTTGTATCTCTATTAGTTTCTTTGGCATGCTATTGATTGAAGGCGTACAATACCGTTTTGTTGAAATAAATAAGGGCACGTTTAGTATACTTATCAAACAGTGCATTATATGTAATTTCACGATTCTAAAAAAAAACTTTACATTATATTTTATACATATCAAACACACTTTTTATCATACTTTTTCTCTATTCTAATTTTTCTCTCTATCTCTCTCCTCACTTTTTTTTTACAGTACTTTCATTTATTCTAAAGTATTTTACATCTGTGCATTTATATCAAGCGTACCCTAAATTAATTAATGAATAAATGGAATTAGAAAAAGGAAGGCAGAATTGTTGGCAATTTAGGAAGCATGTGTAGGAGCTGACGTGGACACCCACGTGAGATTGAAGGAAGGAGTTACTTCAACGGCTTATAACCACCATTAACGGCTTCATTAACGAACTCACTTCTCTTTTCTTTTCCAATCTCTTTGGACCGGGTTTCCGGTTCCTACACAATACACAAGATTCGTATATCCTTTGAAAGTGACAATTACGACGTCGTCCTTGTACGGCCCACTTCTTATTGGTTGGGTTGTGTTCAGTACTCGCCAAATTGGAAGTGTGAATTACGCTACCAAAAGAAACGTCATCTTTGTAGACGTAACGCAATTCATGAAAAGAAGTCGCATTTGTTTTTTAACCTTCAAATTAATTCTTTTGAATATAATAATAATAATTTGTTTTGGTCCATTAACAATGCTACAATTAGGGATTACAATCTTACTCGGATTCAACGGGTACTCGAAAATTTTATCCGTTGGGTTCGGGTCTGAGTATTAAAAAATGAGTCTGAGTCCGGATTTGGGAATTTTAACGGGTAAAAGTTCAAGTCCGAGTTCGGGGACGGGTAAGGGTGTATTCACTCCAAACCCGGATCCGGTGATATAATATATATAAAAATATTTTATATAAAAATATATTATATATCATATCAAATTGTGTGTTTGAAGTTTATTTTTCTTAAATTTGGAAATAATTAATTTATGAATGTGTGTTCAATACTTGTGATTAAAGTACTTGTGATGAAAGTAACAAATTTTATAGAAAAAATAGTAAATTTTTCGAGTCTGGGGCCGGGTCTGGGGATTTAAGTATTCGATGGGTCCGGGGACGGGTATCAAATTTCATATCCGGCCGGGGACGGGTCCAGGAATGATAAAAATATTGACTAACAGAGTCGGAGAGGGGAATGCAGTATCCTACCCAAACCCTACCATTACCATGCCTAACTACAATACTGCATTTTAACAAATAGATATGGGGTTATGTGTAATACTGGTGGTCAAAATTGTAAGTGAATAGTGCCAAATGATTTAAATTGTAGAGTCAATAATGCAATTTGTCTCCTAGATTTTAAGCTTGTGTTTTAGCCCCAAAATTTATGATAACCTATTTCTAGTATTTATATTTTTTTAATAAAAAATTATTTATATTTTGAGTAATGTTACAGAGAAATGTTGAGTCAAAGTTCACTATCTATCAATCGTTAAATTTGTCTGCAGATCTGTGTCAAAATATTTTTTTAAAAAAAAATTAAAATAATACAGATCTCAAGACAAATCTAATGACTTATAACTGATGAGCTTAAACTCTCTATAATTTCAAATACTTATTCTTATAGTACTACTAATGACGGAAAGAACACACCTAGTGGGACTCAAACCCACAATCACTTGATTAGAAGTCAAGCGCCTTATATCCATGAGGGCATGAATGCATTATCAATCTAAGTTTAATTATGTTAATTGTTAAACTTAAATAGTTGATTTAGGGTTATTTATTTATTTTTATTTTTATTAATATTTTGATATATTAAAATTTTTATTAGTCTTAATATTAATATTAATGTATAAAACATAAAATATATAAAAATAAATAATTGTTTTCCTAATTAAAATATATAGAAGTGCTAAATATATAATTAATCTTATTCGTTTTAGAGATTAAAAAATAAAAATTTAAAGATCTAGTAGACAAATGCAATAAATTAAAAGTGACATTTGTCGCATTTTGATTTACTTAAAAGTTGTTGCATGAAATAACAATTTGTTAACAAAATGCATAGTTGGCTGTCCTTAAATATGGTTATTAGAAGTTAATATTGTCTATCACGATTAGAGAGAAGACCTCTCAATTTCTTTGAGGATTTATGAAAGAATTTATATACCATTTATCAATAATATGCTTACACCGATCAAAGGGTTGGAAGCCTCGTTCTTGTGCTGTAAGAAGAAAAAGATTAAGATTAGGATTTTGAAATATTGAAGAAAAAGAAGCTAGAGGGAGAAGAAATGACATCAACAAGCCACATCAGCAAAAATTTCCATGCGGTCGGAGAGAAAAAATGTCACGTTACTATGTTACATCCGCACTTAACGACAAATGACTAAAATAGAGTTGCGGCCTAACTTTTGCTTCTAAAGTTATGTTTTTAAACTTGTTAACAAGTAATTAACATGTATATTTGATTGAGCCTTGCCCCAAAAAGTCAAACGAGTGAGCAGTGAGCAGTGACTAAAGTGACTAGTAGTAGAATTTTGAGAAAATATACTTTTTGGTTATTGAATTATTTTGATCAATATGCTATATAGTCTTTAAATTTTAGAAATATATTTTTGGCAAAAGTATATTTTCTGCCCCCAAACGTTTGGGGGTCTTGTCACTTTGGCCCTTAATATTTTTTCGCTATCAATTGTATCACTAACGTTTTGTGTTTCTCCCAATGTCAGGCTTTTAGCTAACACCTCAATTTTTAGACAGTTTTTTATGACGTGGCATTCTATGTGGCCAACAATTCGGACTGGATTTAATTTTTTTTCACATCAGTAATCCATTTTAGGGGTATAATGGACCCCAAAAACTCAATACATCAATAATCCAGTACACCAAAATACTCGTTACATCGGTAAAATGGACCCAAAAAACTTAGTATTATTCACTGCTGATGTGAAAAAAATTAAGTCCAATCAGAATTGTTGGCCACATAGAATGCCACATCATCAAAAACCGTCTAAAGATTGACGGTGTTAGCTAAAAGCCTAACATTGGGAGAAACACAAAACGTTAGGGGTAAAATTGACAGCGAAAAACGTTAGGGGCCAAAATGACAGGACTCCCAAACGTTGGGGGTAGTAGGAAAGGTATTTTTGCCTATATTTTTTAGTCGATAAGTTTTTGTCTTTGTCAACTATTTAATTTTTGGGATGTTAGTCATTAGCTAACTAAATGACATGATCGTTAAATACTAATAAATTGTTGTATACTTGCTACCCCATATTGCCAAAGCCACAGTGTTCACATCATCTTAAACATAAAAAAAAATTAAAAAAAAAAATCTTCTAATAAGGATTACTTACAAGTAGGGGTGTTCGGCGGGCGGTTTGGGCGGTTTTTGGTGAAAATTTAGTGCACCTATCGGTTTAAGTTGATAGCGTCAAACCAAACCAAACCAAACCATAAACGAGCGGTTTTGAGCGGTTTGGTTTGGCGGTTTAGGACTTCATGTCATCAAACTTACATATTTAAGTTTATTAATAAAAAATATAATTTTATTCATTATAAATAATAAAAAAGTATAGTAATATTTCATTTACTTACAATATACAATCAACTTAGTTCTAAAATTAAATTTTTAGATTGACTAAATTTAATCTAATCTTCTAAAAACAAATTTTAAACTTTATTATTTAAAAATTTTAACATAATATGTACATATATATACATGTATGTGTATGCGGTTTGGTTCGGTTTTTCAACATACCAAACCGAACCAAACCAAACATTGATCGGTTTTGTTCGGTTTGTGCTGGTTCGGTTTGGTTTGGTTCAAGTGCGACAATTTTGTTCGGTTCTGAACACCCCTACTTACAAGGCTTCTTAAGGGTGTGTATGCTACGCTAGAGCCGGTGAGGAGAAGAGGAATTAGCTTCGTCTCTTGTTTAAAATCATCTTCAAGTTTGTCTTTCATCTCCTTCAGCTTCGTTGATATTACTAGTAAATTGAAGTTTAGCTAGAAATGTGGAGGTAAGTATTGCTTATATTGAAATTGGTATAAATCAAAGTTCAGATTCAGTGGCTAGTATTATTTATTCCATCATTTTAAATTGAAGTTTCATCTTCTTTAATTTAATCAAAACATTTTGATGAGTTGTAACTGTGAAAGAAACAACTCTCACCAGCCAATCTCAGCATTCTAAAGACAGTGGTAGCACTTCAACCAAGTTTGAGTGGCAAATAAATAACGACATGTCAACATTTAACGATCACGTACTCGATTACGACTAACATCCCACTATCCTAGGGACTAAATAATTGACAAACATAAAAATTCAGATATCAAATAGTCTACTTCTAAAATTTAAAAATTAAATTATAAGTTGTCTAATAATTCTGAGACTAAAAATTAGGTTACCTCTATTTTTTTAGAGTATGTTCTTTTGCAAGAATCCCCAATGAAAATAGAAATGGAAATGGTGGGGCCCGGTGGGTCCCACTTACTTTTTCATTTCTATCAACTTTTAAAAAAAAGAAAATAAAATATAAAATACCTATTATATCCCTCTGATTTGACATGATTTAACACAATTATAACCTTATTTTCTTTTTATTATTTTAATATAAGGGATAAAATAGTCATTTTAATACATTCCCTTTCCATTTCCATTACCAAACTTTTACTACTAAATACAAAAAACGTATTCCGTTTCCGTTTCTGTTTCCATTTCCATTTCTGCGTAAAGAACGTACCCTTAGTGCGTTCCATTCTCATTGAAGGACTAATTCTGTTTCATATTACGTGCACGATATATTTAAATAACTATTTAAAAATATTTTTGTATATCTTTACTTATAACAATTTAAAAATAAGATATATAATTAATTAATTTTAGATAATCAATATTAGATTTTTTTTATATTCATATTTAATATTTTATACATATTTTTAAATATTAAATAAATATATTTAACATATATGATACTCAAGGTCAATTTATTTAAAATAAATAATAATTACCAATATAAAGTATTTTAAGCATATGAGAACATAAAAATAAAAATTAAATAGAAGCATCTATTGTAATAAATAACGATGATGTGTGAAAATGTTTCAATAACTTCACTTCATAATTATTTTCTACTAATTAAATATAATATTATTTTATAATAAATACATATTTAATTTTTTTTATATTTATATAATATCATTGTACATGTGCTTTGTGCATGCCAGAAACGCAATACTAGTTTCTTACAATGATAATCAACTGTGGGTACGTTTTTACGCAGAAAGAAAAAAAAAAGGGAATGTATTTATTATGTTTGTTAATAAAAATTGAGAATGAAAATGAGATAGGAATGTATTTAAATTATTACTTTACCTCTTATATTAAAATAATAAAAAGAAA